>CM033713.1:14442357-14608327 GCA_019671005.1 Hibiscus mutabilis | reverse complement strand
AAAAACAAGTAAAATTAAATTAAACTCTAGACATCTCGATTTTTTTTAAAAAAATTAACTTCATATGAAAAAATAATTTTTTTTTGTTTTTTGTTTTCATTTTTTCTCACTTTTCTTCCAAGGGTCCAACTATATTCTGGATATAGTCAAAACCACCATTGTTGAACTGTTCCTCTACGTTATTATCCTGTTGGATATTACCACTCCTATTTGCTCCATTTCCACCCATGTTATCCATCTGCAAAAAAAGAAAAAAATAAAGATCTACTTAGTTTAATTTACATAATAAAAATAATAATCTATCTAAATTTTTTATCTTTTTCCTTAACATAAAAAGATTAAAAAATTGAAAAAAATAGAACATGGATATAGATTTAAAAATTGAAAAAAAATCAGGTATAAATGTTACTTGCATCATCAACATATAACTGAAAATCAAAATTTTCAAAATAGAAAAAGAAAACAACTCTAAAAATCAAAGTTTTCGAAATGAAAGAAGAAACTATACTTCAAATCAAGACTGTTGAACAGATCTGACTATTTTTTTTTCTCTAGAGAGTATAGGACACTAAAAACTTTGTCTTTGCACAAATAAAATTTACCAAAAAAGCTAATTTATATTGTATTTTTAGGGGAAAATAAGGTAAAAAATGAGGAAGTTAGGGTGGAGGGTTTGGTGGGAACCTAGGAAACGACTGCATTGCCAGGTCGGAAACCATTCACTGTTCAGGTTCTTTGCTGATGTGGCAACCCTGATAAGTTCAAGAGAGTGCGGATTCTTTTTTGCTTTCACACTTATAATTAAGTCAATGGTTTTTTTTTTCAGTGAAACTAAACTAATTATTTCGGGAAGGGTGTCGAATTAGATAACGGCAGAGACAAAGTTGTCTAATTTTAAAATTGTTAGAGATTTATTGAGGAAGACGAGATTAGATAATGTTTCTAAGTTAGAGTTGAAAGTATGACTTAATTAAACTTATTCACGAGCCGCAATATGTTTACGTCGGATTGTAATAAAATATTTATATGTGATTGTCAAAATCTATTCCAAACTATAAATTAAGTAGTTGATCAATTTAGTTCGATTAACGTGTTGTTGATATAATTTAATTATTACTTAATTAAACTTATTCACGAGCCGCAATATGTTTACGTCGAATCGTAATAAAATTTAGTTCGGTTAGCGTGTCGTTAATATAATTTAATTATTACTTAATTAAACTTATTCACGAGCCACAGTATGTTTACGTCGGATCGTAATAAAATATATGCACGTGTTTATAAAAATCGAATCCAAGCTATAAATTAAGTAGTTGATCAGATTTAGTTCGGTTGGCGTGTCGTTTATGTTTATTTCTTTTGTCTTTCGGTTTAGACGTATTTTTCTCAGTATTTTTTGTCCGACAATATTCCTCTTTTGAGGTTTATTTATTAATAAACTAACTTTTGCTTTACAAATAAAAAAAAAGAGAGAAGAGTACAGATAATATAAATATTATATCAAATTGTATGTTTAAAAAAAATTATAAACTAAATACAGGTCATTGTTTTAAACAAATTACAGATTTAAGTCTAACCTAAAAACTAAAACTTCATTCGATTTTTTTTTAAATAAAAGGACCTCATTAAAAATCCTCCTTCATAAGAAATAATTACATATACACAAATACAGACTTCGGTTCCTTTAAACAGTTTAATATTTTGTTAAAAGTTTGATAAAATTATATTTCACCCTTTAAATAAACGATTATAATTTAATTGTGTTCTCTAACATATAATTTCTAACATCACCCCTTTATTCACATAATATATATATATATATATATAACACTCAACTATGAATTATGAAAATTATATATGGGTGAATATTAAAAAATGAATAAAAGAATAATGAAAGAATTACGCACCCTAATTTTTTCATTTTCATAAAAAATATAGAAAAACATCACAAAAAGTAAAGAAATATTAGGAAATAAAGTCGGGCAAGAAGCGTATTATATCACAATTCTTACCTAGACTTCATTCAAAGGACCACACAACGGTAAGAAATAGTTTCCATATATACAAACACATATAGATATACATATATGATATATAAGATTTAGTTACACAATAAGCTTAAATGAAAAATAAGTGCTCAGAGTATACTATTTTTAAACTTTAGGTGCCTAAAGTATTTAAAACGCTTTCCCTTTGGTTATATATGTACTTGAACTTTATGGACAAAGACCTTAGAATTCGTGAACCGACATATTTATAATTGTACTCGCCTATAAACAATCACCATAATAATGTGTTATATATATATGATATAATAATTCATCAACAAAATCATATATAAAAAATTATTATTTGATATAGAGTTAAAAAGTATTTTTAATTTTACAAATGATGTTAATAAAATATCATGTAACCTTGAGTGACATTTCTTAACCTCGTTTAGAAATGTATATTCTTAAGAAATAACATATTTTTATTTTTATCATAAAAAGATAATACGAAAAAGAGAAAACGTTTTTTTTAAACGAAAACGTATTCCGTTTAATTGAGTGAATTGAAAACGTTGGGTCATGACCAATAATCATCATACAATACAAGAAAATTAATGCAGTGTATTGGGGTGCACGTGGGGAGCATGATCTCTCTTCCCCTTTGTCTATTTTTTTCTGTTTCTATCATACAAAATGAAAGATTAATGGATCCCCTCTATCTAACTTGATAGGACCAAATTTTTGTACTGATTTACAATAATATTAACCTTAAAATTAGAACACTGAAACAAAGGAGTGAAATTTACCTTTTTTTAAATTAAAGTATATATATATATATGGGTTATGATTCACTTACACTATGTAAAACTCAACTAGTTTTACACTAATTTATGATCATTAGATGAGTGAAATGGATGGATGAGATTAACTCCTTACTTTTTTTTTCAAGTGATAATCTTCACATATCCTACTTCTAATCTCATTCATCTATTTCACTCATCCAATGGTCATAGATTAGTTAAAATTATTTGGGTTTATAAAATGTAACTGGATCCCTTCCATATATATATGTGTGGAAAATACTTTGATACACAAGTTTGTGTAAAGTTTACGTAAGCCTTTTAATTTTAGGGTAGGGTTTAGTATGTAGGGTGTAAAATTTAAAGTTTATGGTTAGAATTTAGAATTTAGAATTTAAACTTTAGGGTATTAGGGTTTGAGATTTAAGTTTTAAATTTTATAGAAGGGTTGTGTAAATTTCTTTTACACAGCTTGTGTATCAAAATATAACCATATATATATATATATTTAAGATCCACTTACACCAATTATAAAACTATAAATTTTAATTTTTTTAAAATTATTGAATGAGTTGCACGCAATTTTTTAAGCTTTTACCTATAAAAAAAATTTAACGTTTACCTCGACCCCACTACCCAAAATTCTATCTTTTGTCGCACTTTGTTAGCTGCGATTTAAAAAAAAAATTGTCGAGGTTTTTTCTTTGAAACTTGTGGCATGTTTTGACCCTCGATTTAAGTTTTATTTTAACGGTTGACATATATTTTTAATAATACAAAATGTTTAATTCCAAAATATTTAGAAACAAATCTTCACCAAATCTTCTCACCAACTAAGCCAATAAAGGATATATAGTTAATAGGATGAGTCTAAAATACAATCGGTTAATGTAAAATTAAAAAATGTTGAAATCAATTGTAACCAAAATACTTACTAAGTGTCTAACTTTAGAGTGAACTGAGTAATATTTTAGGTTGAATTTGAAAATATTACATTGTCCATAACAAATTATGTAAATTGTATAACTATTTTGGTTTGCAACTTAAAAGGTTATCATGTAACCTTCTAGGTTGTAACCGAAATTATTATTGATTATGTAAACTTTTAGAGTGGACACGTAATGTTTTAGGTTAAAATCCGTCACAATGTAACATTTTTCGGTTGTAACTGGAACTATTATCATTTGTCTAACTTTTTGGAGTAGACAGAGTAATATTTTAGGTTAAAATCCGTAACAAATTAACTTTAAGTTAAGGTGCCACACAACAGAACTACTGCAATTAATATCATTAGATTATTATCGAGAGAAAAAGAAAGAAAGATGAAAACTATTCTCACTTTGTTTTAAAAGAGAATTTGGGTACCTAAGGAGCAGGACAGATAAATGTGGTTCTTATAGGAAACAACTACACAGCCATCATTTGGAAAGTAACTTTAGTTTAATGTGTAAAGAGAAAATTTAGAAATATGCATACTTAGAGAAGAAAATATATTTTAGACTTTATTTTTTGAATTTTTAGATCCGTCAAAGTTAAAAAAATACTTACATGAAAATGGTCTAAAAGGACAAGGGAAAGATCATAATAGAAGACTGTAATAAAATGAGTAAAACACAGTTACAATGTTTGTATAAAACAAGGCAGATGTCTCCATGTGATCAATGAAAACCTTCCAAATCCATGTCCTAAATTTGCCCGTGGACTCCCACCATCAAGGCAATGTGCCCTTTCCCTTCCTCCTTTTGCATCAAATTGTTCACAGGGTATGTTTTTTTTAGCATTTTAGTAACTATATTTTCATTCGGATTTACCCAAAAAGTTGACAATCTTTACAAAATGTATAGATGATAATAGCAAGAAATAACAACGTTTATTGTGTATGTTTTATTCGTACTATCGATGACATATATGTCTATTAGATTCTTATTAGCTGAGACTGTCCTATGGTCTTTTGAGATAAATTGAGGTGAAATAATAGTTTAACTATACGGTGAGATAAATGATTTAAATGTCAAACTCAGAAAATAAAGTATGATTTAAGGAATAAATTGAATAGTAACCCTTTTATAATAATAATACTAATAATAAAATTTTCAGCCAAAGCAAAAGTCTTACATATAATTATAAAAATAAGTCATATATATGTGTATGTGTTTGGTTATTGCAGAAGTCAATGTTGTCCAAATAATTTCTCAAATACGTTGATATATTCCCTTCCAATGATGGGAGCATGTATGTATGTATTCCAATCAATGATTTTGTAACAAACACAAAGTCTTTCCTTACCTTCCTCACAATTTTTTTATATAATCAAAGTTTTAAAATTTAAAATTCTCAACCAATGGGTTGGTTCAAGTGATAAGTAGTTTGGTATTGTTTAAGCAAGTCTCGAGTTCAAGACCTTGTATGTAAAAAATCTACACCGGGAGACTCACCCGCCAAAACCAAGTGCGCAACGCGAATCGATCCGAACTAATCAGGACAAAACTCTAGGAAACTGAGAGAACCATTTTTTTAAATTTGCATACATTAATTACCCAACAAATCATGATTTTGGTTTAATTTTGGTCATTACTTTGATTATTTAGCCATAATTAGTCAAAATATAATTGTTAGATTACCAAGTTTAGCACATGCATTTATGAAATACACCAAACCTTTTATCTGGTATTTAAAATCAGTTAGTAAGTTACCAAATAATCAAAATTAAATATAATAAATAATTGTAGAACATTAATTATTTTTAATGAATTCACCTTCACCTACCGCTTACCTTATAATTTTATCCACCAACCTACTTTTTTTTTAATATAATTATTGATATTCAACTTATTGTTCAACAAAATTCAGACCGAATACTGCAAAAACTCATTATAGAAATAATTCTCACAATTAAATTTGCTCCATTCACAATACTAAAATTCTCAACAATTATTTTTATAGTTACTATTGATTTATAGCTTTTTATAATATATATAATATTTCTCAAAATATAAAATTTACATATATTTATATATCTCCCCTACATTGTGTGCATCGTAAATTCTAGTTTTAATCGTAATTTAGGCTTAAATGAAAAATAGGTGCCCAAAGTATGCATTTTTTAAATTTTGGTGCCTAAAGTATTTTTTTTTTTGTGAAAATAGGTGTCTAAAGTTTTAAAAGTTAAAATTTTAGGTACCCCAAATATGCCACGTGTCAAGCATTGATTAATTGAAAATTTTAACACCTATTAATGGTCAGGCACCTAAAATTATAACTTTTGAAACTTTTGAAAATTATAACTTTTGAAAATTTGGGCACCTATTTTTACAAAAAAAATACTTTAGGCACCTAAAGTTAGAAAAAGGCATACTTTAGGCACCTATTTTTCATTTGAGCCCATAATTTATAATCAATTTTATTTTTATCTTCCATTTTATTTTCTATTTCTTTTCATATCTAAAATTGAGTATTATATCAAGTCCGATTATAAAAGAGTTTTAACGGGGCTTACTTTTCTTTATTTAAGAAAAGGTAAACTAAAAAAAATATGAATTTGATTAATTGATGTAAGCTTATTTTCAATATAACTCTCATTGATAATAAATATATTTTTCATTTTTATTTAATTTACCTTTATATTTCATTCTAAGTTTCTAACCAATTTCTTTATCATTAAAACTTAGTAAATAATGGAAACTAATTTATCTTAAATGAAGCAATTTAACAAATTCAACTCAAAATTATAATATATGATTTAATTAAATATAAATTTTAAAAAATACTTAAATTTTAGTTGAGTTGAAATATACCCCAATTAGTAAATAATTTCCTAATTTTCGATATAAATTTAAAGTAATGAATTTTTCATCATTTTGCAACTAAATTTTCATCAAACGTTAAGGGAGTGCAAGTGTTTTTCATTTTATGGATTTTACCCTATTTTTACTTTAACCTGATTTTTAATCCATTGGTATTTGTTAATTCCCTCAATTCCAATTTATATAATAATATAGATGAAGAAGACATCATACCACACACTTGAGCTTATATTAAACTCATAGTAGTATTTAAAAAGTCTATCCAACAAAGATGAGTTTGTACGAACAAAAATTCTATTTTGGTCAAACTATGTGATTTAAGAGAGATTCAACCAAGTTAGTGGGAAAGGTTTAAGTCCACCCATTAGCCTAATTCATATTTTATCATATAAACAAATTTCATCACAAATTTAAATTGCAGTTGCGATTGCGTTTTCAGTCGCGGTATTTTATTACAGTTGTGGATAATAATAGATGTATTGTGATTATTGCAGATCGTTATTTTCCATAATAATAATTTCAGACGGTAACACTATAGTTATTACGGTGACATACTGCTATTTGAATCCTGGAACTTCTGGTAATAACAAATCTCTGTTGGTGCATACATTTTCCCCCCCAACTCTACTTTCTATTTGGTCCACACATCCCCCGTAGATTCTAAATTATTCTCAACTTGTTTATTGTTTTTCTCTCTGTATATTACTCTATAATATATATATATATATATGTAGTTGTGCAGCAAGGGTTTTATCAGGATTCAACGTGTCTTTCTTTTGTTATCTCCTACGTTGAAGAATTCCCAATTTTTCCCATGGATTCCATGAGCAGATCAACGCCGGTTCCTCTCTGTTATGACGATGAAACGCTTGAGGAAAGTAGCTGGACTATGTACTTCGAAGATTTCTCAAATGATCATAACAATGGGAACATCAGCTGTTGTTCTTCGGACATCAATCACCAGACATCGTCTCTTGTTTCTGGAAAACAGGATGTTGTTGGAGCTTTGTTGGATCATAGAAGTATTAAGAAAAACAGGCTGAGTTTCAAGAAAAGAAAGACCAACGGATCATCTGCTGGTTTCGTCGATGATGATTTGGAAGATACTGCTAGCTCTCCTGTCAATAGCCCCAAGGTCATATCTTGTGTTTTTTTTTTTAACTTGAACATTATATATATATATATATTCATTCATTCATGGGACTTTCTTTTGTTTTTATAGATGTGTAACATGGAGAACCAGTTTGGTAAGAACTTGAAGATGAAAGAGGTTACGGACATGTCTCAGGTAAGTCTCGGGTTCGATTCCGGACAACCCTTTCGATCTTCTGCCTTCGTTTTGCCGGATTAATAAATTTGTTGTGAAATTTTGTTATTGCAGAAGGAGAAAGCAAGTGGTTCATCAGGAGAGATGTTAGATGGGAAAAATGGTGGAGAAAATGAAGAAACTCAACTAAAGAAAAGGGGTCTTTGTTTAGTCCCTTTGTCTATGGTACTACGATATCTAGGTTGATTTCAAATTTTATTACATATATCATATCCTATGTAGCTCTCTTTCTCTGCATCAATGCAACCAATAATGTTGCTTTGCATGGTCACACATGTATATATAATGCTTCTTTTTATTTTTAAATTTTATACTATGCGATCAGGATGACAATATCAGGATTTGAATCTTAGTAAATGCCAATCGAAAACATGTTCCTAAGTATGATTACATCTGAACTGAGCTTGAACTCTTTGTTTGTTCATGTTTACTTATTTAAAAACTATGTGTTCATGTTCATTTGTTTAATGTTCGCGAACAATTAAAAATTTATTCTTCATTAATAAAAAAACCATAAATGAACATAATTCTAAACTTTCAAATATAAAATGTCAAATTTAAATAAATAAACCAATAAAACTTGTTTGTTCGATAAAGGAGGATAATTCTTTTTACTCATACTCGTTTATTTTATTTAACAAACGAACTATATACAAAAACTAGTCATGAATAATTCATTAGCAACTAAGAATTTTCATTTTGTCAGCCAACAAATTAAGACTTTTTGTATATGTCAAAGAATTATAAATATGATGAGAAATGGATTAGAAAAATTCTAGGACATATTGGTTCCAACTACCTAGAACTCAACAAGGAATCATAATATCCTTACAACGGCTGCTATTGTGTTTCAACAGATCCTATAAAATTAATAATATGTATATCGTTGAGAATTATTGTTTAGGGACTTTAACATCTGTTAATGAAACATTATTTTATATTCAACTGAATTTTTATTCCATCAATATTATTATTATCGTAACAATTTAAAAGTTATGAATTCGAACATTGTCGTAACATGGGCTTTTTCCTCCCTTTACGAAAATATTATAAAAATGATTGGCTTTACGATACTAAAGAAGACGTCACTCGGAGACCGGGATGACGCTCCTAACAGAATATCGTAAATTTTAAAATATGGGAAATGGAAAATAGAGGGGAATATGAAAAAATTGATGGAAAATATGAAAAATGGATGGAGTCCCACCGGCCACTTTGGTAGGCAGGACACCATTAAAAAGTAATCAGAGATTCAAAAAGTTTGGGTTCGAGAGTCAGTTACGTGTGAGGAAAGATTAGCATCCCACAACGCCCGAATTGGTACCGCGTTGATTAAGTGTTGTCATTGCAAGAAAACAAAAATCGATTTTTAATTTAAATTTTAATCCCAAACAAAAGAAAAAAGAACGGTCTAAGGAGAACATTTCCTTATTTACGAAAATCGAGGAAGATGATACCTGAATGATTCAGGACACCACTTCTTAACCGATTATCCGAAATAAAATGGAAAGTATTCCCTTAATATTGAACCGAACTTCTCATCAAAATATTTGGAATAAGATAAAATATATAATATACGTATAATATTTACTATAATATACATATATACACAAATATATATATATATATAAAATAAAAGATAGAAATAACTTTACATACATAATAGTAAATATATAAATATAGCATACAATAGTAATAAACATGTTAAAACATATATTGTAATATATATAATAATATATTATAAGATAATAATGATAATAATATATACATATATATGTGAAAAAATATATAATAAGAAAATAAAATATATATTTAATATTAGGATAATATTAATAATAATAAATGTATATGTATAAATGTAAAAAAACGTAACAATGTAATAGGAAATATATATATATACATATATAATAATAATAATAATAATAATGATGATGATGATGATGATGAATAATAATAATAATGGAAAAAGGACCGAATTGCAAAAAAGAAACTTTAAAAACTAACAAAGGGACGAAAATGCAAAACGATCAGAAATTTCAGGGACTAAATATGAAATAAAACCATGCGGCAGAGCAAAAACGAAAACTCTAAAAGGACGGAGGGACTTATCTGATAATATGTCCATTAAAAACGGAAAAAATCAAATTTTGTGATCAATATAAAAAATAATTGAAACACGCAGGGACTGAAGATGTGATTATACCATGAGGCAGGGAAGGAACGAAAACTGATTTAGAGTAGAGGGATTCAGTGTGCAATTACAAACTTTATTTAGGTTTATAACCTAAAATATGCCCCAGATTCATTGTTCCCCCATTTTTTGCTTCAGCCGTCTTTTTTGATCTGGAATTGCTTCTTCTTTTTATTATTTTCATGTTTATAGTTGAAAAGAAAAGAAAAAAAAGATGTACCTTTACTCGTTCTCACCCCTTGAAAATTTTGGATATGGAAATCTTTCTTGCCTTTTATTCCTTTTTTTGAACTGAAAACCCTTTTTTCTCGAAATCGAATCTCTCATGTTATTACATTGCATGTGTGGGTTTTTATAACCCGAATTTTACAATAAAAAATCTACAAGTAGTTGTGATTATGGATTTATTTTTTTGCAGGTCTAAAATACGGCAATGGGGCGGTGCAGCAGGCAAGTGGTCGGTGGTGGTCGGGGTGGTGCGCGTGACCAACGGTGTGCCGCGCGTGGCGGCCATGCGTGCAAGGATTGGATTGAGGAAGGGGTGCGGTGGCAGAGGTGTAGTTTAGGGTTGCTAGGGTTTTGGTTATTAGGTTTTTGGGATATTATGGGTAAGGGCATTTAGGTAATTAGGGGTATTGGATTTTGGGCACTAAAATGGGCTCGTGGGTATTTATTTTGGGTCTGGTTGTATTTTAATTTGGGCTAGGGGCCCGGTCAAAATGAGTGTCTACAGTTGCCCCTCTTTGCGCATTGTTGTGCAACAGGAATAGAGCAAAGACAAAAGAGTAACCATTTTTGTCTGGTCGGTCAGGGTTCTTTATCTGGCTATCGCCTCTTCTCTAGGCTTTTTTTTATATTCTTGCCGCTCTTGTAAGTAAAATATTCAAAATGAAGGTCCGTTGGTGAAGACAAAATTCGAGGCGATCCGTTGAAGGAGACAAAACAAGCTCGGCTTGCTACGACTCTGACGCAATGCTTTGAGAAAATTTAACCTAGCTGCAACACTAACGAAGAGACAAGGTCTGCAAAACTTGATCTAGCAGCAACACTGACGAAGACACATGATCGATAGATGAAGATTTGGTCCAGCTACAACAACGACGAGGAGGCATGACCGAAAGTTGATAAATTTTGATGCGGAGCTTCTTTTGTATTTTCCCCAAATGCAAAGGGATCAACGATTTTGAGTTGCCTTTACCGGTAGCCGTTTGCTCCAGGCTAGTTGTACCATTCCCTGGGTACAATCAGTTTATACCAAGCATGACGCTGGATTTTTCGAAGGATTTATTTTCTTTCGACCATTCGTTAAAATGGATTTTCGATGGATATTTGAATTATCCATTGTCTTAAACTTTACCGTGTTTAAGCACGTTGTGCCAACATTTCTGTCGGACTTGTCAAAATAGTTTGATCCAGCTACAACATTAACTATTTTATATTCAACTGAATTTTTATTCCATCAATATTATTATTATCGTAACAATTTAAAAGTTATGAATTCGAACATTGTCGTAACATGGGCTTTTTCCTCCCTTTACGAAAATATTATAAAAATGGTTGTTTTTACGATACCAAAGAAGACGTCACCCGAAGACCGGGATGACGCTCTTAACAGAATATCGTAAATTTTAAAAAACAGGAAATGGAAAATATAGGGGAATATGAAAAAAATTGATGGAAAATATGAAAAATGGATGGAGTCCCACCGGCCACTTTGGTAGGCCAGACACCATTAAAAGGTAACCAGAGATTCAAAAAGTTTGGGTTCGAGAGTCGATTACGTGTGGGGAAGGATTAGCACCCCACAACGCCCGAATTGGTACCGCGTTGATTAAGTGTTGTCATTGCAAGAAAATAAAAATCAATTTTTAATTTAAATTTTAATCCCAAACAAAAGAAAAAAAACGGTCTAAGGAGAACATTTCCTTATTTACGAAAACCGAGTAAGATGATACCTGAATGATTCAGGACACCACTTCTTAACCGATTATCCGAAATAAAATGAAAAGTATTCCCTTAATATTGAACCGAACTTCTCATCAAAATATTTGGAATAAGATAAAATATATAATATACGTATAATATTTACTATAATATACATATATACACAAATATATATATAAAAATAAAAGATAGAAATAACTTTACATACATAATAGTAAATATATAAAATAGCATAAAATAGTAATAAACATGTTAAAACATATATTGTAATATATATAATAATATATTATAAGATAATAATGATAATAATATATACATATATATGTGAAAAAAATATAATATAAGAAAAAATATATATATATACATAATAATGGTAACAATAATCTTCATATATAAATAAAAAATATATAATATATAATAAGAAAATAAAATATATATTTAATATTAGGATAATATTAATAATAATAAATATATATGTATAAATTTAAAAAACGTAACAATGTAATAGGAAAAATAATAATAATAATAATAATAATAATAATAATAATAATAATAATAATAATAATAATAGTAATGGGAAAAGGACCGAATTGCAAAAAAGAAACTTTAAAAACTAATAAAGGGACGAAAATGCAAAACTATCAGAAATGTCAGGGACTAAATATGAAATAAAACAATGCGGCAGAGCAAAAACGAAATCTCTAAAAGGAAGAGGGACTTATCTGGTAATTTATCCATTAAAAACAGAAAAAATCAAATTTTGTGACCAATATAAAAAATAATTGAAACATGAAGGGACTGAAGATGTGATTATATCATGAGTCAGGGAAGGAACGAAAACTGATTTAGAGTAGAGGGATTCAGTGTGAAATTACACCATTTATTTAGGTTTATAACCTAAAATATGCCCCAGATTCATTGTTCCCCCATTTTTTGCTTCAGCCGTCTCTTCCCCTCCCTATTTCCTCTGTTTTTTTTTTTTTTTTTTACTTTATGAACCCGAAATAAACAACTCTTCCGTTATATTTCGAACCTAAAAAATGGCTCAACAAGAATAATGACGCAGCTTGAACCCGATCATCGGCGGTTCACCCTTGGCGAAGTACGACGGCGGCAACACCGGTTCGAAATCGAACCGAAGGTAAAACCGAAACACTCTTTTCTTTTTTGATCTGGAATTGCTTCTTCTTTTTATTATTTTCGTGTTTATAGTTGAAAAAAAAATGTACCTTTACTCGTTCTCACCCCCTTGAAAATTTTGGATATGGAAATCTTTCTTGCCTTTTATTCATTTTTTTTGAACTGAAAACCCCTGTTTTTTTATTTCATTCCAACTCTCCAAATCCCTCCATGTCTATTTTTTGATCGAATCCTCTCCCGTTATTACATTGCATGTGTGGGTTTTTATAATCCGAATTTTACAATAAAAATCTACAAGTTGTTGTGATTATGGATTTATTTTTTGCAGGTCTAAAACACGGCAATAGGGCGGTGCAGCAGGCAAGTGGCCGGTGGTGGTCTGGGTGGTGCGTGTGACCAACGGTGCCGCGCGTGGCCGCCATGCGCGCAAGGATTGGATTGAGGCAGGGTGCAGCGCCCGAGGTGTAGTTTAGGGTTGCTAGGGTTTTAGTTATTAGGTTTTTGGGATATTATGGGTAAGGGCATTTAGGTAATTAGGGGTATTGGATTTTGGGCACTAAAATGGGCTGGTGGGTATTTATTTTGGGTCTGGTTGTATTTTAATTTGGGCTAGGGCCCCGGTCAAAATGAGTGTCTACAACTGCCTCTCTTTTTGCATTGCTGTACAAAAGAAATAGAGTAAAGACAAAAGAGTAACCATTTTTGTCCGGTTGGTCAGAGTTCTTTATTTGGCTATTGCCTCTTCTCTGGGCTTTTCTTGATCTTCTTGCCGTTCTTGTAAGTAAAATTTTCAAAATGGAGGTCCGTTGGTGAAGACAAAATTTGAGGTGATACGTTGGAGGAGATAAAACAAGCTCGGCTTGCTACGACTCTAATGACGCAATGCTTTGAGAAAATTTGACCTAGTTGCAACACTAACGAAGAGATAAGGTTTGCAAAACTTGATCTAGCAGCAACACTCACGAAGACACATGATCGATAGATGAAGATTTGGTCCAGCTACAACAACGACGATGAGGCATGACCGAAAGTTGATAAATTTTGATGCGGAGCTTCTTTTGCATTTTTCCTAAATGCACAGGGATCAACGATTTTGAGTTGCCTTTACCGGTAGCCGTTTGCTCCAGGCTAGTTGTATCATTCCCCTGGGTACAATCAGTTTATATGAAGTATGACGCTGGATTTTTCGAAGGATTTATTTTCCTTCGACCATTCGTTAAAATGGATTTTCAATGGATATTTGAATTATCCATTGTCTTAAACTTTACCGTGTTTAAGCACGTTGTGCCAACATTTCTGTTGGACTTGTCAAAATAGTTTGATCCAGCTACAACACTGACGAAGAGGCAGAATCGAATGATGAGGGTTTTGATGTCTGATCTAGCTACAACTCTGACGAAAAGACATGATTTGAAAGTGTAAATTTGGCCCAGCTACAACATCTGACGAATAGGCAGGACCGAAGAATAGTATGGTTCGACCAAGCTACAATACCTGACGAAGAGGCAAGGTCTTGAAGTCAATATGGTTGATCCAACTACAACACCGACGAAGAGGCAGGATCGAAAGTTAGTAGATTTGGTCCAGCTACAACACCGACGAAGAAGCAAGACCAGAAGTCAGTAAAGGTTTGACCCAGCTACAACACCGACAAAGAGGCAGAGTCTAAAGTCAGTAGGGTTGATCCAACTACAACACCGACGAAGATGTAGGATCGAAAGTCAATAAGTTTGGTCCAGCTACAACACCGACGAAGAGGCAAGACCGAAAGTCAGTAAAGGTTGACCCAGATACAACACCGACGAAGAGGCGTGGTCTAAAGGTGAAAATTTTGATCCAGCTACAACATCGACGAAGAGGCATGATCGGAATTTGGCATATTTGTTCAGTCTTTCCATCAACGGGGGGATAAAATTGGATTCCAGCAACTTGGATTTTACCGCACCATCAACGAAGAAGCAGAATTAGATAACATCAACTTGGACTTAACCTCTCCATCAACGCAAGAGGCAGGATTGGATGTCTACAATTTGGACTTTGTTACTCCATCAACGGAGGAACAAGACCGGATGAAAGTAACTTGGACCCACCACTCTATCAACGCAAAGGGCAGATCGAACAGTTGCACTTAAAGTAAACCTTTCTATCAACGCAAGAGGCGAGATAGGATATCTGTAGTTTGGACCTTGTTACGTCATCAACGGAGGAACAAGACCAGATAAAAGCAACTTGGGCCTACCACTCTATCAACGCAAGGGGCGGATCGAACAACTGTAACTTGTACTCAACCTCTCCATCAATACAAGAGGTGAGATCGGATATCTGTAATTTGAACCTTGTTACGCCTTCAAAGGTGGAACAAAATCGGATGAGAGCAACTTGGACCTGGCTACACCATCAACGGAGGAACCAGATCGGATGATGATAACTTGAATCTAACCATTCCATCAACGGAGGGGTAGGATCGGAGGATGAAGCTTTGATTTTTTTTATTTTTTTCAAATTTTTAAATTTTTTTGAATTTTTTGAATTTTTTCTCTTTTTTTATTTTTTTATTTTTTTGAGCTACAACTACACGAAAGATACGATATCCGAGGAAAAAGTTTGGTCTAGCTGCGACACCGACGAAGAAACGAGACATGGATAGGGTTTGATCCGCTACACCACTAACAGAGAGACATGATCTGAACTAAGTTGATTTACCACCACTGACGGAGGCATAACCCACATAATGCTTGATCTGCTACGCCACCGACGGAGAAGCAAGATCTGAAAAGGATTTGATCTGCTACACCACTAACGGAGAAATAAGATCTTCAAAATTTTGATCTACAACACCACCGACGGAGATGCAAGATCTGGAAATAATAGGATCCACTACACCACTGATGGAGAGATGAGATCCAGAGGAAAATTTTACTCTGTTGCACCATCAACGGTAGCGCGAGATCTGAAAATAAAAGAGAACATTAATTCGTAATTGTTCAAAATTTTGTGATTGAGCGTGATGTTTGAGCTTTTCGGCATATTTGGTATTCTTTGGGGTTAGAGGTTGATCATCATGTTGTTGCCCCCCGTGATTGAGGTTTTTCAGTCTCCTTCCTGGACCTATTTATGTGTTACAGCCAAAATGAATGCATGAGGTATGCCCCTAACTTTATGCCTAATGTGCACATTTAATGCATGATAACTCGTATGAACGTATGATGCATGCACTTGATGCCAAATAATCTTAATGAATGTGTGAATGGTTTTTTTGCCCAAAAAGATACCCCTGACTTCGTTGGTCGGGTTGAGTTCCTAAACTTGTTTCACGGAGATGCCCCCAATCTTTCTTGGCTTTGATCATCTTCTTCTATGCCCCAAAATTATTTTCATTGAAATTGGTCTGGAAATAAAGCGAATTCAAAGCCTGGAATATGTTTTCGCATTTTCTTGAAGAATGAACGTGTTATGTTGCCCCCAGTCAAGTCTGTGAATTTGTTGTGTTAGCTCACATCAGCTTATTACTTTTGGCTCTGGTGAAATGCTACAAACAATAATTAACGTGGTCGGCTAGGCTACGGAAGTCTAACTCAGCATCGGAGGCTCGTTTTTAGAGTAAATCTAGAAATACCCCCTGAACGTTGGGCCTTATAGTGGCATAGTATACGCGATGGTCATTCTTAAAAAATGCCTTTGGACCGGGTCCTTGCGTAGGTTCAACATGATGCTAGACCTCGCTTTATATGGCATTGCTGGCACGGGGCATCCCGATGACCGGTTTCAAAACTGTTAATGTATGCATGTAAATGCAAGGTGCATGCCAGAGGTACTGATTCAAAAATGGTTCCCGTGACTTAACTTCCGAACTCATATGATTTATTCATAACTTTGAACATTACATTTAATATCTAAGGTACTAGATTTTCTTCCAATAATGAATTTTTCAAATTAGAAACCAATCGTGAATCAATGCTTCATGTCGGTAAAATGCAAAAAATTAAAATGATGGTGTCATGCAATTAATGCAAAATTTTGAATTTAATATAATGCGATCTAAATAAGAAAATAAGGTCAGTTCAAAATAAAATAATCGAATGAATAAATTAAATGGTAAAAAAAGATTAAAAATGTATATAAAATAAATAACGGCACGAAAGCCTAAAAAGGTGACTGCTAAACGGGCAGAGTTTCGCATGGCTTTAAAAGAGTGGCTTCTACGGCTCACTATATGCGGTTCGGATCTAAAGGAAAGGGTACCTGAACTGTCGCGAAGACATCGATTCAGGGGAATACGACCCTTATACCATACGGGGGGTGAAAAACCCCACAAAATATAATGATCAATACTCCAGGAGCACATTACAACACTACGGAGGTGAAAACCCCACGAAACGAAGTAATCTCTCCCACTTAACAAGGGTTGAGGAGCCCGGATAAAAAGCTCATGCATGAATATCGAGGGATTAAAAATTAAATCAAATCGAACTTTTAAATTTATTGCAAGACAACACAAAATCAACATTGGCCTGACTCTCTTAAAAATATCCCCAACGGAGTCGCCAAGCTGTCGTAAGGGTTTTTTTCTTCCCTCCAAAAATAATAATAAAAAGTTGTTTTTCTTCACGATATCAAAAGAGACATCACCCAAAGACCGGGATGACGCTCCTAGTAGAATACCGTAAAATTTTAAAATATAGAAAATGGGAAATTTGTGGAAGGTGGAAAATGTGAAAAAGGGTGGGAAATATGAAAAATGGATGAAGTTGCCATCGACCACTTTGGTAGGCCGGACACCATTAAAAGATAACCAGATATTCAAAAAGTTTGGGTTCGGGAGTCGGTTACTTGTGGTGAAAGATTAGCACCCCACAACGCCTGAACTGATACCGCGTTGATTAAGTGTTGTCATTGCAAGAAGACAAAAATCGATTTTTAATTTAATTTTTAATCCCGAACAAAAGAAAAAAGAACGATGTAAGGAGAACATTTTCTTATTTACGAAAACCGAGGAAGATGATACATGAATGATTCAGGACATCACTTCTTAACCGATTATCCGAAATAAAATAGAAAGTATTCCCTTAATATTGAACTGAACTTCTCATCAAAATATTTGGAATAAGATAAAATATATAATATACGTATAATATTTACTATAATATATATATATACAAAAATATATATATATATATAATTAAAAGATAGAAATAACTTTACATACATAATAGTAAATATATAAATATAGCATACAATAGTAATAATCTTGTTAAAACATATATTGTAATATATATAATAATATATTATAAGATAATATGATAATAATATATACATATATATGTGAAATAATATAATATAAGAAAATAATATATATATATATATACATAATAATGGCAATAATAATCTTCATATATAAATAAAAAATATATAATATATAATAAGAAAATAAGATATGTATTTAATATTAGGATAATATTAATAATAATAAATATATATGTATAAATGTAAAAAACGTAACAATGTAATACGAAATATATATATATATATATATAATAATAATAATAATAATAATAATAATAATAATAATAATGGGAAAAAGACCGAATTGCAAAAAAGAAACTTTAAAAACTAACAAAGGAACGAAAATGCAAAACGATCAAATATTGCAGGGACCAAATATGAAATAAAACCATGCGGCAAATAGGTCGGTGCAGCAGGCAAGTGGTCGGGGTGGCGCGCGTGGCTGCCACACGCGCAAGGGTTGGATTGAGGCAGGGGTGCGGCGGTAGAAGTGTAGTTTAGGGTTGCTAGGGTTTTGGTTATTAGGTTTTTGGGATATTATGGGTAAGGGCATTTAGGTAATTAGGGGTATTAGATTTTGGGCACTAAAATGAGCTAGTGGGTTGTTGGGTATTTTAAAATGGGCTGATGTGTATTTATTTTGGGTCTGGTTGGATTTTAATTTGGGGTAGGGGGCGGTCAAAAATTAGTGTCTACAAACACATTTAAACACAAAAATATATGAATTGACAGATTTACGCCGAAACTTACTCAAATAATTGAAGCAGGACATGATCATCACCCACAACAGGAGAGATGAAAGATGTGGAGCAATCATGGTTTCACTCTTATGTCGTTTCTGGCCATTTACCAATGATTTAAATTTCAATTACTGTTATATTTTTAGTCGTGGTATTTTATCGCGGTTGTGAACATAACATATATTATAATTATTGTGTACTGTCAATTTTCATAATAACAATTTTGAATGATGTCACTATTTGAATACCTAATTTTTACTACGGTTTGAAAATACCAGTCCATAGGTTTGAAAACCTTTCTAATTCTGGGACTGTAAATAGCTCTAAAATGACCCAAATTACTTCCAATTTGGAAAGTTTTCTTTGCTTCCGATGTTTGGTCCTTTTTCTCAAAATAAATCAGGACAGTAATTCTAGTTGTGTTCTGTCACTTTCATCCACCCTCCCCAATGCTATTAGACGTCAAATCCAGTGAAAGACTAAGATCACGGTTTGATCTAACAATAAGTATGGTTGTTTTGAATCAAATCATTTTGAGTTTTAAAAATTTTGGATTATTTTCGAATTCAAGTTATTTCGTGTTTATTTGATTTAGGTTAACTAGTCAAGTTATCTTGAGTTGGGTCGTTCTAAATTATTTATGACATCATTTTCAAGTTCATATTGGATAAGTTCGAGTTGTTAACTTATTAAATCAATTTGTTCTAAAACGAACTGATTATGTTAATTTTTTATACAATAAGTAAATTACTCATAATATTCCAAACCGTTAAATCAAAATTTTTAGTTATTTAAGCTCATTCACACTCACAACCTTCGAGAGATGTCGATTAAACTAAAATTCAGTCGATAATTGTATTATTTTTTATTCAAATTAAAAACGATAGGTCTTAAAAAGGAAATATAAAATAAAATAAGCAGCACGAAGGAGCCTCCCCATCCATTAATGTTTCGGTCAACCCGAAAGAATTATTCACCCAAATACGTGCATTAACTGGAAAAAGAAAACGTTTAATATTCAAGCTAATATACAATACAAGATTCTCTTCATTTCTTACATCTTCAATTGTTATGTCAATGCTGTCTGTCTGAAACTTGGTTCTCTCAAATGTTAGTTGGATCTACCGATAACGAGTTCGATGTCTATGATTCAAATTTTGTAAATGATATAAATATTTTGATCGACTTAACTTTGAATATAGGGTCGGTGTTCATGTGACTATCAAACACGGGATGTTATAGATCTGATGGTATGTACATTGACGCAATCATTACCCTGGACTTGGATTCATGAACCGAAACCATAAAACCATTAACCAGCAGCTGGATTTGACGAACTGAACTCATTGAATCAGAACTACAAGCCAAACCCTGAGTGAGAAGTACAGGCTAAAAGGAGAAAAGAGCAGCATGTAAAAATAGGCTAAAACATAAATGTATTGTTCGTATTAGAGCAGTGACAGGCAAAGCTTTTGGCCTTGTCGTCAAATGTTTTTTTACCTGGGTCTAAAACCAATAAAAATATCAGACAACGGTTCGACCGAAAAAAAAATAAATATTGCGCATCCGGGGAATTGAACCCCGGTCGGTACCGTGGGAGGGTACTATGATACCACTACACTAGATGCGCTTGGTTGAAACAAATTATTTTAATATATTAATTATTTTTTCTATTTGTTTTGGTCATACATGGCTTCCATTCTCCCCTAGTATTTGAGACTGGAGTCCAATTTAGTTTTTTTTTCTTCTTGATATTTTTTTATAAAAATCACAAAAGAAAGAAAGCATTGATCCTTTCTATAATTTGGAGTGCTTCACAAATGAAGAGAGTTTTTTAATGTGATAAAAAAACCACAAATTATCCTCTGTTTTATTGCTATTCAATTGTAATCTTTGATTTAAACAACATTCAACAATTTTCCCAACTTTGGGAGGTATGCAGTCCTACTTTTTGTCAAGAAGCTTCTCTAACAACTCTGGTATCACTTCGAAAAGATCTCCTACGAATCCATAATCCGCTACCTGCACCGTATAAGAATACAAAATGGCAGTGAGAATCAATCAGTTTCCGACATATGCGAAGCAAGGTCATATATGCACCCTTTTTGTGTATGCATGCATGCATTCACATCTCTCAATGACATATGCATCTCCGGATAGGAAAGGGGGGTCACCTGGAAAATGGGTGCATCGGCATCTTTGTTGACGGCAACAATAACCTTAGAATCCTTCATGCCAGCTAAGTGTTGAATAGCTCCTGAAACACCGAATGCCATGTATAGTTCTGGGGCTACAATTTTGCCGGTTTGGCCAACCTGACAAAAGAAAGTAATACAGAGGAGACGAAGAAGAACATACGTAAGATGTCCAGCAACAAAATATGCTAATTGTAACATTTGATACAAGCTCCTTATGGCATGCTTGTAACTTGTAAGAAGGAAAGAACCATATGTATCTTACCTGGAGTTCGTTGGGAACAAATCCAGCATCAACAGCAGCACGGGTAGCACCAACTATAGCAAAAGGTAAGAACTGGTAAGCACGATATCATAAAAAATTAAAGACTAATAGATCAGATTGACAAATCTGACATATACATATTCATTGAAGAAGGGGTGTGACAAGGACAACAATGAAATGGAAGATATTATAAGTTCGACATAGTAGAGTTCTTGAAGATACCAGCAGCACCAAGTTTCTCTGCAAGCTTCTCTATCATTTTGAAGTTCTCAGCACTTTTTAAAGCTCTTCCACCTGTAACCACAACTCTTGCACTTCCCAAATCAGGGCGATCTGTCTCCTCGGAGGATAGCTTTATGAATCTAGATTTACCAATCGAATCTGAAATCGACATAAGAATGAAGGTCAAGACACAACAAAGACTCTGGTTGCAAAATAAATACACAAATAAATCTAACGAGTTATAGTACTGAACAATTTTTTTTAAGGTAGAATTTCTCAACATTATAATTCCAATCAATGAAGAAACATCCATCAGAAACTACAAGAACACAAAAGCTTTCTTTGGTTTAAGATAGAATTTCTCAACATTATAATTCTGATCACAGAAGAAACACCCATCAGAAACTACAATAACACAAAAGCATTTTTGGTTCCTTTCTTCTCTGAAGGAACACAAAATATCTTACAAGGCAGAGAAAAGTTTATGTTAACAACTGTGCATCAGTAAAAGGAAAACAGACATTCATCTAAGGTTGAGAGATCAACCTCAGAAATGGAAGCCCCGTCTGATATTGAATCACCAGAAATAGGAGGCACCGGAAAAGAGATGGATCTAACTGACAACATACAAGGGTTGGCACCAGTGTATCGAACTGTACAAAGGGCATTTCCAGCATAAATAGGCCTGTGACAAAGAAATGAGTACATATTGTATCAAAATCAGTTTAACAAGAGGCATAATAATGATTCATTATTCACTTGTAGGATTATGCATAGTACAAGATAAGCATTGAGTTGCTTTTTGATGGTTCTCATCCTGTAATCGACTCAGTTTCTTAATGACAAGAACAAAGCAACAGCTCACAAGAAGCTATGGTTGTGGCCATAGTTGGTTGCCTCGTTCTTGTCCATTAAGAAACAAAAAGTTACTTATCGATCATAAACAAATGTGTGAACCAAGTCAACCATAATATAACTATGGCCACAACTCACAATAAGCTATAAGTATTAGACAACCTAATAATTTCGGTACAATTCAAAATCATGACCCCATAGCCCTAGACCAGCAACCAACTAGCAGACATGGAACAGACCTCAAAATACCTATATTGCATAGACTCATCATTTTCCTGGAACAGCGGTACCAGTATCTAATACTTGTATATGACACATTTATACATAGGTATGACAGGTATGAAACTCTAAATACATGGACCTAGAAATAACTAAGCATACTGGCGACGAACATATACCGTATCTGACACTAACCCCAGATAAATTTAGCAAAATGAAATTCCTCCTAATCTTTAATCTACTTGCCATTCTTACAGAAGTCCACTGTTTTGAAAGCTCAAGTGTACCGACACAACTCGATTAACTTAACTTGCACAACAAGCAACAACTATTCACATACAAATAGTATCCAACACAGTGCATTCATGCTGTTACATCGAACAAATAGTATGGCAACATAAGGTTACCTGATAAATTGATTAGTGCCATTAATTCCAACAACATCAGTAACCGGAAAAACATCTAAACGGGCAGCAGCACGAGGTAATATGTTCTTCCCAAATGAACCTGAAGTAGCAATTACATGAGAGTAGCCTCCTTTTAGCTGAACCAATTGGATTAACTTAGCCCATGGCTCAGCCAAAGGGTATGCAAACTTATCAGAATCAGCTACAAGCACCTACAAAGAAAACATATTTACTCATGAAAGAATTACTATTCTTTACAAAAAATTACTAATATTGAAGTAATTAATAACAAATGGTGTAACGTAAAAATTATAATAAAATTACCTGGGAAATAGAAGGGTGACACGTGGCAGCCTTCTCGGCCGCTTGCTGAAGGGAAGAGCCGGAGCCAGCCAATAGCAAGGAAACACGGTTGTCTTGGCCGATGGAGCTGGCAGGCACCACCGCACTGAGTGACTGAGCTTTGATCGAGCCGCCTTCATGCTCGGCTAAGACCAAAGTACTTGCCTTTTCATTAAAAAAAACAAATAAATTAGAGGAAAATTTTTCATCTCTTAAATTGATACTGGAAATAGAAAAAAGAAAAAGAAGAAAAATTCCGGATCTGCAAGCGAAGGTGGAGCGAAGAAGATGTCGTTTTGAGAGACTTTGAAGAATGAAACGACACGCCATTTCCCTTTCTCTTCCTTCCAAAATTCTGCACAATATCTGATTCTTGGGATTGTTTTGGAAATTATTTGATTTTATTGAAGACGGTCTTTAAATAGAGACGTCTTCTCTCTGCCCACCACGAAGAAAACGGTATCGTTTTCGATTCCTAGGATTGGATAAACTAGGATGGCCTAAAAATGTGATTTAAGTGACATACTTTTTTTAAATAAAATAATCAGAGACCTTTTTCATTAAATTATTATGAATATTTTATAATTCAATTTAAGAAAAAATATTTTTTAGTTATTTATATTAATTTGGATAAACTAGGATGGATTTAAATTAAAAAACTGTGTCTAATACACATCACACATGTTTACACATTTAAATATGATGTGCTTTTTAACAAACGAAAGAGAATACTCTATAAACACATCCCAAGTTACAGATAATCTTGAGAACACTCTTGAAAACTAAAAAGAATACAATCTGAAAATTAAAAAGGGCGTGAAAACCTAGAATACAGAAGACAATTTTTTTGTTCTTAATTTCATCACTTAACTACCATTTTCGCCTCATCTTAACTTCATCTTTCACAAAACTGTACCAAGTGTCACATTTTAATTCACAATTTTATTTTTGAGAAAATATAAACGACATTTTGAAGCTCCGAAAAAGCAGTAAATGTGATCAGCAAGACAGGACCACAACTTTCTGCACAAGGAAAGAGAAGATATAAAGTTCCCGAGTACAACAAAGTCATTCACAAAAACAAGCAGACAAGATATACCACAAGAACACAAGAAAAAGATCCCTGCTTCAAACAAAAAAGAAAAAAAAAAGAATAATACCCCACATAGTACTATCAATAATGCGACGTCATATGGAAGAATCAAAGGTCTGCACACAAACCATCACCGAAAATAACATAGGGATAAATACTTCATAGTTCAGATACATTGTAACTCTTCAAACTCTGTTGAAGTTATAACTGCTTTAGCAGTTAAAGATTAGTTAGCATAGTTGCTGAGATTTGTTGCTAGTCAGTTAGATAGTTATAGAATTAGATAATTAGTTTCTAAGCTAGTTAGCTAAGTAACTTTGTATATAAATAGATTGATTGCAAGTTAATTCTATGATGAAATGCACATAGATAGCCTACTCCCACGACTTAAGTACCATGTCTCAATACTTGATCGAAAATTCCTTTTAGTTTTATGAAGACAGAATCTTAACTTGCCCTATACAATTAGAATTCGATATTGTATCGGTTGTCGCAATAAGTTGAAAGAAAATCGAAATTGGTGAGTTATGAACTGTCCAGTATACCCTTTTCTTTCAGATTTAAAGTTCCACAAGTGAAATGAAGAACCCAGCAGCAATGCCTAACGAAACTTTAGGATCATATCTTTTACAATCTCAACGCAATTCAGTATCATTTTTAACAGACCAAATTTGCAGCTTTAAACAGATTAACATTCAATAAAAGTTCTTCCATTGATTAGAAGTCCAACTTTTGAGTCCAATCCAGAAGACAACAAGAAAAGACCCATTGCCATGCACAAACAAATTACAAACAAAACAAAACAAAAGGAATCAAGTGCTTTCCACATCAACCCAGATTTCAAAACCACTCATTTTAACAGACTCAAGTCTCAGATTACCATACTTGATCAGATTAACAACTCAAAAACTATAAAATTTATATTACTAACAGTTAAGAACCAATAAGAAATCACTACAGATGAGATAACAAAAACATAAAATTTAGCAGAGAGGATCCCAAACCTGATGCGGAGCAGCTTAAAGGGTCAGTTAGGAACCCCGGATATTTGTCGGGTCGGGTTTCCCAAAGTAAGTCGGCTGAGTTAGGGTCGAGAGGGGGGAAATGAAGAAAGGGAAACAAGCATGAGCTTGAAAAAAATAGTTTAGTTTATCGGAGTGTGGTTTCCGATTTGGAAGGTAATGACGTGGCGTGATCTTTGTCGTAGGCTATGTTCTACAGAATGACGTGGCATTAGATCTTGCTCTCAACAGGCTTGTAAATTTATGGATTTTATTTTTAAAATTTAATTACTTTATTTTTAATATATTCACACTTGTCACTAAAATGTAAATGAGTTATTATTTAATATACAGTTAGTATAATTTTTGCATAAGCATACTTATTTTAATTTTAAAATCTAAAATCTAATCTATTAAACTTAAATATTCTAAACCTAAATTTTAATATTTAAATTATACACATTAATTTTTAAATCTTCATCATTAAACCCTAAACTCTAAACTAAGTGTTTACCCCTTAAATTAACTCTGATTGTGTAATAATTTTCTTGATCGTCGGTGTATAGGATAATAATCTATAAAAATATTATTTTGATTATTAATATTTAAGGACTATAAAATCATTATTAAATTTTATTAAAATGTTATAAAGTGATCATTAAATTAAATAAATTGTTACACTATTTTTAGCAGATATGTAAAACTATTTCTTTATGAAACTTCAACTTTTTTCTATCTATCCGACAATGTTCAAGCTATGTTTAACTTAAGGTTTGTATCAGCGATTGAAATAGTTAAATTCAACCAGATCAAGCCTTTTGCACAGAAAAAACAAGAATGAACTGTTTTATTTCTTCGTCGACAGCCCTATCTAGGGCGGTGCGTCCATCTGCATCCTTGACATCATACTTAGCTCCGGCTCTCAACAGCTCTTCGATTTTCGGCATTAGCAAGATGTCTACTGGGTGGATGTTTTGGTTCAAAAGAGCTTCCATCTTATCGTAGGTGCCTTCGACAGCAAGCATCCCCATGCAGTTAAAGTACTGCAAAACAAAATAGCTTCATCAATGGAAGAAACAGATAAAGCTTTTGGATACATGTATCGAATATTACATTCGAGTTTGAGTAACATTGGTCGAAATCATCCAAACATATCATCATGAAATGATACCAAATCATAAAAACAAACATGTTTCCCTACAATCTAGCATCCTCAATCGAAGAACAAACTAATAAATTATCAACAAGAAAATCATCATTAAAAGGCTAAAAAAACACCAATTAACTAAATCAAAGAAGAACAAGTTGGTCGACAAAGAGCATCAAAAGTACAAAGATGAAAGAACAACCTGCTCAACATCATCTCTGTCGAAATCATCTCTGTTTTGGCTGCCATAAATGCCAGCACCTTCAGCATCAACACCATTCTTACCCAACTCGAACCAGCATTGAGTTCTTGAACCATTAGAGGGTCCAATCTTTGAAGGTCTAGACCAAGACAGAGAGTTTTGAGAACCCAGAAACTTGGAACTGAGTTTTGGCAAAGATGGGACAGAATTTGTGGGTTTTGAAGTAAAGGGTGTTTGGAAAGTACATGGGATGGAAGCCATTGATTCTTTTGTTTTTGGTTCTGTGAGACAAAGGGAAGTAAATGACGGTGGTTTTGTTTCACTTATATCTGTAACTGGAAATTATTGTGTACTCCTTTTCCTATTTACTATAAATCCATAATCACACTCCTTTTCCTACCAAACCTGTGTTTATTGATATAAATCTGTAAACACACATTTAGAGCCTCCAAATAATTACTTCCATCGTTGTTCCAAACAAGAAAAGACAGGAATTGTGGGCATTACTTTGCTGTTTTTAGATCATATGGATCTGCTAAAAGAGCATTCTGAGATTCCAGACTAAACAAACCCTGTGAACATAGACAATAAAATTTGAGCCTCTAGCTGCCATGTTTCTTACTCAACAACTTTAAGGATTAACAATCCAACAAATATCTAATCGACAATACCAAGAAACTCTCCCCTCTATATATGGAACTCTTGCTCATGTCTAGAGGCATAGCAGCATTGTTTCCAAGGTTTTTCAGCCATGGCCTTGACTGTCAAGCAACAATTCTTCCTAGCAATTCTAGTTATTGCCTTCCCTTTCTCAGCAATAAGTGGAGATCCTGATATTCTCTCTGATTTTGTGGTTCCTCCTGGAACCAATAATACTCTATTGGATGGAAACTTTTTCACCTATACCGGCATGAGGCCACTCATTAACTCTCCTCCACCGACAAATTTCACTGTCACAAAAGCAACCATGGCTGAATTCCCTGCCCTTAATGGCCAAAGTGTTTCCTTTGCTGTTTTAGAGTACCCTGCTGGCTCGGTTAACCCTCCTCATACTCATCCTCGTGCAACCGAGGCATACTTGAAGTTGGATTTGTTGACACTACTAATAAGCTGTTTACACAAAGACTTCAAGCCGGTGACATGTTTGTGTTTCCCAAGGGATTAGTCCACTATCAGTTCAACAGTGCCCAGAATGATTTTGCGGTCGCGATTTCGGCCTTTGGTAGTGCAGCTGCTGGAACTGTCTCTGTTCCTTCTACGGTGTTTGTGACAAACATTGATGATGACATCTTAGCCAAGTCTTTCAAAACCGATGTTCAAACAATTCAGAAGATCAAAGCAGGGTTTCCGCCACAGGCCTGAGATGGGGATTCTAAGCTATTAGCAATAATTCAAGGTTTGGGGTTTTAAGATTTGGTCATTTATGTTTGTCTGGTCTTCTGCTGCAAAATGAGGATTTATCATTGTGGTTTGTTCTGTGACATGTACCTCGTAAAATAACCATCAAGATGTAATAAACTCGATCTTGGTCTCTGCTGCAATATCAAAAAAATTGTTATAGTACGAATCATCAGCTTTTATCCCCCTATAATTCTAAGTTTTAAGATGGAGACTGAATCCATGGCGTCTCAATATAGTGCCATTACATGATTACTACATTTGGTTTTTCTGCAATTCATTTTTCCCTACATAAATCCATGGAGGCTGAATCAAATAAAGAAGGGGATTATTAGCATGGTAGCAGGCTAGCTTATTTTTACTCGGAAGAACGAGAGGAGGGTTCAAAATTTTGGCCTAGGCTCCAAGACCCTTATTGATCTTCTCAATAGTATGAACATCAGTTTTAAAGGCTTTAGCAAGGATGTTATTGTCGATGCCAGTGGCAGAAACGGTGGACGAAACTTAAACGGTCCTGGCATTTGCGGTCCCAAAGGCTGAGACAGCCATGGCCGCGGTATCAGAGCTTGGATTATACAGGTAATGCACAAGTCTTTCCGGGAACACAAACATGTCAAGAAACGCAAGTGTTTGGCTGTAAAGTTTGTCGGTTGTGTCGACAAAACTGACTTCGAGGCTTCCATCGACAACGGTGAGGAGCTCGGCGGCACGAGGATGGATGTGAGGCGGATTGAGGGTGCCTGCAGGGTACTGCAAAGTGGCAAAGGAAACACTCGTGCCATTAAGGACCGAAAACTCGGCCATGCTAGCTTTCGTAACCTTGAAAACTCAATAGTATGAACATTGTAATTTCCATTGGCTTATCCTGTTAAGTTGGCCAAAGTTAAAAGTATGATTTTCAACGCATAGGCAAGCTGCTCATTTGAAGGACACCAGCTATGATACTCGCACATATTATATCAATAACCGTATGTTTTGGTGTATCATTTTGGGTTCATTATTTTTAAGTAATTTTCATATATATATATGAAATAAGTCGTTAGATTTTTTAAACAAGGTTCTACCAATTGCTTCACCAGAAACTGAAAAAGACTTGAATCTTTAGATGGAATTTGAAGGTTTCAACAAGCAATCTTCTAAACTTCTCCTCTAATCGATGGATGGATCCCCTATGTTTGCCAGCAAACATTGATTTTCCAATCTTTAGGTAGCCATTGTTGTATTTTAAACCTATCTTGTGTTTCCTCATCATTCAAGAAATACAAAGAATATTCAGCTCCTTCCCAGTTTAGAAGATTGCTTGTTGAACAAGTACCGAATTCGATTAGATAAAAGTTTTTAAGATTCACTCAAAGAATAAAAAAAAAAAAAAAAAACAAATCCAATCAGCTCTGCAACACTATTCTCCCATGACGAACATGACAGAAAATGGATAAAGGGTTGAAATTCTTCTATATCGAACAATGGTGTTGAAACAACAGAAAAGACATGCATACATGAACATGGAAACAGAAAATTGATTAAGGGTTGAGATTATTGTAGCGACTAAAAATCCAAGCTTATTTAGAAAATCCGTTTTTTAATTAAAAATTATAATTGGGGAATTTTTTTGAAAAAGCTTGTGTTTTAACTAAAGTTAAAGGGGTGTTCAAAATTTCGGTTAACCGAATTAGCCGACCGAATCGAAATTTTTTCCAATTAATTGGTCGGTTAGTTTTAGGTTCGGTCGGTTAACAGTTAATAGTTTTTTCAAATTTCGATTATCGGTTAATTCGGTTTGAAATTGGTTAATTAACCAAATTAACCGAATTACCCAAATTTTTTATATTTTATATATATTTATTTTTAGTCACTAAACTTTTAAAAATTATAAAATAGTCATTAAACTTTATCAAATTTGCACAAAATGATCATTAAATTTATTAAATTATTAAAATTAATCATTAAAATTTTCAATATTTATCAATAATTTATAATGTGCAATAAATCAATGACCATTTTGTAATAATTCGATAAGTTTAATGGTTGTTTTATAACTCTTGTAAGTTTAGTGGCCAAAAAGATTATTTTAACATAGCTTAGTGACCATTTGTGTAATTTACCCGAAATTTTATAACAAATTCCGGTTAACCGAACTAACTGGCGGAATTAATCAAACTTTTTTCGGTTCGGTTAACGGTTAATAGGAAGAAAATTTCGGTTAATGAAATTTTGGAAGCTTGGTTCGATCGGTTAACCGAACCGACCGTTTGAACACCCCTAAGCACCCCACTACACCCAAAATTATTACCTAAAGGTTCGTATCACATTTATTAAAAAAATATAAATTCAGTTTAATTTAACATCTAATCCCTAAAAATGTATAAGTGCATGAGCATAGGGTTTGAACAACCCGCAACCCACGATACCAAAGGAGATAACGTCCGAAGACTCGAGACGACATTCCTACTAGAATATTGGGACCTCGAATACTAAATTAGATTAATGCAATTAATTAAATATGACAAATAATTATGCATAAATAAAATGAATAGCATTCGGTGTAAACACATATAAAGATACCTCTAAAAGATAAACAAATACATGGATTATGTATACACAGTAAACTATAAAATATAATAAATATGTATATAATACTAAGAGAAAAATTTTGATACACAGGCCGTCTAAATTTTAGTTTATACGTGTCTTTTAGTTTTAAGGGTTAGAGTTTTAGTTTTAGGTTTAGGTTGTAGGGTTTAGAATTTAGTGAATAGGATTTAAGGTTTAGGGTTTAGTTTTTAGGGTTAAAAATTTAAGATTTGAGTTTTTATAGTGTAAATACACAGACTTGTGTAAAATTAATTTTACACGGCCTGTGTATCAAAGTTTTACCCTAATACTAATATTAGTAATAAGCAAGCATAAATAAATAAACAAACAAACAAATAAACTAGGCTTAAAAGACCAACAAATTAATTTAAACTCTTTTAAAATAGGCATGAAGAATTACAAAAAAGAAAGGGTATACCCAAGTATTTGAGCTAACTGGCTTGGGATTACAAAGGAGTCCGTAAGCTTAGTTTGCTATTCTCCAACCATGTGGGCTGCTGCTGGACTTTTTCTTTTACTTTGTTTTCTTCTTTAACCACGAAACAGGACCCTCCATCTTCAACATTGTCGTCGGTGTTTTTGTCATCGCCGCTGTCACCGTCCGGCAAGTCCTCCGGCGAATTAAGACGACCACAGTGAAGCTTGTCTTTTTCATCTCACTTTCCCTTGGCTCAGTTATGACGAAAACTCACCCGAAACCACTAAATCGAGCTTTAAACGTTCAAACTCTTTCTCTCCTATTGCAACTGTTCACCGTTGGATGGTCTCGGTTTTGAGATATGTTGCTTCACTCCCTTTAACGGACCTTGCCATCGTTCAGATCTGGTCGAAAGTGCCCCTACCACCGGGAATGATTATGGTCAGAGTGGATGAACCTTTTGTTTCCTTTCTTTGGTTTAGTGTATGATCCGATTTGAATGGGTATTGTTTATTTTGGTCAGGGATAGGGATCTGGATTGATGTTTTTGGTTTGTTGGTTATTTGAGTGATGAAGGTGCTCTGTGGTTAGTGGGTAGTTGTGGGTGGTGGTGAAAGATGAAGCCTTTACAGACAACCTCAGTCTTATTACAAGCAACACCATCAGCTCTACTGCTAGAACTAGAAAATTCACATTTCTTGTTAGTAGGCATAGAGCCATTGATATCAGCAGCATTAGTAGTCAAGTAAACAGAAGAATGCAACCCATCAACAGAAGAAAGCTTGTATAAACCCTCACTTTCCAAACCTTGCAGAATCACCTGATGCGTACCAGATCCTTCACAACACAAAAACTGGGGTAAAATTCTATAGAAACACTATTTTCTTTAGTAAATCTTGAAACAGAAAGCAAATTCTTTTTAACCGTAGGAACATGTAGCAACTCATTTAAAATTAAAGAACGAGAACCAAGCTCAAGAACAGCTTTACCAATAGTAGAAATGGGTACAAACATACCATTTGCTACAGATACTTTACCTGACCCAACATAAGGAGTAGAGTCAATAACCATACCTGCATCGGGAGTCAAATGTGCAGTGGCACCAGAATCCGGAAACCAAGCGGCATCTCCATAACCAACAAGATTATCGGAAGATAATAACGGCCACCACCAGTTCATACTCCGGCGGTAGACCAGAAAGAATGGTGGAAATGTGCATGGTCTCAGTCAATGGATTACCACAGGCTGCAAGACTGTCACAGATGGCCTGAACCTGGGCTAAATACTCCCTCATACTCTGATCACGCTTCCTCAAGCTTCGCAGCGAGCAATGAAGATGCATAATCTTTGTAGTCGAATAAACTAAAAAGATATTATGAATTTTGTCTCAGATATCAAGAGCTGTCTTACAACTTACCAAAGAAGGTAAAATGGAAGAAAGCAACCAGGAACATAGAGCACTGTCCTGTTGCTTATATTTAACAAAATCACCATTGACAACCTTGTTTTCTCCTTCAAGAACGTATTTTGGCGGCACAACTTTGGTTCCATCGACATGTTCAATCAACGCAAGACTCTCAATGGCAAACAACACCTGTTGCTTCCAAAGAAGGTAATTAAATTCATCAAGCCTAATAGAGATAGACTTATTTGTAAATGGCTTGGAAACAGTAGATGATTCTGCCATGGAATTGATCTCTGATACCATGAAGGATTTCTCAGTAAACTGTAGTTTAAACCTCAAAAGCAACTTATCTTTATTGAGATCTTTCTTGTGTATATACATACAACCAAGGGGACTATGAATGATCATAACCGATCTTAACTACAACAGATTGTACAGCTGTAACTAAGATATTAACAACTAATTTTGAACCTCTAGAAGCTTTCTTAACAATGACGTAGTATCTAACACTTTTTTTGGGTGAAAATTGAGATGGTGAAGGAAGATGAATATTGGGTGATTGAAGCTTTTTCTGGTTTAGTGGTTTTGGAGATGAAAAAAATGGTGAATGAGGGTTGAAAGTTGGTGATGAATGGTCGGGAAACTCAATAGTGGCAAGTGGGGATATGGATGAAAGGCTGAGGGTGAGTGGAGCGGGTAATCCTAGGGCCATGGGCATGGCGTGGGGTGTGCACAGGGTTATGGCGTGAAGATCCAATGCATGGATCTTTCTTGCTCTCTTTTTTGCATTTTTTATAATAATAATATTATTAAAATATCATTTTTGTATTTTTTATTTCTAATAATAATATTAAATGTAGTAATAATATTAATAATACCTGAACAAAAATTAATGATTACAATTATGCGTCATTCTTAGCTTAAATGTTGCTCTCTACTTCACAATTTTGAAGAAACAAGGACCCTGGCTCCTTAAATGAATTTAATTTTTAAAAGGGGCTGAAAAGCAATTTTTACATTTAACAAACAAGGACCCCCTGCTGCTTTCCCATTGATGAATTTGTTTGTTATAAATATGTTTCCTAATTTTCAATTCCGAGTGTTTGTTCGTTTAATTTTGTTTAATTTTGACTGTTAACGGTATTCTTGCAGCAATGGTGGCTTAACCAGAGAGATTCAGCAATGGTTTGTAAACATATAAAATACAGGAGAAAGCAAGCGGTACTTAATTACAAGGCATGCAATAACAACAAGAAGGAACTACATGCTAAGCTTTTTTGCTATCAATTTATAGGGGATTATTCCAAATCCTACCAACCACTCTGCTCATTATTCAATCCCTCGTCACCATAGCAATCTCGGCCGGCTATCGCGGCTACGCAACTAGGCGTCAGCGGCCTCGGCGGAATCGGCAGCGGCCAAGATCAGCTCAGGGTGAATGCTTCCAACATATGTTCCATCAAGTGCATTAGGCAATCCTAACGTTTTCAGGGCAAGATGAGCTGCCTTTTGCCCTGATATCATCATTGCTCCAAACGTTGGCCCCTGTATTTGTGGAAAATCAACACAGTCGCTAAGTGGCCAAAAATCAACAACAATAACAATGATTAGGAAAGAACTTCACCATTCTTGGAGATCCATCAATCTCTGCAACTTCCATCCCGGTAACAATCATGCCGGGCACGATTTCCCTAGTCAGCCTCACGATGGCGTCCTCCGCCGTGTTCATGTCGAGTGCCTTCATCCCCGGCACGCTATCGATCATCCCGATGCTCTTCAACCTCTTAACCCCGGTGGCACCGAACGGTCCATCGTGTCCACAGGAGCTGACCACCACCTTGGCCTCCATCACATTAGGGTCCATGCAGGACTGTGTGTCGTGGTTCATAGACACCAGGGCCCAGTTCGTCACAACGCCGCCGACTCTCCCCTCCTTCACTATCAAATCCTCCGCCGCCACCGCGTTGAACAGCTTCACGTTGGGGCGGGCCAAGAGCTTGCTCATGATTGTGGATGTGAAAAGGGCTGCATGTTTGATCACGACGTAGTCGTCTTGTTCGTCGTATTCGATGTCGAGTTCGTCGAGGAACCGATGTGCCGGTTTCCTCACGACCTGAATAAACATAGAATTTTAGACAATCCCAAGGCCTTAAAAAGTTAAAAATCGAAACTTTCATTCAAGTATTGCAGATTTAAGTTCAAAACAGAAGAAATTTTCATAAAAGAAAATTTTTTTTTTCAGATTTACCATAGCAGAGAAAAGCTGTCCACCGAGCCAAGCGCCGCCACCGGGGCTAACAGATTGCTCGATAATAGCTATCTGTACGGAGGGGTTCTTGCTGAGCTCGTAGGCGCAAGAAAGCCCGGCGGATCCGGCACCGACGACCACCACGTCGGTATCGGCGTAGGTGATCATGTCCATCATGTACCTACGTGTCATCTCGCGAGAGACGATGGACTCCTTGATGGGGTCGAACCTGAAACTGTTCAGATCGTACGGCGGAGGAGATGTGGCCGACATGGAAACCGATGCTTTGCATTGGGAAGATTTTGGTTTGGGGTGAAAAGAAAGTGGTTTTACCGGAACTCCATGGAATGAAGAGTCGAAGAGAGAGTTGTTCCTGGAGAGTTTAGACGACGGAAGAGAGGAAGTGAGAGTTGTAGCTACGGAGGACGCCATTGATATAGAAAGATCACTGGTATTTGAGGTTTCCTTGAAACTCGGGAGAGATGAGATTGCAGGGAAGACGTGCATAGAGTGGCAAAATATATACGAGTGGAAACAGAAGAGTGTAGAAATATCTGAGAGGACACATGGGAAAAGGATAGGATTTGGAGGGTCTAGAATCGTTACGATATTTTTCATATATGGAATGTAAGTAGAGAGGGTTGAGACTTGAATCAGGTGGACCAAATCAAGTTATATGTTTGTAAATCATTGTATTATATTTAAAAGTGCATTTTAATTTATTTTATTAAAAATGAAAATATGTTGTTCTTATGTTATACTTAAAAGGAAAATATTTTATACGAAATATTTTATTTTTACAAGCATCTTAATATTAAGACTTAGGGATTTAATTTAGAGTTTAAAGTTTATGGGTTTAGGGTTATGTAATTCGAATTTAGAGAAGTGGTTTGAATTTAAAGTTTATGGTTAGAATTTAAAGATCGAGTTTAAAATTTTAGGGTAATATGTTAAGGGTTTAGATTTTTGCCTATATCGCATAAATTCTAACCACAAACATTCAAACCACAGTCCTTACATTCTAAGCATATAAACCTAAATTTCTAAATTGGATTCTTAACCTCTAAAATTAAGGCGTTTGTAGAAACAAAAATATTTCCGTTGTAAGTGCATGGTATAATTACTCTATTTAAAAATCTATATTGTTTATAATCGATGAACTAAAACAACTTTTCGATATAGCATCGAGTTTGTCGAGACTATGAGTCTTATTTCATAGCTAAACTTTGTAAATTTTTAGAGTCAAGTTGTTTAAATTTCTCTTTAAATTTAATTGTAAATATTTATAATATTACAATATTAATTTAAACGACTTTTTATAATCCTATACAATATACATACATATTCTTTTATTTTTTTATATACAATATATATATAACATAGTTGAAGGACTCGAGTTAAATTTAAAAATGAATTTATTAATTATTAAAAAATTATATTATTTGAATCTCATTTTATAATTAGAATTTTATTTAAATGTTCTCTATATGAAAATAGACGAATCGAATCTTACTCGCTCTGATTACTCAGTGCATTCCAAATTGATGGCTGATGGCTGATGGCACTCTCAAGTCTCACCCCCCACTTTCTCTTTTACGTCATTGTCAAATGACTCAAGTGGCGTTTATATGAAGTGCCTTTTTGTGATATTTTTATCAGCAAAAAGCTCTAACTTCTGGTATTTTTGAATCTAGTGAAGATTTTTACTTATTATAAAGGCTTAACTATAAAATAAAACAACTACTCAAATTATTTTTTTATAATAAACATTTAAAGTATTTTTTATTAAAATATGTATTTAATATTTTATTTTTTATTAAAATATGTACCAAAAATAAGTGTATTAGTTGATTTTAAAATAAGTCAAAAATAAAATGTTAGATATCTATTTAAGTTAAAAAATACTTTAACAACAAAAAATAAAATTTTAAACATATATTTTAATTAAAAATACTTTAAGTGTCTATAGTAAAAAAATAGTTTAAATACTTATTTTATAATTAAACTTATTATAAAAATTTTGGATTTTTAATGGAAAATTGTACGTTTTATTAATAAAATATTATTGATATCAAGTTACCAAATTGACCTGACTGTGTATAGATAGTATATGAGCAATTCACAATCGTATGAGATTCCTTGATCGGGAAAATTGAGCAATTCATTCATTGTTGAGCACACCACAGATAAGATAAAGCAGAGCCATTAAAAAGCTGATTTGTTTCCATTAAGCAATTCTTTAATGAGAACAAACAAGCGAAGTCATTTGAGGAGGGGGGGGGGGCAATGTTGCATCCACCTAGAGGTGATATATGACATTAGAGTTAAGATAAATATGTTTGAAGAAAAAAATAAAATAACACGTGTAGTTACAATTACAAATTTAATTTTTTTTAATTTAGCTATTTATTAATAAGGACCGAAAAACATAAATATACTAATCGGTCGAATAGTTAAAAATATCTATATTGTCTTATCTTGTATGTATTCGAATTTTAACATTTATTCTAAAAACGTAAATATTTTTTATTTAATAAAAAAGGACAGAAAAGTCAAAGGCATTTAAAGGTAATTTAAGAAACACTTAACATACTCCATATGTCTCACTCAATATGTCCCTTTTGTGTTTTAAAATTGTTCCACTTAAAATATTTCATTGAAAAAATCAACAATTTTTATAATGGACATTTTCCTTTATAACCTCTTTTTTAGTTTCTCAATAAAATAAAATTCAACTTTTTAAGGATAAAATTCTCGTTTCAATTATTTTACATCATCTTCTTACACATTCTTACACAAATTTTTTCTTCTTAAAATTGTATGAAAAGTCAACAATGAACAAAATAAATGGAAATGAGAGAATATATATATATATATAGGATTAGTATTCACTTCGTTAATAAAAAATTTAAATATGAAAAATTAATTTTATTTAATTATTTCAAATTAAAATTAAATTAATAAAACTTTAAAATTATTATTATACCAAATCATACATGTGTAACAAAGTTTTAATTTAATCATCTGTATAAAACTTTTAGGGAAAAAAGTGATCTGTTTTTTAACTAATGAGATGTATTTTACCCATAATAAATGTTCGAAAACAGAGCTTATTAAATTGATGGAAATTTTGCCCTTTCCAAGCTGAATTATGAGTAGCTACAAAAAAAATGCAGAAGATGGTATACGTATGAGCATGACTAAAAGATCACTTGTGTTAACTCTGAATCATAGAGCAATAAACTTCCATAGAGTTCATAATCATCCAATATTACAGAATCCGGTGAACCGGAAAGCACACGAAATACGATATGCATATACGATATTATCAAACCAACATGAAGTTGATATAACACTAATAGATATTATCCCAAATCAGGTAGTATTCCCCACTTCGACACGAGAAGAGTGACCTTAGCTGGAAACCTTAAGCATCTGCAACTTAGAAACCATGGATTTTGATGTTTTCCTTCTTCACAATGCCGGCCTGGTAAGAAAAGTGAAGACGATGAGATTTAGAACTTAAACTCCACACTGCATCACCTAAGAAGTCTAAATATTCCACGAAGCAATTAACAATTACCTGAACGAGGAAGGTAGAGACGTTCTTACGCTGGTCACCTTGAAGTTGAATAACCTGACCATAAATAGAAAATGTAACGGAATCGGACATCGGGCAACAACAACAGATATTGACCTTAATAATCACTTAACAGGGCGATAGTTACACGCACCTGGCCTAATTCAGGGTCCTGGACAACAGTGCCATTGCAGCAAAACTCCTTCTTGAGGTCTTTGAGTATCTTGTTGTAGCTGAATTCTTTCTTCAACCCCTGGACAGTTGTCAGGCTTTTCCGACCATTCCGCTGCTGAATGCGAATGTGCACACAGTCCTTTGCGACGGCACCCGAGTCCTCAGCATTTGCATCAGCAAAGGGATATACCACAACAAACATAAAACGCCAAGTTAAACCCAGATTATCGACGACCATGAAAAAATAGTGTATTCAAGGAAGTTACGATCCAAACATACCAAAGGCACTAGGAATCTGGACGTCGGGATCAGACATGAAACTTCGTTGATCAAAGAGGCCAAACAAAGACAAGCTCGGACCTATAGAAGTAAAGCAATTCCGGCATCAAAATTCGACTTTATATCACATATCACCAAACAAAAGCAAGCAACATTCAGTCAATAACAACATTCCAAACCTGTTGACATAAACAATTAACCCGGTTTTGTCCTAAAATGTGTTCCCCCCCCCCCCATCAAAATTCGACTTTATATCACATATCACCAAACAAAAGCAAGCAACATTCAGTCAATAACAACATTCACAAACCTGTTGACATAAACAATTAACCTGGTTTTGTCCTAAAATGTGTTCCTTCCCCACCCCCCCCCCAAAAAAAAAATGGAAGACTAAAATCCAAGGCTTGAATTCACTATTTGCTCTTCTAATTCTTCAAAGCAATATGAAAATACAAAAGTTTGGAAACAATTATTGTTTATATGCAATATCTAAACTACATGTAATCTCTCGAATCGCTACATCGAAGACAATTGCCATTAAACATTCGAACTAAGACTTAATCCTCTTATGGGAAACAAATGTTAAATAGTTAGCTACAACTTCATTGTAATTAATTCCAAGCAGCACATTATCAAACCAATAAAACTGATTAACAAAAGAAACCAAACAAGGAAAGAATAAGAATTTTAGATTAATATTTTCAAACTAACCTAATTAAAAAACAAGAATGAGCAACAAAATCCCTAGCAAATAAAAAAGGCAACCTACAATCATAAATTTGCTTCCTTTCCTCAGGCAGAACAGTTTCCTCTCTAATTTAAAGCAAACATTAAGAATCGACATACCAATTAAAGAAATAAAAGATTGATCTTTAACCCACAAAAACATTTAGAGGGAAAAATGAAGAAGCTTTACCTGATCCAAGGATTTTAGGGATTTTTTCTGGAGAATCGAAATTTGGGTTATTAAAAAGGAATGAAAAGAAGAAGAACTTAACGCTCTGCGATGTCGGAGCTGGACTTTAATTTCTTCGCTTTGGGTGCAGAGGAAATTGAATTGGATATAATTTACTAATTAAAAAGAAATTTATTTTTCTTTCTTGGGATTCGGAGGTTGAACGGTGATGAGATAATATATAGTCGTGAGAGTATGTTAGGAAAACGTACTTGCCTAAGAAAAGCTTGTGATGGTGGAAAAAGACACGTGTCGTTGATAGAGGTGAACCTGAGACGTGTGGTGTGGTAAACAGGAGAGGGAGTTTGTTGAACTGAAAGGGAAGGCATGACCGGTTGTTGTCTTTTTTACTGTCGGATTTGGACACAGAATCAGGTGTTATGTTTTAAGATTAAGATTGGTAGACAAAAAACTGTCCAATATAAATTAAATCCCTCCTTTAGTTTTAGGAGAAGATCAGATTAAATATGTTTATGAATTAAGAGGATTTGAATTATGGTTAGATTTAAAATTAAAATTTTGAATTAAATATCTTTTGTTGAAATCTGAATTATCCAACATGTTGACAAATATAAGATGAAGATTTTAAAATATCAAAATAGAATGTATGAACCAAATTACTTCTTCAATAAGAATTCCTAGTAATTTTTTAATGGTGTTAGAAATTTTTAAATTAAAAAAAATAATTAAAATTTTATAATTTTCATTTTGTACTAGGAGATTTTGTCAATTCACCTTCTTATTCAATATTAACTGTTAAACCTAAGGTATATTATGAATTATTGTCACATATCCCTTCATAATGTTTACACGTGATCAAGATCAGGGCCAAAGGGGATGAGAGTCCTTGCCAACTTTTTTCTCCAACGTAATAGAATTGCTTTTAGTAAAATAAAATAAAACTAATTTTATAATCCTTCGATTTTTTTAAAAATATTATTATAGTTCTTCAAAAAATTTAATCTCATATTCTAACCCCACCTTATTTCTTTTTGAACTGATTTTCTATTTTAATCTATAATAAAATTCAGCCGACATATTATTTAAAAAAAACTTATCTTAGTGAATAAGGAAATATTATTATCTTTAGATGATACGGATTCAAACATTTTGTCTAGACGTGTTTGTCATATTAAAGGACTAGAATTAATGAACATATACCATCATTTTAACTCAAACCTAACTCAACCGGAGAGCAATATATCATACGATCATGCTTATGCTAATTTAAAACAGTGACTTCAAGTGAATTACATCTCCATAAGTTCATCCATTTTACAGTTTTAAGTGATAGTAATTGGATTTCTAAAAGAAACACAACAAGACTTTATGCCTTAAACATGTAAAAGAAAGTATAAACAAAAATCCTTCAATTTGGCACCTTTCATGATGCCCTTGCTGTATTTTTTCTCACTGAACGTGTCCTACATACTAGTGAGAAGGGAAGTACACAATTGAATCAAGCAACCGTGATTTCCTATGCTGCGCCGATCTCCTTCACAAAATGAACTTTTGGCTCTAAATCGATGAACTTGTTAGAATTGCTCGCTAAATGTGAGATGCTAGCCCTTCCTTGACGCTTGATATAGTCAGCTACAGCCTGCATCTCGTCCATTGAGATGTATATATACTTCCCTCTATCATCCATGACACCTGAAAGTCGCCCTGCACACACAGCAAGTATAGGATCGACGCATAAATCATTAAGCTCTAGTTGACACGCACATGGAGTTGGATTTTTCATTTCCTAAAATCAGTTCCATGATAGATAATAGTTACATACCCATACTTTCGAGGGAGGCGATCCTATTGATACATTCCTGCATCAAATAAATGTTGTACTTTAAAGTTAGAAGCAAAACGGGGATAGGATTGAAAAAGAGGCAATACACTTAGTGTTGACGTGTTCCTTTACTATAGAAAGCAAAGAACTTATTTGATTCATTCTTTACCAGCAAACGAATACATATAAAGTGAAATTAAAACATGTTTCATTGCCATATCAGGAGGCCAAAAGTACACATACATACCTGGGTTCTCAATTTGAATTCTGCAGCAAGATCTTCCAAAGGAATACATTTATGATTCTGCAAGATCATATACAAACACATTTAAAAACAAAAGGCAAAACAATAATATACATTCCGAAGCCTTAGGCAGATTAATGCTTATTTGGTCATTATGGAGCTCATGTACTTCGGAAAACTTTTATTATGTTTCCATTTACTTGCCGATGAAATATACCAGGAGGAAGAGGTTTAGGAGACTGAAAAGAACAGCCTAAGAAAAATTGTGTAATTATCATGAATCAATACAGGGCTAGAAAGTACCTTAATGTATTCCACAAAATTAGAAAGCAAGTCCTGACTTCCATCTTGCAACTCATTCTCTGTGGTTCCTTCAGCATCAACAGAAAACGCTCCTTTCCACTTTTCAAACTCCAATGCAGCATCTTCTTCCTCCTTGGCTTTTCGGGCTTTAGCCTCTTCTTCCTACATAAACCATAGCAGATGTCTTGATCCAGGAAATGATATATAAGTTGTTATGTGCTTGGACTCTGTATATATAATAAATTGCCACAAAGATGAAGGCAAACAACAGACCAGCCTAAGTTCCTCTGCCTCACGCTCCTCGTCCTTCTTCCTCCGCATTTCAGAATATCGATCCTGTTTAGTCTGCCTTGACTCACGAGCAGCCTCTTCAGCCTTGATAAAAAATCATATGAACTTAGTGAACAGCAGCCACAATAGAAAATAGATAAGTAAATAATAAGATGATAATGATGTACCCTTCGTTGTGCGTCCCTTTCTTGCCTTTTCTTTTCCTTTTTCTTTGATGCTCTAGCCTCATAATTCCCATCTCCTTCTTCTTCTCCCTCACTTCCATCAGCAGTTTCTGCATTGACATTTCAATACACAGATGCTTAAATCAGTGCCACTAACCCCAAGAAGTGTCATTCGGTTGCATCCTTTGACACCTTCCGGAAAAGATATTACTCTCATTAAGAAGGGCAGCAAGGGCTTACATAATCTCAACGACTCATCGATAAAATAAAGCTTTGTTCATATTCGCAAAAAAAAAAAACAACCACCCCCCTTCTCTAAGACCTCACAAGGACACACCAAAACATCAAAGATAAGGCAATCCTCGATATGTTGTTAGTCCACAAGAAACAGTCCCTATATTCACTCACAACCTTAAACCTTCTCAATTTCGAAGTTATTGACCAGAGAAAACGTACCACCCTTTCACCTCACAAACCACTTCCCTAATTCGAAAAATATCTCACTAATTGGCAGAGATAACAACATTCAAAATCATCAATTCGCATAGTCATATATTCTCCTATACTTATTTCACACACTGAATTCACAATTATGGCAGGAAAGTCCCGTCTCGTAGTTAATAAATTTGTTAAATTCTCAACAATAGTTCAAGCTTCAGAATTCTATCCAATCCACAAACCTTCAGCAGTTGCAGCTGCCGAAGTGCTAGCTCCTCCGGCAGCCGGTCTCCTCCGCATCCTAGTACGACCGCCAGTAGCCCCACCACGTACTACATTTTCCCTTCTTGGAGCCTATAATCCATACCAACCAATAAAAACCACATTTTTTTTTAAAAGATTAAAACTTTTAAAATAACTTTAAACATACCTGCCGTTCTTCAACATGTACATCGGTTGATCGAGTATCCTGACGGCGTTTCCATATGTACAAAGGAACTAAGGCTAGAAGGAGAAACAATGAAATAACCAAAGCCAATATTTGCTCCATTTTCTTTAAAAAAACTGTCAATAGAAACGAGTTGATATTCAAAATAAATAGGAATGAATTCGATTGGTAAGGAATGTAAAACCCTAACAAAGGAAAGAAATAGGTCAAAATATCAGTCATAATTAGATTCTTTAACTAAATTGAAAAGAAAAGAAAAACCCAGATCGATTAGTGGTACCAATTCCCTGCTTAGATGCTTAGAAAGGCACAAAGACTGAATTTTCAGGAAGATTTAGATTTAGATACCTCGGGTTTCAGGCGATTTTTAGGAATTCAAGGAGAGACGTTGGATTTTCAACAGTTGCTATAAAGGAAGAGGCATATAAAGGATTGCGCAACGGCGTCGTTCGGGCGTTGACCAAATTAACTAGAGGTTCGAGCAAATAGTATGTTAAACTGAATTAATCAAACAACTATTTTTTGGTTCTCGGAACTGCGCCGACTTTTGGTTTGTTGTCTGTTTTGGATTAGCGTTCTTCAGGGAATTTGGGCCTGTATATTTGGGTTGTGTTGCAATTTCTTTTTGTTTAATTATCGAAATCTAACTGATTAAACTATTAATTCGAATTAAATTTTACAAGAACTTAATATAAAAACGACATTCAGTATTCAAATTTTGTTCTCTTTCTTCTGTCTTTAATGAAAGTAAAGTAATGACTTTCCTGGTTATATATTCATAGTAGGACGAGACATGTCAACAAAAGAATAATAGTGGATTGATAATATTGTCCCGTCCAACTCTATTATCATCGACTGAAATCTTAATTGTTATCAAACACGATCGAGTATTCAACTATGTGAACTATATTATATCAGAAACTTGAAACTCCATTTTTACAGCCATTGAATTTAATTAAACCTTTGATTTGAGTTTTCAGTTCAGCTTTGACGTTAACGTCATAGCGCTGGACATGATGGAGGTTTTTAACGAGGCCTTAATCTTCCTCTCCAAAAAAAGTTTTGACAGTTGATACCAAATCATGAAAGCAGAAATTCTAAAGAACACAAGGACTATTTTATTGGATTGGCTAGGTTGGGGGTACCAGAAATGTAGTGATAAAACTATACATCAGGACCACCATCACAGCATGCTTGCATGGCAGGAAAAAAGTGAGTCACGTGACATCAGTGTCTATGATAGCAATATGCCACTGCTACATGTTCCTTTAATTATTTCTGTTATAACCCAACAAAAAATAGCTAGGGTCAGATAACATCAATAATTGATCGGTCCCCATCTAGTTCAGCAAAGCCTTCTTTTTCTCCTTTATTTACATTGTTATATTCATATTCATATAGGTAGGGTATATTTCCAATGATTTTAAAATATATAATAATTTGTTTACTGGTTTAACTTAAACAGTTAATTGTACAATAAAAATGGTGTTATTCTCGATATCATCACCCTACATGATATACCAAGACAAGAGGTTCAAAAAACAACATCCAATATCACATATGCAGATACCAATTCGATCCGGCAAACTACGATGTAGAACGGAATAACCTGTCAAGATGTTCTAACTCCAGATGATAATAGCAACAACTATTTGAGAAATAGAAATAGATGGTGGTTCACATTGTCATTCAACACCACATAGGCATAAGAGTTGAAAAGCATAAGAAACACAGCGTGTATATATCAGTATCAGACCAACATAGAGATATTGTAATAGTAGATATATATAGCTAATAGTTCATCAGGTAGGAGTTTCAGCTTGGAACAGAAAAGAGTGGACTCCCGGAAGTTCTTGCGGCCACAAGGCTTAAAAGCCGTGGATTTTGATGTTATCCTTCTTCACAATACCAGCCTGTTCAGAAAAGTAATTAACAACTTGAGAATACATGACTAATCAAATAAAGACGGTTGATGTGTTGAGTATTCTATCCGGTTTTAAGAATATCTAAACAAAAGGGAAACAACAATTACCTGAACGAGGAAGGTAGAGACATTCTTTCTTTGGTCGCCTTGAAGCTGAATAACCTACGGAAAAATCAAGTATAATAAAATTAAGAATGGAGAACAAAGACGGTAAGCAAAGTCAAGCACTTTCTTATTTGGTTAAACACACACCTGTCCTAATTCAGGGTCCTGGACAACAGTGCCATTGCAACAAAACTCTTTCTTAAGGTCCTTAAGTATTTTGTTATAGCTGAATTCTTTCTTCAACCCTTGGACCGTAGTCAGGCTTTTCCTACCGTTCCGCTGCTGAATACGAATATGCACATACTCCTTGGTACCAGCACCAGAGTCTTCAGCATTTGCATCAGCAAACGGATCTAGCAACACGACATTGCATACTAGTGAGATTTTCAGATAACAAGACAAATCAATCTGACTGGGAAATGCTTACCAAAGGTGGTAAGAATCTGGACGTCGAGATCAGACATGAAACTTAGCTGATCGAAAGAGCCGAACAACACTCAAGACCTACATTGCAGGGCCAAATATTCATCAGTGATTTCATTTTACTAGATTAAATATGTTTGGCCTCTCTTCACATCTTTCAATCAAACATTTTACGAAATCATTTTTTCAGCTAAAAGGAAAACAAACATCAAAGCACAAACAAGCGTTTCATGAAAATAAAAATTCAGTGTTCCTGGTCATTCAATCCAAAACCTATGGAGAGATAAAGCAACATAGTACATAGTGTTTTGCAGCTCCAAGCATAAGCCATGAACAAACCTCGCATTTTTGCAAAAGGGGGACTCACTATACTGATCTAATCTACAGACGGTAACAGTGATTTTTACCCACAAAAAGGAAGTATACAGCAATGCCAAATTATATCAAAGTAATACTTTTTCAAGGGATTCCATAAAGATTGTAATTTCAATTAAAGGGAAAACAAAAGTATAAATCTTCATGAATGAAATACAATACTTTATGAATAATTTCATTATACCCAAAGGGTAGCAACAACAGCAATGATAATAAGTTCAAGAAAGTGGCCGAAAATCTTTACAATTTTTGTCGATTTAACACTATGATAAGACCCTTAAGACAACAGGAACCCTAAGCATAAATTCCAAAACAAACAATTAAGAGAATTTACACAATGAAACAATCAATCGTGATAAAATTAAAATTAATTAAAGGTGAAAACGTACCTGATCTGAAGATTAGAGTTTTGGATAATCAAGAATCTGATTATGAAATAATAAAAACCCTAAAATTGACGATCGAAGTCTGAGCTCTTTCTCTGTCTAACGCTGAGTTTTGAGGGTTAGTTTGGGGAGAGAGAAAAATATTTATAAGCAAAAAATCTAGTAAAAAGAGAATGTCAAATTTTACGCTTCCTCCCTGTACTTGGACTAAATTACATATATCTAAATTAAATCCCTTAACTTGTACGAATTCGAAGCGGAGGCAGGCCCTTGATTATATTTTGGGTAAACTACAATAACAGTCACTGAATTTTTAGGATTATTTTATTTTAATCACACAAATTTTAAAACTTTTAATACAATTGCTTAACTTTAAATTCACTTTTAAAATAGTCATTATCGTGATCTGTTGTTAGCAAATGCTGACATGACAGTTAATTTTTTTAATTCACATTGTTATCTTTTTTTTTCTCTCTTTTTATTTATATTTTTCTATTTCTTCTTCTTCTTTTTTTCTTTTTTCATCTCAACCTATATTTTCAAAGTCAAAGTATACTAGGAGCAAAGTCATATACCACATTGACAAAAGATACAATGAGTCTATTATACCTTTAATATTTGCCTTCCCAGAAGGCTGGATTCAAAACTCTCGTTGCAGCTCCTTCAGAATTTTTATTTTCACACCATTCCACAGGTGATGTACCATGACCTCCGGATTGCTCTTCATATTCAGGTATCACGTCTCATAGAACAACTGTCAAATCTATTTAAACTATCAATTCAACCTATTGTTCGACAATGATCCTACCCTGTCAACTTATTAATAATCATCATGACGCTAAGCCTAATATCTCCACTGATCAAAGTCTATTGCTCATTATAAATACTTCCTATCATAACAATAAAAGGGGTCGACACGAGAGAAAAGAATAACATGGGATATCGTCCCATTTTCTCTCTACCTTTTTAACGGCTAGTATGCATGTCTTCACTTTTTTTTGGGCTTGAATTAACCTCGGAATCTACTCAAGTCAAACATTAGGTTAATCAAATCTATGGTTCCATTTAAAACCGGATTGCTATGCAAAACTAGTCCTGAAAAAGCAATGGTTGAAAAAAAAGGGCATCTCATGATCTGCAATTAGGGGTGGGCATTTTACCCAATTCGATCAGGCTTCGACCTGACCCGGTTCGATCGGGTCAAATTTTTTATTACAAATTTAGGGTCGGGTTGGCTTTTCCTTAAGGGTGAGGTCGGGTTAAATTCAAGTTTAGGGTAAAAAAAATTTGATCCGACCCGACCCTATACTAATAGTATAACTTTTCCTTACATTTTTAAGAATATTTGTAATAATACCTCCTTTATATATATTTTTATAATTAAGTCCTTAAAATTTATTTATTTTATTTATAATTTGATCTTTAAAATTATTTTTTTACAATTAAGTCCCTAAAATTAAAATTTTTTAATAGGTCGGGTCGGAGTGGGTTTAAGTATATAAATTTTGGGTCGGGTCGGATCAGGTTTGGATTTAGGATAGTTATTTTCGGGTCAGGTTCGAATGGGCCAAAAATCCGACCCGACCTGTGCCCATCCCCATCTGCAACATCATACATACAGATGGATCTGCTATTTCATACAGATGTATCCAATAAAGCACATTATAGTGTGCACTTTTGTTAAATGTTATCAAAAGTTTTGGATCTGATTTAGTATTCTCTTTGCAACCTTAGTACTCTCGACTAAGAACAGCAACTTGCCTAAGACTATATATTGAATTCCAAACGCAAATTACAAGAACAAGATATTAATGACGAGGTTAACTGGTAAGTATTCAAATAAGTGACAAATCCAAAAATATTTTTAAAGGTTGACATATATAAGTATATGTAATTGTTAATTTTATCCGAGTTCCAAACCCGGTTTTATTTCTTTATTGTTGTCATTAGTGATAACATTAGTATATACTATTACTATTTCTATTATTATTATTATTATTATTATTATTATTATTATTATTATTATCAAAATATAACAAACTAATTTGAATAAATAAAAGCCCAACATCATAAAATATACCAGTTCATTATTATTAAGTCCACTTACACATTTAAAACCCTCAAAAATTTATAATACATGTATGTGGCCCGTTTTGAGCCCAGCTAACAAACCCTAAAGCCTATCAAATAACCCAAACCCTAACTTAAACTAATACCCTAATCTTCTTTGCGCAACCCATCCTGGACCGTTAGATCTAGGAGATCAATCCAATGGTCCAGATTACCCCCAGCAAAAGAAACCCTAATCCCCCTCTCTTTGGTGTCGAGTCGCAACCTTTACATCCATTGGATCCAGATCGCCATCAACGGCCAAGATAGACCCCCGCACGCGTGCCGATCACGCCCGACCTTCTATCTCCTCCACGCGCGCGTGCGAGGACGACGCCCCGGTCGTTCTACTCCCAATGCGCGCCCACGCACCTGCCGTTTTAGAGGTCAGCTGCTCTCTAGTCCTCATATCTCCCATTCCAGCACGTCAGCAACATGCAGCTAAAATCACAGAATGTCAGAAAGCTAAATAAGGGCAACAAAATAAAAAACAACAAAGATTTCAAAATACAACCAATATCGATTTTTAGACTTTTTTCACTTTCTTTCAACAGTTGTAATAACTAGAGGCTATATAAGAGAGCCCTAAACAGTTATAAACTCATGAGGGGATTTTAAAAGAAAAAGCAGTACAAAGGCAAAAAAGAGTTTCGGATGTACTTTCTCATCTAAAAAACTAGTGCATGCATAAAAGAATTAGGGTCTTGAGTTTACCTTCGCGGCCGTTCGTCCCCTCCATCGCTTCGAATACCGCCGGTAACAATCCTCTCGGCCTCTATTTGGAGGCCGTATGTGGTGAACCATTCAATTTTTAAAAATGGAGGGCCTCGAATTTAACAAAAAAGGGTTGTTTTTGCTTCAATTTTCATAAGAAAAGGGGAAATGTTGTTTTTTTTAGAAACAAGTGTTAAATCCAGTTTTAGAAAAATAAAAAAATGTATTTTAGGGTTAGGGTTCGGTTCACTGACGCCAGATAACGACGACTGATACGGCTGAATGCGATGGTTTCTGGGTTCGTTGATGAACGCTCGGCGGTGTTCATCTTTACTTCATAGAAGGGGAAAGCTTTTGGGGTAATCGTTTTTTAGAAATGAAAAAGGAGGATGAGTTATTTCTAAAATATGTTTTATACTCAACCCCTCTTTTAAAAAAAGGTTATTTTACGTTTTAAATCCTCTCGCATTTCTGTAATTACGCCCGTGGTCTTTCCACCTCTTTAAACTTCATCCATAGTCCCTTTAAAATTTTCAAATCTTTCAATTTCACCCTTGTTTTAAAGCTAAATTGACTTTTCAAATGGTTTTATTATTTTTAGACCATCCCGTGTTTTCAAAATAACACCTTTAGCCCCCGCATTTCAAAACCACGACCCTCGTCCTTAAAACTTTTGGCCAGTTTTTAATTTCCTCATCATTTGGGTTTTAATTCGATTTCTCAATGGATAAATTCTCCTCTCTGTCCCCAAAATTCCTGATTTTATTTTAAGTTAGTCCTTTTCGGTGGTTTAACTCCCTTTTTGCTCCTTTGGTTTATTTCTTTTTTTTATTTGGTCTCCTTGCATGTGCATATTTAAATTCAGTTTTATTGTTTTCATTTAATTTCAGTCTTTATTTGCTTCCGTTGGTACTTACATATTAGTTTGTTTGGTTTAGATGGTTGTTTTAGCCTCGTATATGTGTATATTCGCTTGTGACATGATCTTTATTGTTTTATATACATACGTAATATTTTATAAACTATTAGTTTTTTATGTGTATGCTGCCTGTTTTATAATATAGTTTATATATACATATATTAATATATTTTTATATATCTATGTACGTATGTTTTATCTTACCATTATGCGTTTTTTTTACTGTTATATGATATAGCTTTCATATATATATATATTACTATTATTTGTGCTGCTTATATATTTTTTATATACATACGTTCTTCTTCATTATATATGGGTTTTCTTTATATTTTATATATGCGTTTTTATATGGTATAGTTTTTATGTATGTACATATTATTATCTTATTATATATGTAGGTCGTTTTCATGTGTGTCTTATATGTATGTAATATGCTATATACCATTTACTGTATCCTTTTACATGAGGCCTTTTTGTTTTTTTGCTTGTTTTTAGGATAGCCTAGTCTTTCAAATTCGATTCAATTAATTTAAAACATGCCTTTGACTCTATGGATTGTATGTTTCGATTAATTAAAACGAATTTAGGTTCCCCTTTAGATTAGTCAAACCCTAGTTAGAATTTAGCGCTTGAATTGATTCAATTAAATTAAAATTTGTCCTTGGTTTAATGGGGCCTATTTTAAATTAATTAAATTCGTTCTATTTCACTTAAATCACTTTAGGCTATAAAATCGATGTTTAACCTAGCATGATTAAAAATCATAACTATTAGTTTTATTCCTTTTAAAAAGTATTCTTGGCTTAATGTGATGCTATTTTAAAATTAATCAAATTAATTATCGTGATTCAAGATAATTTCATAAAATACTAGGTTTTTCAGGTCTTAGGCTCAATTAATTTATGATTAATATTAGAATAACTTAAATAACAATTAATCGCTAATTATATTTTCATAATTTGGGCCTTTTATGTTAGAACTTTAGTGGGCCTTTTGTGTGTTTATTTTAAGCCTTTTTATGATATGCATTTAATTGTCATTCATTTGATCTTTTAATTTTATGTTTACCTTGATAATTAATTATTTTTTTAATTATAAAAGGATATATTTATTAATTCGCGTATTTGTGTTGTAATACCTTGACTTAATGTGTATTGACCAAATATTCGAATTAATTTATATTGTCTAAAGGTAAATATTAAAATGAGTAAAATTTTGATAAGTCATAACATCATATTTAACTGTTTGCACCATGCATAAAGGAGATGTACTTAATTCGAACCATAAATTAACACAATAATCGATCTTATTCGATGTCGATTTAATCTATGGACTGAATGTATAGTCACCCTTATTAATTAAAGGACTAACTAATTCAAGCTCACCAAGTGTTAAAACCCATTTAATTAAAGTTTATATTCAATTGAGAACACTTAATTAAATTCAATTTAAAGCAACGTATGATTTGGTACTGATTTCGGGCGTCGTGGGGTGCTAATCCTTCCCCACACGTAACCAACTCCCGAACCCTTTTAAAACGAATCTTTGGTTTTATGGTGTTTGGTCTACCTTATCTAAGTGATCGGTGGAGACTTCAAGTTTTATTTTTAAAATACGATTTTTAAAAAAATCCCCCCAAAATGAATTTTTAAAAAGAAACGTGGGGTACCTTCGTAAATTTTCAAATTAGTCGCTACAGTATCTTTAACCCATCTAGGCAAATAAAATTTTAGGGTAATAACAAATAAAATTTCATGGTGAGCACAATCAATAAAATGTATAACTAGTGTAAAGAAATTTGAATTTCAGAAAGGACACTTGCCTACCATGAGTTACAAGTTCATCCGCCACTGATTCAAATGCATAAAGATGTCGATGATGGAAGAACACATGAGAAGTTACAAGGGGGTTGACAGTGCCTAAAACGACGTCATTTTGAGCATTAATGATAACCACAAATAACTCCATTTTGGCCACGTCAACAACCGTCATAATTATATTATAATTGAACAATTAAAAGTTCAGCGATAGAAAAAAAAGAAAGCAAACAACCCTAGGCATGTTTTCTTTTCCTCCTAAGTTTTCGGAAGACCCCAATCGTATCGTCAATGATCGCCCACCTGAAAACCTGGCTCTGCCGATGGATCCTAGGTTGGATCTTCAGGCCGATTCCTCTGGTGATGGTTTGGATGGCACAAGGGTGGCGGAAGTAGACGTGGAGCAGTTTTTGCCATTGGAGCACCCTGGATCGCCCCTGTCAACTGACGATCTTCAGGTGGCAAAGAGAGGCAAGGCAGACCAGGTTGAGTTTAGTTTAGATGTGGATGGTGGAATGGAGGTTGACGACCAACCAGGTGAAGGCAGGGCAGTTGAGGGCTTTGTTGAGAATGGTGAGGGTCTGGCAGCGGACACGACTAAACCAGCTACATCGTATGCATGTGTAGTCTCTGGCACGAGTAAGAAAGTGGTAACAGAACTGGTTTCGAGTTTGGATGACGTGGTTGTGGAGAAAGGGGATATCACTATTGATAGGAGTGGTCCGTTTCCTTCTGTGGCTTTTTCTGAGAGGGTTCATGAACGTATCGATCATAGCATGCGGAGATCCATTATTGTCTTGGTAGGTCCATAGGTTATTAAACCTTGATGGCTTGGATTAGGGTTTTATGGCAACCTCAATGTGCTTTTCAAGTAGTTGATTTAGCTAATGATTATTATCTTGTGATGTTTGAGAATAAATATAATTATGAGCATGTTTTTACTGTGGACCGTGGACAGTGTTTGGGAGTTATACCGTGGAGTAGAGAGTTCTCCACTTCGGAGTCTTTTCTTGCACAGGTTATGGTTTGGGTAAGGATCCTGACTCTACCCTACCAGTATTATTCAAAGACACTCTTTCGGTACATAGCTAGGGTTATATGGAAAATAGTGAAAACTAAATACAGTACTCATACTGGCAACCGTGGCCGTTTTGCGAGGTTAGTGGTTATGGTGGGTCTAAAGAGCCCGTTGGTCTCGGGTGTGAAAATTGATGGTACAGTTTACCACTTAGAATATGAGGGATTACAAAGGGTTTGTTTTAAGTGTGAGTTGTATGGTCACTCGATGGAGATATATGAGGAGCTGCAGAGTAAGAACGCCAACCCTAGTGCTCTAGACTCAGCTACCAACACTTTGTCTGTGGATAATCAAAATGCAGTTAGTGCTGACGCGGTCTATGGTCCCTGGATGATTGTAAAAACAAGAAGAAGAAGTCAGCGTAAGGAGCCTGGTAGGTCTAAGGGGTAGGTTCAGAAGGGGGACATACTGGGGGTTCTCACTTTAACGTCCTAAGTGAGGTTGATACGATTAATGACTTGGGAGACCGTGCTGAAGGTAATATTAGGGATAGGGTTTTGAGTGAGGCTCGTTCTGGTGTTAGAAATGTAGGGGATGCTCCGTGTTACGACCATGCCGTCTAGGCCCGATCGGCACACCGTGCGGCACTTGAAAAGGGACCCAACCTAGACAAGTCAGCCTTCAACAAGCCCTTTATCCAAGGACTCAACTCGGAAGCGTCGTCTCATGATCCATCAGGCAACATGCGCGTCGAATATCGTATCCCGCGGGGCCTAGCGAATGCTACCGGCCAACCCCTGACTCTCGCGACGAGCGCGATATGGGGCCCTGTGGCCCCAAACCGTCCCTAAGAAGTCCTCCTAGAGAGACATCGTGCCATCCGCTTGGCTCCAATGCCCGCACACCTAAGCCCTACGTGGGCCTAGGAGAAGGTCATTTACACCAAGGCAGCTCGGCTGCTAGCGCTTGGCGAGGAGGATGGTGGAGACCCAACACCAGACCATTTCCCCTAAAGAGCTAAACAAACTTACCAAGTATGACGCGAGTAGACGTTGCTTCGTCCCAAACAAGGACACTTTCTGAACAGGGCCTTCATCGCCTTCCCAAAGCATCCTAACTTGCATCCTTGACTTGGTCGCTCTTCAGGCATTGCTCATATCATCGCTCGGTCCGCCTTTGCTCGGTCCCAAACAGGCTTGTCAAGGCAGGAACGTAATACAATAAGAGACAGCCTTGACATTCTCCCACACTTCCTATTATCGATGTCCTCATCGATACTGACACTCATTCTTCATCACCTGATGAGTTGATATGGACATCGAAGGCAGTTCCTCTTTTATTTATGCTTGACTTAATACGCTTCTCTAGTCACATCATCTGAACATTCAAGCAAATAACTCAAGCCTCGATCCTGGGTTCTTTTGATTCCCTTATGACCCAGTTTTGCTCCTTCAATGTCAAGTGCTAGATTCAAGCTCCCATACTTTTACTCTGATTGTGGTTCGAGCGAAACACTTGTGGCAAATTATTGACTCAACTAACGCATGCCTTGTAGTGTCTTTGAGTCTCACGACTAGCCAAGACCTACAAAACAAAAATAGCATACCTGCCGCCCATATGCAAGAGAACTAAGACCCGCCACACAATGGTTTGCTCTTTGGCACTAAGCCCATTCGCCAATTGTGTCCCACCGAATAGTGAGATCTTCAAGCAATGAATGCGTCACCATCTGGCCAATATCCAAGCGGGCAGGTACAGGTTCACCTTGCACTTAATTGCTTAATGATGTAAAATGATCTCTGGTTACCAACACGATACAAGCGTGTACTTGTCTATTTGTCTTTCTTTATATGGCCTGTACTATAAGACATACAAGCACATACATTAGTGATAACCTATTTACACAAGTCTCGAAGGATACCTAGTTGGTAAATATTGCCTTACGCATTCACCATTTGCCGAGTGAATGTACATCTATTCCCACTCGAACAACCTTGCTCTCATGAACTCATGCATCGTGGTTTTCCAACGGCCAATAACACTTTTCCCACGAGCCAACCGCCTTTAAGGTTATCCAACGTAACGTTCAACTTGTCTCGCTTCTCTCTGCATCATCTTGTCGACGTCCTCGTCGACTGAACAAAAGAATTCGTTCGCTAGTTAGAGGTACCATTGTAACCTGCAAAGACTAACTTTCCCTTGACCAAGTTATGCACTATTGTGCCACAAGCCCACCAACATTCTTCTTTTCAACACAACAAGCGCCTCTGCGCTGAACATAAATGAGCCCCATAGAGGGTTACTTTCCACATGACATCATGCTAGGATAATCATTTTTGGTTAACGATGGCACCTCGTGTAATCGTTTGCAATATGATTTCAGGCATGCATCAACGATTCATAAGTAGTCGGCTTCTCAATATCGAGGTAACCATAGTGATTAACGCGGACACCTCTTGTGTATCGATTTCACTATGACGACCCAGCTAAGACTTCAAGACATATTGAGTGCCTCGGCACAAAACAACCATAGTGCGTAACGTCAGTCACCTCCGTAAACTGATGACACTATGTTTGAACTCATTTGCACCTCTGTGCGATAACCTATAAGTGTCTCTCGCACTGAAACAACCATAGTGGTTAGCGTCAGTCACCTCCGTGTACTGATCCCACCAGGTCCAACTCATTAGCACCTCTGTGCAACAAGAAATAAGTGCCTCTTGCACTGAAACAACCATGGTGGTTAGCGCCAGTCACCTTCGTGTACTGATCCCACCAGGTCCAACTCATTAGCACCTCTGTGCAACAAGAAATAAGTGCTTCTTGCACTGAAACAACCATGGTGGTTAACGTCAGTCACCTCCGTGTACTGATCCCACCAGGTCCAACTCGTTAGCACCTCTGTGCAATATAAAGATCGAGTACCACATATGCTTCGATCGCTATAGTGGTTACCGACAGACACCTTTGTGCGCTGGCTCCACTATAAAACTCGCATGCACCTCTGTGCCACAAATTCACAACTGAGCACCACTGTGCTAAAGGAATGAGCGCCACTACGCGGGGATAATAAGCAAACACCTCTGTGCCCGAGACAATAGTCAGGCACCTCCGTGCACTAACCAACCCTCAACTTGTTCAACATTATTGACTCGCCCAACCCACTCATATTACGAGGGCGCTTGGTGTGGGGTCCAGTTTTCTTATCCTGCCTACCTCAACTGCCAAGGCTCTTGGCGTAGGGTCAGCCCGCCCTACCTACTCCACTCGTAGGAGCGCTTGGTACAGAGTCAACCGCCTGGGGACACCATCCATGCCGAAGTACACAACCAAACCTGGCTTAAAAGCCTCGCTCTGATACCAACTGTCAGGACCATGCCGTCTAGGCCCAATCGGCACACCGTGCGGCACTTGAAAAGGGACCCAACCTAGACAAGTCAGCCTTCAACAAGCCCTTTATCCAAGGACTCAACTCGGAAGCGTCGTCTCATGATCCATCAGGCAACATGCGCGTCGAATATCGTATCCCGCGGGGCCTAGCGAATGCTAGCGGCTAACCCCTGACTCTAGCGACGAGCGCGATATGGGCCATGTAGCCCCAAACCGTCCCTAAGAGGTCCTCCTAGAGAGACATCGTGCCATCCGCTTGGCTCCAATGCCCGCACACCTAAGCCCTACGTGGGCCTAGGAGAAGGTCACTTACACCAAGGCAGCTCTTTTTGCTAGCGCTTGGCGAGGAGGATGGTGGAGACCCAACACCAGACCACTTCCCCCTAAAGAGCTAAATAAACTTACCAAGTATGACGCGAGTAGACGTTGCTTCGTCCCAAACGAGGACACTTTCTGAACAGGGCCTTCATCGCCTTCCTAAAGCATCCTAACTTGCATCCTTGACTTGGTCGCTCTTCAGGCATTGCTCATATCATCGCTCGGTCCGCCTTTGCTCGGTCCCAAACAGGCTTGTCAAGGCAGGAACGTAATACAATAAGAGACAGCCTTGACACTCCGCAGTGGGCCATGACTGGGTCGAAAGAAAGGAGTCATCATTTGCATGATCAGGTTGAGGGCGGTCGCAAAGCTTTTGGTGGGGTGGTTCTACAGGAGGTACATGCTAATATCTCGGGTGGTCGTAGTTTGGGTTCTGTTCAGGTTTTGTCTCTACAGGTGCCCAAGCACCACAATTTGTCTATCATACTGTGCATAACATGGTGGGGAGTCATACCGCGGTTGCAATCCTTGATACCGTAAATAAGAAATTACGGCAACGGTTAGTGTAGGGTAGTGTCAAACAAAGTGGTAACCGAAAGGGCAATGGTAATGGGGCTAGAGCAGGTTGAAAGTTAAGAAGGAGAAGAAGAATGGCCTCTTACAAGACCGGTTCTGGCAGATTGGATCCCCTAGGCTTTGGACACCTTTGTGCATACTCGTCGAATGATACTAGACAGAGTGACTCTCAGGATGTGGCCCTAAAGGTGGGTGATAGTGTAGAGACTGCGGTTAGACTCGATGGTATAGATATTTTGGATGGCGGTATTGATGATGGCAATGGGATAGTTGTGCTGAGTCAGTAAGGTGTTGTTGTTCTATTCTTTTAATTTATATTCATGGCTAAATTTCTTTTTTGGAATTTCCAAGAAGCGACTAGCTCTAATTTATGTCTCTATTTTAAAGATTTTTACATGCATAATCATCTCCGCCTGGTTGCGCTTATGGAGCCAAGGATCAGTGGTGGTCGAGCTGATAGGGTGCTTTCTCGGTTAAGGTTTTCCAATTCATTTTGGGTTAAGGCGAATGGTCTTAGTGGAGGGATTTGGCTCTTATGGAATAATAGGATGATGTTGAGATATTGAAGGTGTCTAACCAGTTTTTGCATGGTCAAGTTTGTAGTTCTGGGATTACTCGGTGGGTTTTCTTCACAGCTGTGTATGCTAGTCCTAATGCCATTATTCGTAAGGGTGTTTGGGATTATCTATCGAACCTCAATCCTAGGTGTGATGTGGCATGGCTATTGGGTGGTGACTTTAATTCTATATTACGGCTTGAGAAGAGGGATGGTGGTTCTACTCGAGGTAATGGGATTAGCAAGTTGTTTCAGGATTACATTTTTAATAATGGTCTTTTGGAGGTAGTGTTTTAGAGGGGATGAGTTTACTTGGAAGCGCGGTTTGGTTCGTAAATGTTTGGATCAATACTTGTTTAACGAGGGTTGGGCTAGCTTATTTCCCAATTCGGTGGTTTCTCATTTGGACCGTGTGAGGTAGGATTATTGCCCCCTGCTTTTTCACTATCTGTTGCAGATCAGTGGTCGTAAGACTAGGCCTTTTCATTTTATTGTAGCATGACAGGATCACCCTTAATTTGAGGAGTTTCTCTAGAATACTTGAGACATGGCTAAGGATGTGGAATCTAATATCAGGGTTTTTGCAGAAAGGGTCCAGCATTGGAATGCTTTAGTTTTTGGGCACATTGATAAGAAAAAGAAGGAATTACTTATGCGTATTCGGGGTATTGATAAGGCATTGCGTACTTCTCATTCTGACTTCTAGTTCAATTAGATATCGACCTACGGGTAGAGTTGAAGGATGTTTTGCCACAGCAAGAGAGTTTTTGGTTGCAAAAATCATGGGTTCAGTGGTGAAGTATGGGGATCGTAATACCTCCTACTTTCATGAGTGTATTATGAAAAGGCGATAGACGAACTTTGTTCAGGCTTTACGTGATCATAATGGTACTTGGTGTTCGGACCAATCTCAATTGCAACATATGGCAGAATTTTACAAAGAGTTTTTTTCTGAGTAGTGGTAATGATGGTTATGGTTATGCGAGTAGGGGGAAGTTTCGACCATGTACCGATGACATGAGACGGGTGTTTATGGCACCAATTTTCGATGAAGAAGTAAGAAAGGTCATGTTTGATATGGGACCTCTAAAGGCTCCCGAAGCCAACTGGTTTCATGCTCTGTTCTACCAAAGGAATTGGTTCATAGTTGGGCCGTCGGTTTCTAAGTTGGTGCGTGATACGTTCGAGGGTCCTCATTTTGCTCCCTCATTGAATCGTACTTTGCTTGTACTTTTGCTGAAGGTTAAGTTGCCAGAGTATATCAGTCAATTTCAACCAATAAGTTTGTGCTCCATGTTGTACAGAATTATAACCAAAACCATTGTTAATCGTCTGAAGTCGTATATGCCTGAGTGGGTGTCGATGAATCAAACAAGTTTTGTGCTAGGGAGGTCCATTACGGATAACATTATTATTGCACGAGAAGTCATTCATTCCATGCTGATTAAGAAAGGCAAACTTGATTTTATGGCGATCAAAATGACCTCGAGAAAGCTTACGATAGATTAGAGTGGTCATTTATTGATGACACGCTCTGGGATATTGGTTTAGCTAATGGTTTTCGGCAATTGATCATGCGTTGTATGACGTCAGTGTCCACACAGATGCTATGGAATGGCTCGGCCTCTGATACTTTTTTTCTACTCGGGGTATTCGTCAAGGTAACCCTCTACCTCCTTACTTGTTCGTCCCCTTCATGGAACGGTTAGCGCAGTCAGTGCATGCGGCAGTTCAGAGTGGTGTTTGGAAACCGATGCGGCTGGTGTGGAATGACCCAACAATCTCTCACCTATTTTTTGTTGATGACATGTTTCTATTTGTGGAAGCCTCGTCTGCCTAGGTTGCTGTGATAGAAGGGGTGCTGCGTGATTTTTGCTTTGCCTCTGGTCAAAAGGTTAGCTTGTTAAAGACAAATGTCTTTTTTTCTAAGAAAGTTGTTGTGCCCTTACGGCTGAGTATCAATGATATTTTTGGTTTTCGCTAAGTAACAGACCTGGGGAAGTATCTTGGGGTTCCGCTTTTGCACTCTCGTATAATGAAAGTAGCATATCAGTATATGGTTTAACGTGTTCGGGATAGGTTGATAGGGTGGTCGGCCAAAAGTCTTTTGTTAGCGGGTCGCATTACATTGGCTAAGTCAGTGTTGTCATCTATTTCATATTATTCCATGCAGTCTACGTTTTTGCCGAAGGGTGTGTGTCTTGAGATTGAGAAGATCATCTGGGTTTTATTTGGGGTAACATGGATGGTGAACGTGGTGTTAGTTTAGTCAATTGGGAAACATTGTGTTCTCTTATTTCGAATGAGGGGTTGAATCTTAAAGTGTTGGAACAACATAACGCTGCCTTTTTGATGAAGATTGCGTTCAATCTTGTTTGTCATTCAGACCAACTATGGGCACAAGTCTTGTGAACGAAGTATAAGTGGCGAGAAATTATTCCAGATGAGATTCGACGGGTTGGTTGCTCTCACTCTTGGAAGGGGGTGAGTCTGGTTTGGGCTAGTGTGCAGGGTAGCTTAGTCTGAACTGTGGGAGATGGTCAGTTTGTGGACTTTTGGAGGTATGCGTGGTTACAGGATGCGGGTCTCCTGATCAATAGTGTTATTGATCCGGCTTGTGTTTCGTTTCTCCCTTTGGTGTTAGTGGTGAGCTTGGTAGATGCTTCAGGGTCCTGGAAATAGCATGAGATTGTTTTGTTGTTACCTATATCGGTGCTTCATAGGTTGGCTGCCACCATAACACCTCAGCAGATGAGCATGACAGACGGTATTGGGTGGAAATGGTGTGCTAACCGCGTGTTTATAGTCCGCTCTGCTTATAATCTCCGTACTGGGACGGTAAATATGGCGAATGACAATATTTGGCGGATCATTGCTCAGTATAAGGGTCTTCCAAGGATTCGATTGTTTCTTTGGCTGTCTGTGAGTGGTCGTATGCTCACGAATGTTGAACGTGTTTGGCGGCACATGTCAGATTGCATGTCGTGTGGGGTTTAAGGTGGTACGGTAGAGACTCTTGATTACCTTGTCTGGAATTGTCCCTCGGCTCTTGTGGTTTGGGCGTCTACGGTACGGGCAGATAAACTTACAGAGTTTCTTATAATGGAGTTTTTTGATTGGATCCGTGTTAACTTGGTGAACCCGTCGTATTTTGCTCACGAAATGCAACACTAGGACTTATATTTTGGGGTTGTCTTGTGGGTGTTGTGGAAGCATAGGAATTTATGTGTCTTTGAACCGGACTAACGCGACTCTTTGAACCGAAATTTATGCGCAAGCTGAATTCGAAAGTCGGACGGCACTCGGGCGTCCTCAACAGGTCTCGCTACGTGTGGTCAGATTGTTCGGAATAGCGATGGGGATTGAATCCTCAGATTTTGCAAGTTTGTGGGTATATGCTTGGTTTTAGAGGCTGAGTTGTGGGGGTCAAATACAATCTTATTTTTCTGTATCATCATAAGGAATAAATTTAAAAGGATTTTTTTATATTAATATTTTTGATGATGTGATTTGGAAGTCTCCTAACATAGCTTTATATAGAGAATAAGAAATGAATGAAAAGGTCAGACTAAATCATGACAATTTTGTTGAAATGTTAATAGATATAATGAACAAACATAATAAATGGAAAGATACAATATTAAACCGAAGGCAATGAATATGTTCACCAAGAGATACAATGTTTAAAAGATACAATTGTTCACTAAAAATACATTTCTTCATCAAGTGATACAAATGTAAATCAAGAAAACAACTGTTTATCAAGAGACAAACTTTTTGTGAAAAAAATTAGTTGGGCTAAAATTTGGCAGGTCCATTTAGACTCGACCAATTCGAATATTTTGTGTTGTCTATGTGGCGCGCACCACATTTTGTCAACAACATTTGCATTGATTTTTAAGATACAATGTTCAAAAGATACAATTGTTCACCAAAAATACATTTATTCATCAAGTGATACAAATGTAAATCAAGAAAAACAACTGTTAGTCAAGAGACAAACTTTTTGAGAAAAAATTTAGTTGGACTAAAATTTGGCAGGTTCATTTAGATCCGACCAATCCGAACATTTTGTGTTGTCCACGTGGTGCGGACCACATTTTTCAACAACATTTGCATTGATTTTTTAATTTATCACTCGACCATTTTGAGCATATTATATGACGTTTTAAAGGTCTCATGGAGTATAATATAAAATCATATTTTATAATTCAAATCTTTAATTTTCCAATAAATAAATCCATTATTTTTTAACATTTCATGTTCAATTCAAGTAAATTATGCATGTTAAATTTCGAGTAAATCAAAATATATATTCTCAATTAAAAATGATAAATACAATTATATTGATGAGTTGAATGCATATTAACCTAAGGGATTGTTTGGTTCACGGAATGTAACATTACCCTTGGAAATAGGATTCCTAAAATGATTCATTACTTGGCATATTACTGGGAATTTACATTATTTGTTTTGTTTGTTTGAAAAGAATGTAAAATTACAGTGTTTGGTTGATGGATAATAAGATTACCGGAATGTATATTTTACAAAATTAGCCTTGTGATATATTTTATTTTTAACTAGTCAAACATTCAGAGAAATTATATCATAGGTCATTCCCACCACGTCATCTATGGGACCAACTAATAAAATGCGTTCATTTTATTATTTTTTCTATGTCATCTTTTTACCCAGTGAATCTTCACTCGGTAAAAGTTGTTTTAAAATTTGATTTATAGTAAATATGAGTGAAGATTCATTTGGTAAAAAAATGAGATGGAAAAGATTAATGAAATAGATGCATTTTATTGGTTGGTCTCATAGATGACGTGGTGGGAATGACCCATAATATAATTTCTCCAAACTTCCAATACTAAAGTGAAAATATTTGCATGAAAATTCATAGAAAATATATTTTTCTATTATTTTTAATTTATATACTTTTCTTTTATAAAGTTCTTACACAAATAATTGAATAGAGTTTTTAATGTTACAGTACAATATTGTATATTTGAATATTTGTGATTTATCATAATTATATATTTAAAAATACAAAAAATTCATAAATTTCTATAATAATCATCACATTGGCTATTAAATCAAATATACTAATAACTAACGATAAATTATTATATTTATATGTTTGATTACTCAATTTACATTATTTTTAAAATAAAAAGTCATTCTTTAAAATCTAAAGTTTCAAACAAAATTTGTAATGTGATTTAAAATTGAATAATGCAGAATTTTACCATATAAATAAAAAATATTATTTTTTAGAGAAGAAATAATATTAAAAATTATTTCTAATATTTATTATTATTTTTTAATGACGAATGTGGTTTATATAATTTATAATGCAACAATTTAGGTTAGATAGAGAGTTGTTTTAACATATCAAAATGAAAAAATATATTGTTAGAAAAATAGAAATAATAATTTATTTGAATACAAAATATTATTTTAAGGGTATTTTAGTTCAAAATGATGGAAATTTTTTATTACCTAAGATTAGGGTGAGAATGACATTTCCACTCTTTTGGAGGAAAAAACTACTATTGAGAATGTAGTATTATCCCTATAGAGAATTTTCTTAAATTAAATGTGAGTATATGATTCCGGAAAAAATTATTCTCTTTGATAATGATTTTTTTTGCGAACCAAATTTTTCCTTAAAAAATTCGGAAAAACGAGAAAGAGAGGACAACCTGAATTACAGACCCCAATAATGCAGCTGCATAACCAAACGAACAAAATCTGTCCATTAATGCATGCAACAATTTAACAACGTGTTACCTTCAACATTACACGTATTCGCCATGCAAAGGGTTATACTCTCCTATAAATAAGCATCACTCCCCACTCTATTTCTCACCATCAAACCTATAACCCAAATATATTCCACTACCAGCAAACCAACAATGGCAAAGCTCGCAGCCTACTTAGCCACCTTCGCCCTCTTTCTGTTCGTCGCCCATGCTTCGATCACAACCGTGACGGTCGACGAAGAAAACCCCTGGGGGCGACCCAGGAGAACAGAGAGTGGTTGCCAGGAGCAGATAAGGAGGGTAGACCATCTTCAGGCCTGCCAGAAATACTTGGAGGAAGAGTGTGGTGGTAGCAGCCGGTACAACAAACGCTGGAACCTTGACTCGTGTTGCCAGCAGCTAGAGATGCTGGATAACAAATGCCGATGCCCTGGTCTAAGACAGGCGGCGATGAAACAGATGGAAAAGGGAGAAATGAAGAGAGAAGCCATGCAAGAGATGTACGAGGCTGCCGAGAGAATTATGTCTCAATGTGATATGCAGCCCAGGAGTTGTGATTTCCCGTCTCGCCACAGGGTCTAGACTCTAGAGGACCATATCATCAAAACTAAATGCTGAAGAATAAATGTGAACGTCTCCCCAGCTATGGGGTGACTACCTTTCTTAATAATAAAGCACATCACCGTGTGCGCGTTTGTTGAATGCTATCAAAAGTTTTGGATCTGATTTACTTCTCTTTGCAACCTTAAATTCAGTCGAGAACAACAAAACTTTTGACGTAAAACTCACAAGAAAAAAACAAGTTAACCTATTTTTTGGATCACTACCTCTTTATATAATTTTGTTAAATCAACTATTTATAACTCTTTCCCTCATTGAATTATAAATATATCTTATGGTATCTTCTCTGTTATTTCCATGACACTTTAATACCTATGACACGCCTAACATAATTGGTCACTTAATTTTGCGTCATACTTTATAATAGCATCATACATTTTACATATGTGCCCATAATTGCGGATTTTAATTCAACAATCTCTCACTTGGGCAACATATGTTTCCTGATAAATGTACAACCTTACGAGCTCAAAAATTTGCTATTATATAATAGGTATTCTATAACAATCTCGTCCATCAACTATATCCATGTAGGATCAAAGCAGCTTTTGCCATATCAATCATGACTAGACCTATCAATGGTCACATATATAAATATAGTCAAATGACACAGATCAATCATGGATGCGTAGCATGGAAAATTACATGAAATATGAATTGAACATGCCTATTTTCAACTGGTCCTCTTAAACCTTAGTGCGATCAAACTTTACTGAATTCAGAGTGTGCATAAACCAAAAGAACTTTATTTTTTGCAGAAAATAACCTTAAATAACTTTAAACTAAAGTAACTAAAATTGTGTCTAAAATAAATGAGCACTTTTTCAAAAATTACAAACTCCCACTAAAATTGAATATCTTTAAATAACATTACACCCATATGAGTAGTGTGGTTATGAAAGACCTAGGGTGATAATTTCTTAATAAGCGCACAATTATGGAGTTTGTATCAACATGCTCTATAAACACACAACCACTCTGAATTTTCTTTAATGACTAGGAATTTAATATTTATGTGATGTTCCTGTTGTTTATAGAATAAATTAATGCATATTTATTGTCACAAAATAACTGAAGTGGTCTTTTTATTCAATCTATAATTAACAGCTATTGTGACAAAATTCTTTTGCATCAATATTTTATTAGAATCGAATTCTGTAAACCTAAAGGTCTCTAACTCCAAAACTCCGATATGTGAGCATGTAATTTTTGTTCTTTAAAGATGTCTCATAACCATATTAGTTGCTATCCAGTGGTACATAGTAGAATTACTTAAATATATGTCTAACATTCAAACAATGTACGCAATATCCGAACGCATACATACTTGAGCATAAATTAGATTCTCAATAGCTTATGCATATGGAACCTTTTGTCCATATTTTTTTATAATTTCAAGGTTACTTTTAGGGCATTCAGTAAGACTAAATTTGTCTTCTTTAGCAATATGAGTATCACTTGGTTTACTCCCACTGAACTTGTAGTATATACAATTGTCAACCAAATTTATCTCAAAACCAAATGAGATAATCATTATAAAATTTGTAATATCATTAATGAGAGTTGTACTTAAGCTCGTGGATGGATTTCTTTAATTTACATATCATTGATATTGTATCATAAGACACAACTCTATGATTGTACCATATAAATAGTTTCTTCAATGTCGCCATTTAAAACAAGCTTAACATTTATCTAATGTGGCTTAAGACTAAAATGAGCAGCAAGTGTAATGATTATCTTAAAAGAGTCTTTAAATGAAACTTGAAAGAAAGTCTCTACAAAATTAATGTCTTCTTTTAGAGTATATCCTTTTGATACAAGACGTGCCTTATACTTATCTACATTACCATTTTATCCCTATTGGTTTTAAATATCCATTTACAACCAATTGGTTTTCACCTTAAGGTAATGAGACAAGTTGCTAAACATTATTGTCTTGTATAAAATTATACTATTCTTGTATGACATCAATCCACTTTTGAGAGTTAAAACTTTTTATGGTTTGATGAAAAAATGATTAGGTCATTTTCTATCATTCCATTATTATCCTTGTTCTCTTGAAGAAATATAATATAATAATCTGGAATAGTATTTCTCCTTTATATCGTGGAGCTCTTTAAAGACACTTATTTTTAAGGTTGTTGACTTTGTTCTTCTGAAATAATTACCTTATCTTGAATGAGAGTTGTTCAACATTGTTTTGCTGAGGTACTTGATTCACTTCTTGATTAATGATAGGTGTGAAAACTTAAACATCATCAAAAGTGATATGAATTAAATTATAATCCAATTCATCCTCAATAGCAATGTATCTAACCTTATTTCTCCCTCCAAACTCAACATCCTAAAAATATTATAAATCTCTCCTTAAAATAATCCTAAAATTTATAGCCCATGGATCACTCAAAATAACCAAAGTAGTTGTTCACTTTTGAAGTTTAATTTCTTCACATGTGACCTAACTTATACAAAAGAATCAACACTTTGTAACTTATTGTTGTTTTTTTAGTAAGACCCTTATCAACTTTATTCTAATATTTTCTTTTATTGCCTTTATTCTTAAAGACACTAACTAAATGAGCACTAACCAAATGAGTACTTTTACACAAATAACGCTTCAACTTTTCTTTATCTTTAATACAATGAGAAATAAGCTCAGTTAGAGCCTACTTCTCCTTTTAACAGTTGTAACTTTTTTTGAATTGGTTAAATTGTATAGAAAGCGGAAGCATAAGATCAAACAATTGTTAGAAAGTTTGATCTTATGTGTCTTAAATTTCGAAGCAATATTAAACATTTTCATAGTGTACGCACTCACATTTCTTTGACTCTTATACTTCATAGACATCAAAGAAGGCATAAGTGATGTCATCTTAACCTTAATGTTTTGAGTAATCTATTTAGATTTGTGCTCCTAAAGACATTTGGAATGTTGTGCTTTATGATCATTAGACTCATGCAATTTGAACGATCTCACATCTCAAAATACCTTTTATGGGTGCTTACAACAGTGAGATGTGCAAGTTGTTCTTTCCTTAGTGCAAAGTCTATGTTCCTACAACCACGAAATACAATATGTAAGTGCCTTTTCTATTCCTTGAAATTAGTTTCACTAAACATGAGTGTAGAATGTAAAATAGCAAATATTGCGACAATATGAGTTAAATTAGATAAATATTGAACAAAAATAAACAATTAAACAAAACAAGCTCACATAAATATTCATAAGTAAACAAATAAATTCAAAATGATGACTAGTTCCCCTCAAGATACCAAGCACAACATTAATATCAAGTCTTTTGACAATAATATTAACTGTAAGTGGTACTCTTGTTGTAGCAATCAAACATTGACAATAAACTATGTCAAACAATAGATTAATCTTTGGACTAACGTATTGCTCACATAAAATACCTTATAATTGTCACACATTTATCGCAACAGCTGTCATTGTAATTCTGCCAAATATTAACTTTTCTTTGGGCCAATTAATAAACGCATGAATTACAAAAACCCATAATAATTTTGATATTTTAAATAAATTAATCTACATAAAAGCGGTCACTTTGGTGACATTATGTTTCAATTAATCTATTAAAATGCTAGACATCCGAAGCCAAAATATGAATTTATTTGTTTCAAAATATTCGTATTAATTTTATCTTTCAATCAAATTAAAAGATAACCAAAATAATAATAATTTGGATAAAGGTAAACCTAATACCAAGATACCGGACACTCCATTAATATTTTATCTTTAGACAAAACATTAACTTGCAAGTGATATCTTGGTACAGTAATCAAACATTGATAATAAGAATATGTCATGTAGAAAATTTTCTTTGGGCCGATTTATTGCTCACATATAAAACTGAATAATTATCACATGTTTATTACCACAGTTGCACATGTAAAAATGTCAACTATTAACCTTCCTTTGGGCCGACTAATACTAACATAAGCTGAATTACACGCGCAAAACCTTCTATATTTTGAAATAAAATAATTTCTACAATAGAGGTCACTTTGGTGACTTAATGTTTCAATTAATTTATCTCAAAATATATAATATAAATATACCGATATTCAAATCTAAAATTTTGTAACAGTCAAAACTAAAATTTCTGATAACACTAAGTTTCTGAAATAACCCAAAATAAAGTTGTCTGAATGGGGCTATCAGAAATTAAAAATCTAAATATTTGACAGTTTCTCAAAGAATTCCATAAACATGCATTTTTCAAAATTTTAGCTATAAACTTAAAGGCAAGATTCATAAATCATTAAACTAAATGCATTCAATTTTTAACTTCATAAATTACTAAAATATTGAATTCAAAATAATCAATATTTTAATCAAAAGTCAAAATCAAAAGTATCATATAAATGAATAGTTTATATAATAATCAGATGAAACTTGAATATCCATAATAACCAAAATATCAAAATTAAAATTTTTGATTAAACTGAATCTAATATATTTAATAATTAAATATAAATATATATTCCATAAATAACATTAATTGCATATACTTTTCAAAAGTAAATCAAAATCAAATATGCATAACTTTAAAGAACATATATACCGTAATCCAAAGATATATATTCAAAATCAAATATGTATTGAATCACATACATTCATAGTATTACCTAAAAAAATTGACGATTATTCAAAACCCTAGAACCGAAACATTATATCAAACTGGACATTATTATGTCTACTATCTTTAATATAAGGTAATATTTTCTTGAATACAAAAGTAATAGATGGTTCTATAATCAATGATCCTTTGAGTATTAGTCTAACTTTATCTCAAGCATTAATCAATACAATTAGTAAATTTTTAAAACGTTGGAGGGCCAAAAGTGATGGTAGACACTTTCTTGAAGCACAATAATCAAGTCTAATTTCCCAAAGCCACAATTGTCATTATATAAAACAGTAAGGAAAGACAATAAATGATAGCAAATTATATTTGCACCGAAATCAAGATATGATTATACGACCATCAAAAAAATTTAAAACGTAAAAGCCAATAAAATGCTTCTAATTCTTAGTGCTTAAGAATCTAGGCTACTGAGGGATTTATAGTGTTTTTTTCACAAACAAACACCCTTAACCGATCCCACTAACACATAATGCATCAGTTCCCTTGAACCACAATGCATAGTGGCCTTAGCGTGGATTGAGGCAGTGATAATGTTAGAATAAACCCACGAACCACAACATCCAACATAAACACTCCTCTGTTTTCCATGGTTAATAGCAATATGTTTTTTTTTCTTGGCAAATTAGATTTTAATAATAGTTAAAGAAAATTAATACCTACGTGTGTGTCTCATTAAAAATCTCTATACTCTTAATTGGAGGGAAAAATACACACAAACGAAGTACAACTCATAACCGAAACATCACCTATCCCATTATATAAAAACAAAAGATTGTTCACGGTAATCTTATATCGTCTATTTTGGCTTAAAACTTAGTACTTTATCTCAAGATTGTTAGAATAATGTAGTAATAATCTAACAAAAATTGTAGAATAATGCAAAGAAAATAAGGAATAAAAAGAAATCAAATAGAAATATAAATATAATATTGTACTGTCATATATAATTGAAAATTAGAAAAATAATTTTGTTGAGGCCTGTATGAACAGTTTTTTAAGATAAATTTAGCTTTTTTCGGTGCTTTAAGTAACGTTGGATGTCTGCCTCCTAAGATATAACAACAAACGATCTCATCAATAGCACAACAACAATGATCAATCGAACACAATCTTACGTTTCTCTATCATCGGAAAGAATGAATTTAGAAAGAATTTTTGATATTAACGTTTTTGATTATGTGATTTGAAAGTCTCCTACTCGGAAATGAATGAAGAGATTCGATTGATTCATAAGAGTTCTTTTGAAAGTTTAATAGATAATAAACAGACACAATAAATGGAAAGATGCAATATTAAACCAAAAGTATTGTATATGTGTTCAACAAGAGATACAATTGTTCACCAAAAAGAAACAATTATTCACTAAGAGACAACTTTTTGAGAAAAAAATAATTTAGTTGAGCTAGAATTTTACAGGTCCATTTAGTCCCGATCGATCCGGATATTTCGCGTTCCCACGTCGTGCGCACCACATTTTTTTCAACAACATTTGCATCAATTTCTTATTCACCACTCAACCATTTTGAACATATTAATTATCGGTTTAAAAGTCTCATGGAGTATAATATAAAATCATAATTTTATAAAGATTATTGTCCCATACATACGCGGTAGAAACTTTTTATTTTTACAAGCGCCTTAATTTTAGGGTTTAAGAATTTTAGTGTAGGAGTTTAGAATTTAGAGTTTATAGTTAGAATTTAGAGTTTAGAGTTAAGGTTTAAGTTTTAGAGTAACATGGTTAGAGACTTAGGTTTTAACCCATAAATGCTAAATTTTAACCTTAAACCCTAAATTCAAAACTACTACACTTAAACTCTTAAACCCTAAACCCTAAACAAAGTCCTTAAAACTAATGCGCTTGCGTAAACAAAGTTTCCACAAGCGCTTGTGCATTGAATAATTACCCATTTTATAATTCAAACCTCCAATATTACCAATAAATGATATGCCTCAGAGTTTCAAAATATCCATTATAGTCTAACATTTCACGTAGATTATGCCCGTTAAATTTTGAGTAAATTAAAAATATACAATAATTTCCTTGATGTAAAAACCTTTTAACTATTAAATATATTTATAAAGAAAACATTCTCAATTAAAATCATATAAGAATATCAAATTAGTTTAAAATTAATATACATGATAATTACAATTATATTTACGAGTTGAATGCATATTATCTAAAAAGATTCGGGAAAACGAGAAAGGGAGAGGACAACCTGAATTGCAGACCCCAATGAGGCAGCTGCATAACCAAACGAACAAAATCTGTCCATTAATGCATGCAACATTTTAACAACGTGTTAACTTCAATATTAAACGTATTCGCCATGCAAAGGGTTAAACTCTCCTATAAATAAGCATCACTCCCCCACCCTATTTCTCACCATCAAAACCCCTGGAGGCGACCCAGGAGAACAGAGAGTGGTTGCCAGGAGCAGATAAGGTGTAACACCTTAAAAAATGAAATGAAAATGAAACCAAGGGGATTCAAACCAGCATCCTTTGGCATGGTAGGTTAAAGGGTTAACCAACTGAGCTAAGAGCATTATTGGTTTTAGACTGCCTTGGATTTTATCTAACCATTAAGTTTCGGTTATACCAACGTTAATTAAAAGTCCGAACCAACCCATGCCCCATTTTACCCATTCGAGTCTGGACAACAAAATAATAAGGTTCCAGATTCTTCTTTTCCCCCCAACCCTTCGTCTCTTCAGCTCCAACCGTTATGATCTCCGTCACTGACGGTCGGTGGTGTGCACTGCCGGCACCAAAGCAACCATATTGTTCGTCCGATCAGAACTCCTAGCCTCACTCGCCGGTATACCTCCTCGATCGTCGTCAAATTTGGGTTATAGCTTCGGTTAAAACCCCTTTTTATAACCTCTGTCTCTGTCCGTTTTTGGCCAATTGTGACGCCATTTGGGCGCGTCGACCGTACGGGTGAGCTCAGTGTGGTGTGGTGATCGAAACCCCCTGGCCAAGCATTCGTCTGACGTCGAATGAGGCATCATCGGAGCTACGACTCTCCCGACCGTTTGTGCGTTTAAGGTAAGTTTCTCGGCTTGATTTGTGGTTTTTAAACGTAATGGGTTGATAGATCTGGACGTGATTTGCATTTGGGGATACTTTTTTAGCCATTTAAGGCCGCGGGTGGGATTCACGCGCAGTCAGGGGTGATATCCGGCCGCCCTAAATGGTGGCCATTGATCTGGCCCGACCAGACCCGGTCTGGTCTATATTTTGGGTTAGCCGAACCGGTTCTATCTTGAACCGGCTTTTGAGTCAGACCCGACCCGTTCTATACCCGCTGGCCCGATCTGACCCGACCAGTTGACCGAGTCAACTCGACCAAGTCAACCCAGTGAGTCAACCCGACTGAGTCAAATTTAACCGCTGACGTCAGCATTGAATGTTGACCGTTGACCGATGGTGTCAGCATGACGTCAGCGTTGATTTTGACTGGTGACGTTAGCGTTGACTTTGACCAAAAAGTCAAAATTTCTAAATACCCTTATTTTACGTTTTTTGACGTCCTGGGTCTATTTTGAAGTCGGTTTTATGAAATTTGAACCCGAAAGCCTCCGAATTTGCATTTGTGATTGATTTTCAGTTTAAGAGCAATAGATTAGAGAATAAAGACTGATTAGTGGCTATGTTTGATTTAAGGATTTCACGGCTACGTATCCGAGTTTGGTGGACTTCGAATTTGGGTTGAGAATGATCGAAGGAAGTTTTAAAGTTCGACCGGTGTAGTTCGAAGTCAAGGTAATACATTACTACCCCTTGCATGATTGTGTTTAAGTGTAATTCCAACGCTGCTTGAGTTAATTCGATTACGAAATAAAAGAGTAGTAGTCTGGATAAGATCGAACCATTTGGAAAAAGAAATTTAATAAACCGAAAGGACCCTGAGTTCAGTAAAGGATTAACAAGGCTAATAATCTGTCGACCCGATTAGTAGAGTTAATGATTTTGATATTTAAAATATTTTGTTATAAAATAACGATAATACCCTTGAGCTGCATGAATGACTTGAATACCCCTAACAAAGTAAATAATTTGAAATTGTACACTCGATCCGATGAAATGGTTATTCTATTTGAAATCCCTATTCTTTGTGAAAGACTTCGGTATCAAGGTGTAAATATGTATGATATCAAAACACTTGGATTTCTCGAACCCTGAACAAACATCTAAAGATAATTACTGGAATATTCTATGTATTCCTAAACTGATCCAAAAGACAGTAGAGAATGAATTGTTTGGAATAATTGAAATGACCGAAATAACCTCAAACACTAAAATTACCAAATTAAATGAAATGATAGATAAACTCTTGAGAATTGAAAATGAATGAAATGTTGGGAATACCGGAAGTACCTGAATGACAGATATATTTTTTTCGAGCACTGAATTTGCTAAAATTTCTAAAATGACAAATATGCCCTTGAGTTTCAGAAATGAATAAAATATTCGAAAAGATTGAAGATAAGCCAGAATGTCGGTAATGACCAAAATATAATTGTGCACAAAAACTGTCAACGACTAAGACATCCGCGATTTACCCTCATATTGTGGCATAAGTGTATACCAGGATAAGTCTTAATTCAGATAAAGTGTGATAACTATATCATTTCTAAAGAATAAGGAACCGAATTTAGAAATGTTGGCCATCTCTAATACTACTGAAAATTTGGTTCATCAAATATAAAGAAATGTTCGACTATGTTGTGGAAGATCAGTAAAGAATATGATGAAGTTGGGTTCAGCTTATGATGTTGTTATTATTAAGGGAAGAACACTCATGAGTCATATCTATCAGAACTCTAGAACCATATTAATAAAGGTTATGGTTAAGTGAATGATTGTGAAAGTCGGATTAGCCACATAAAATCACATACATTACGAGTTCAATTTTACCTTTTTGGGTTAAATTACCAAATTGCCCTGGGAGTTAAAAATGCCCTTATGAGCAATTTGTATGGTACTCTCCGAGTATATTTAAAATTCTGAATGAATCTGTTGTTCATGAAATCTTGCATAATCATTAAATATCAAAATTTTTGAATGACCATGAGGTGCAAAACCCTGTGCACCTGAATGAAGATGATGATTATGGGACTCTTCGAATAAGTTCCTTAATTCTAAAATCAGTATAGTACGGACTAAAGTTCAATATATTCTATCTGCATTTATCAAGGTTCTCTAAGTAATAAATTGAACCATCTGGTGTGTTCCTTACACATGTATACTCTCTCTGTTTTGAAATTAAGACTCTGTCTGATCCGAACCATGAATCATGTCTGTCTAAAAATATATATCGTTATGTCTGATATGAAAAATATGCTCTTTGATTTTTGATACTCTGAAATTATATGTATGATTTCTGATTTTTCTTGTTCTGTTTGTCTTCTAAACTATCTGAATTGAGGTATTTCTGGGTTATGATTGAAGATCTGTAGGCTCAGCGCTGATAAGTCATTCTGGACCTAAGGCATCCTCTTAGGTAGGCTCCTAGGCTCAGTGGGCCTAGAGTAAGTCTTTCTGTAAGCTCCTACGCCTAATAGGCCTAGGGTAAGTCTTTCTGGATACTGTTCTAGAATTGTATGGTTTGAGGGTAGTCAGGTAATTAAAATAAAAACTTTATGTTCCCTTATATAATTCTACACTACTGAATTAATTTATCAATGTTAGGAACTCTCAGTATGTTCTGAAATGTGCTTAATGCGATACACCGAACTCTTTCTCTGAATCAACCTCCATAATCTCTCTCTTCCAAATCTCCGTGCTATATGCTTATTGCCTAACAACCGTGTGGTTGAAAATAGAACAACATTGTTACCTTTAAGTGTAACAGTTTTATAAACTAAAATTTATGCTGTAACGTTTTGATGCTGGTTCCTCACACCAGTTCTGATTAACCCATCACCTGCTTGTTGCATACAACATCTTTTGGTAGTTTTGTATTACTGAGCTTTTTCCAAGCTCACGTTTTTTACCATTTTAGGATAAAAAATCTGATCATGGATCGATGACTGGTATCTGTTTGGGAGTTCCCTTGGCGCTGCACGTGAAGTACGGTACCTGTGTATTAATGGGCATGTATATCATGTTTTATTTTTTTATGATTGAGTGTGTATTATGTTTTCTGGATTTCAGTTTTGTGTAACAAATTTTTATATGGTTTTAACATAAAATTTTGTTTTACACTTTCAAATGTATTTTAAGAGTTTTCTTTTGTTTTTACTATGGGTCGCTCTTGTGACCCTAATGTGACCTAGAATCAGGTGTAACGCATAACTGGGTCTATGGGGTTACATATGGAAGGTAGACCATCTCCAGGCCTGCCAAAAATACTTGGAGGAAGAGTGTGGTGGTAGCAGCCGGTACAACAAACGCTGGAACCTTGACTCGTGTTACCAGCAGCTAGAGATGCTGGATAACAAATGCCAATGCCCTGGACTAAGATATGCGGTGATGAAACCGATGGAAAATGGAGAAATAGAGAGAGAAGACATGCACGAGATATACGAGACTGCCGAGAGAATTATGTCTAAATGTGATATGCAGCCCAGGAGGTGTGATTTCCCATCTCGCCACAGGGTCTAGACTCTAGAGGACCATATCATCAAAGCTAAATGCTGAAGAATAAAACACATCACCGTGTGCGCTTTTTTTAATGCTATCTAAAGTTTCGGATCTGATTTACTTCTCTCTTTGCAACCTTACTTACGGTTAAGAACTGCAAATTGCTTAGGATTATATATTGAATTACAAATACAAACGAGTATTCAAATGTATAAAGATGAATGATATTAAACTTTATTTAAAATGGTAACCCAGATGTGGTTTTCATCAAACCACAAACCATCATTATCTTTAAACGATGAAATACTTATCAAAAGCGAATTATATTAAGTAGACACCAAATGCTTAGTAATAGAACCCAAATCAGTAACCACCACGCAGTCGGAGGACAAGATGCAGGGTGGACTCCTTCTGGATGTTGTAGTCAGCTAGAGTTCGACCATCCTCCAACTGCTTCCCAGCAAATATCAACCTCTGTTGATCTAGAGGAATCCCCTATTTGTCCTGAATCTTTGCTTTCACATTGTCAATCGTGTCCGAGCTCTCAACCTCTAGGGTGATGGTCTTGCCTGTCAGGGTCTTGAAAAATATTTGCATCCCTCCTCTAAGGCGCAAAACCAAATGCAGGGTTGACTCATTTTGAATGTTATAGTCAGCAAGTGTCCTCCCATCCTTAAGTTGCTTTCCAGCAAAAATCAACCTCTGCTGGTCAGGTGGGATACCTTCTTTATCTTAGATCTTGGCCTTCACATTCTATCACGTGGCTAGAGTTTCAACCAGCCCACCGTGCGGCCTTAGGCGATGTGACTCAAGACAAACGCCTAAGTAAGCCTTTTCAAACCTCTCAGAAGATCAAACTTCCCAAGCACTGACAAACACAACGCGTTCCATGCGGAATCAGATCAAACGAGATGAGCGAAGAAGAACTTTGAAAGAACGCTCAAGAATAAAAAAAAGAACACAGGAACACTCAGAGCATTTAGAGTAAATGCCTTTATTCCTTGGAAACTTGGATACATCAAATGAGGAGGGAAGGCCTCTATTTATAGTTGAGTTCCCCCTAATCCGACGGTCTATACAAATTTACATCGACGGCTATGATCGAAGCCCACCAACCATAACGGTACAATCCTAGGAATGTTCCCTTCTATCTATGACAACAAATCCTATGTATACAAAGCAAGTTTACATAGGTCAAAGTGGATGGCTAAGCCTTCTAGAATCTCTCATGGATCGGGCTAAGTCTGGTGGTCTCTTTGGGCCCAAAATCTCTATCTGAACCTCTTGGGAACCCTGGTGTGCACCCCATGGTGCCAATGACTTGCGGCCCGTGACAATCTCCCCTACCAAACTTGGCGACGCCCTCGTCGCGCCTCTCGAACAAAGTTGAGATCGACCTTGGAGCTTCCTTCCGCGCACCTTGGCTTGCTCCCAACTCGGAATTTGGCTTGTTTGTCCCCCCATAAGGACCGCTCTCCCCATAAAGAGCACCAGACTCTGATTCGGTTGTCCCCCATAAGGACTGCTCGCCTTGGATCGCACCGCCATGCAAAATTACCCGTCCCAGGCACATCTTGATCGTAGGAACTCTTTCCTACCAGTTCTGACTTACCCCGATCTGGACTCTCTCGATCCTTGTGCATAAACTTGGATGCCTTCACGTTGAACACCGAACGAACCCTCAGATCTCTGAAAGGTTGCTTCGGTCCGCACCAAGTCTTGGCAACTCCATCTGATGGGTTAGGTTTTCTGCGCCCTACACCCAACAAATTCGGCAAATTAAACTGTAAAACATTAACACTGTGTTCAAGATGTACCTCACTCCTTTTTCTCGACATTTACTCTACACATCAATTCTTCGTCCCTAAAGTTTGATGCCCCATTGCTCTTCGGCAATGCAAAACCCATCGACACTTCTCTCTCATTGAAGTTCGATGCCTCAACCACCTCGCTCATGGATGGCTCCTCGACGGCCTTTACGCCAACTACCTCGGGCAACTCTCGCCCATCCAAGGTAGTATCCCCAACTGTCGCCTCCAACTCAATGTCTCCTTGGCTTGGAACATCTTTGACAAGCCGAATGGCTATCAACTTCTGGGTTCCTCGCTCGTTGTCTCGGCACACAGGCACAACACATTGTTGTCTCGAATCCAAGATGCACACGACGTCGGCAAACGAAATGATGAGAGCTTCAATACGGTCAAGAAAGTTTAGTCCCAAAATAAAATCAAAGTCATCTAACTCGATTACCTCGAAATCTTCATTGGCATTCCAATCCTCAATCTGCAACTCAATCTTTCACACGGTTCCCACAACTGGAACTTCCATTGAATTCACAGCCTTGATCTTACCAGTTGAATCCACAACTTTAAGACCAAGCTTCTCAGCAGCCTTCTTGGACATGAACAGATCACTTGCCCCAGTGTCCACCAAAGCACTCATCGATCGTCCCGCCACGTTGATGTCGACAAACAACAACCCATTCTGCTTCTGGCCTTTCCTCGCCTTGGCAGAATTCAAGATCATCGAGCCAAGCTTCGCAGCCTCATCACTCTCGGGCTCGTCCTCCTTGGACTTCTTGACTCGATCTGGGCACTCTCGCGCTAAATGCGGCCCCTTACATCGATAACACTTTCGATGTACTTTTACTACCCTCGGCTTCCCTCCTTTGATGCTGGCGATTGCACCAACACTATTGGGTTCTCCATCTGACTCGTCGTCCTCGTGGACAATGGAATCAAGACGGCTCTTCTTGGGACAGTCTTTCACTACGTGTGGACCATCACAATGGTAACACCTTATGGATCATCGATCCTTCCGATCCTCTGTCTTCGCATACTGGTTTGGCTTGGTCGATGGCCTTTCATTGCCATCATCGCTGCTATCTCCGGACACGTCCTCGTCTTTCCCACCAATACCCTTGCCATGGGGCTTGGAAGACTTGGACTTGTAAGCACTATAGTCGGTCAAAGACTCCACAATGGCTAGGGCTTTGGAAAGTTCCTGCACATCCCTCCGCTCTAACTCGATCTTGGCCCATGGCTTTAATCTATCCATAAACGTGAAAAGTGCATCATTTTCACACAAGCCGGGGATAAGGAGTTGTAGCTTACTAAACTCCTGGATGTAATCCGCAATGGATCCATCGTGTCGAAGCCTCCTAAACTTGGTCCTGACTTTTTTCTCCGTGTTACTCGGGCAAAACTGCTGCTTGAACTCCGTTTGGAACTCCTCTCATGTTCCAACGCCCGTGCCCCCGCTATTCTCATCAAGGCACCTACGTCGCCACCATAACAAAGCAACGTCGGTCAAGTAAACAACAGTATTTACCTTCTCGGCATCGTCTGTGATGCTCATTGCCCGGAAGTACCGCTCCATGCACCAAATGAAGTTCTCAACATCTTTCGCCGATCGGTTCCCTTTGAACTCTTTTAGCTTCGGAATGTCCTTCATTGGTCTAGGTGTTGTCGTGGTTAATACACCATTCCGCATGGCAGCCTGATAAACCATCACTTCCGCCTTCAGATCCATCATTTCCACCCTCAATGCCTTCAGCATGCCTTCGAGATCATCTCTCTTTCCCTCTGACTGATCACCCTGGTCATCCAGCTCCTCGAGCCGTGTATCCACCTCGTCGAGTCGCTCCACAGAATCCTTTATAGATCCCTCAAGCCTGGTGACCCTCTTCTCGAGCGCCGACAACTTGTCCCTCGAGTTTGCTCGACTTCCTTTGTCAACCTGGGTCTTCACACCCTTTTGGCTCTCAACAACATTATCTCCTTTCTTTGGTACCATCTCAACTCGATGCTTTGTGCCTCGCACTAGCTCACGTCGCTCGAACAAGGCTCTGATACCAACTGTCACATGGCTAGAGTTCCAACTAGCCCACCGTGCGGCCTTAGGCGATGTGACTCAAGAAAAACGCATAAATAAGCCTTTTCAACCCTCTCAAAAGATCAAACTTCCCAAGCACCGACAAATGCAATACGTTCTACGTGAAATCGAATCAAACGAGATGAGCAAAGAAAAACTTCGAAAAAACGCTCAAGAACAAAAAAAAGAACACAAGAACACTCGGAGGATTTAGAGTAAATGCCTTTATTCCTTGGAAACTTGGATACATCAAATGAGGAGGGGAATGCCTCTATTTATAGTTGAGTTCCCCCTAATCCGACGATCTATACAAATTTACATCGACGACTATGATCGAAGCCCACCAACAATAATGGTACAATCCTGGGAATATTCCCTTCTATCTATGGCAATAAATCCTATGTATACAAGGCAAGTTTACATAGGTCGAAGTGGATGGCTAAGCCTTCTAGAATCTCCCACGGATCGAGCTAAGTCTGGTAGTCTCTTTAGCCCCAAAATCTCTATCTAAACCTCTTGGGAACCCTGGTGTGCACCCTGTGGTGCCAATGACTCGGGCCTTGGCTCGCGGCCCGTGACAATTATCAATTGTGCTCGAGCTCTCCACCTTCAATGTAATGGTCTTACCGGTCAAAGTTTTCACAAAAATCTGCATCCCACCTCGCAGACGAAGGACCAAGTGGAGGGTTGACTCTTTCTGAATATTATAATCAGCAAGTGTTCTCCTATCCTCCAGCTGCTTGCCAGCGAATATCAGCCTCTGTTGATCCGGTGGGATCCCTTCCTTGTCCTAGATCTTAGCTTTAACATTGTCAATTGTGTCAGAACTCTCAACTTCCAATCTAATAGTCTTCCCTGTGAGTGTCTTCACAAATATTTGCATACCACCACGGAGACGCAACACCAAGTGAAGGGTAGACTCCTTTTGAATGTTATAGTCTGCAAGAGTCCATCCATCTTCAAGTTGTTTCCCAACAAAAATTAACCTCTGCTGGTCCGGTGGGATGCCCTCATTGTCCTGAATCTTGGCCTTCACATTATCAATTGTATCAGAACTCTCCACCTCCAAAGTGATTGTTTTCACAAAGATCTGCATGCCTCCCCTGAGACGAAGGACAAGGTGGAGGGTGGATTCTTTCTGGATGTTGTAGTCGACAAGGGTTATGCCATCCTCAAGTTGTTTACCAGCAAAGATAAGCCTCTGATGGTCTGGTGGATGCTCTCCTTGTCCTGAATCTTGGCCTTGACATTATCGATTGCATCTAAGCTCTCCACCTCCAAAGTGATAGTTTTTCCAGTCAGGGATTTTACAAGGATCTGCATTCCACCTCTGAGACGAATGACAAGATGCAGGGTAGACTCTTTCTGGATGTTGTAGTCAGCAAGAGTGCAGCCATCCTCAAGTTGATTCCCAGCAAATATTAGCCACTGCTGATCTGGTGGGATGCCCTCGTTGTCCTGGATTTTGGCCTTGACATTATCAATAATGTCGGAGCTCTCCACCTCAAGGGTGATGGTCTTGCCAGTAAGGGTCTTCACAAAGATTTGCATGCCACCCCTGAGGCGAAGGACAAGGTGTAGGGTAGACTCTTTCTGGATGTTGTAGTCAGCAAGAGTGCGGCCATCCTCAAGCTGCTTGCCGACAAAAATAAGCCTCTGGTGGGATGCCTTCCTTATCTTGGATCTTGGCCTTGACATTATCGATTGTGTCAGAGCTTTCCACCTCAAGGGTGATTGTCTTACCAGTAAGGGTTTTTACAAAGATCTGTATCCCACCCCTAAGCTGAAGGACAAGGTGCAGGGTAGACTCTTTCTGGATATTGTAGTCAGCAAGAGTGCAGCCATCCTTAAGTTGCTTGCCAGCAAAGATAAGCCTCTATTGGTCAGGTGGGATGCCCTCTTTGTCTTGGATCTTGGCCTTGACATTATCAATTGTGTCAGAGCTTTCCACCTCAAGGGTGATTGTCTTGCCAGTAAGGGTTTTTACAAAGATCTGCATGCCACCTCAGAGCCGAAGGACAAGGTGCAGGGTAGACTCTTTCTGGATGTTGTAGTCGGCAAGAATGCGGCCATCCTCAAGTTGCTTGCCGGCAAAGATAAGCCTCTGTTGGTCAGGAGGGATCCCTTCCTTATCCTGGATCTTGGCCTTAACATTATCAACTGTGTCCGAGCTTCCCACCTCAAGGGTGATTGTCTTACCAGTAAGAGTTTTCACAAAGATCTGCATTTGTTATGTCAACAAGAAATTCAGTTCTAACATCCTTTGCTTGAACAAAATTATAACCTTTTTCCGCAAATAAAAACAGATAGCTAAAAGTAATGCAAAAGTTCCCAAGATTAAATTTGGCATAGATCATGCCTACATCTAAAAGTTTACAATAGTATAACATCTTGACATGTGTGCATATAAACAACATAAATTAATGAAATAACTAACAAATCAGTCAAAATAAAAATCAACAATATTGTTTCATTCAATCTATAAATCAAAAGAACAGGTACAATAACCTTCAAATCGGGCCAATCACCCAACTAAGATCCCACCGATCATAATAAGATCAACAAATCAATAATATAAGAAAGCTTGCAATCAAAAGAAAGATATCAGATTCAATTATAATTAGAGCCTGAAGATAGATCAGCAATAAACGATGGAACCATAAAATTCAGTCAATTATGGCGCCAAAACAAAGGGAATTTATGATCTTGAATTCGAAAAAATATTAATTTTTACAAACAGGTGCTAAAGCTTTATCTAGGAATTGATCGAATCGAACAAATCAACGATACCAAAACCCTAAATAATCCAAACAACAATCTATAAAAAATCAACAACATAAAGAAATCAAGAACCGGAAAAAGGAAAACAAATGAAAACAATAAAACAATTACCTTTCGATCGAGAGAAAGAGAATTGGAATCGAGAGCTTAGACGAAATATAATAGGAGAGAAGAGACTTGGGGATTTTGATTTTTGGTGTGAAATTGGGAGGAAAACTATGATTTACTTGTACGGGAAGATGGCCTACTTAATGAAGAAAAGTAGGGGAAACTAACGAAGGAAATGAAGCCACGTATGAGGTAGAATTTTCGATGGCCTCGATTGCACGCTAAGATTAGTATTTTCCTTTAACGATAAGATTTAAGAAAGGTATCTCAAGAAAGGCATCTCTTCACACATTAATCTAAATTTTTAATATATCATTTCCATTTTTTATTAAAAAATGAAATTCAACGTAATAAGCGGTTTTAGTAAAAGAGAGAATGTTTATATTTTTAAGAGATATAGCTTTGAATAGTTTTATCTGTATAATATAATTTTTAAAGGACTAAAAATAAATAACAGATATTGTCTAGGAATGTCAATGGGATAGGTTTTAAGGAGATTCGATTCATTTTGCACCCGGTCTGACAGGGATGGGTACAAGCTCCGCAGTAGTGGGCATGAAGACAAAAATTAGATTCGCCGTGAGTGGTAAAAAGGCACAAATATAAACTTATACTCACCCCATCCTCACTCCCCCACCTTATCCCCAATCGCCTCGCATCACATGTTCCCACCCACCTAGTATACATAATAAGTATATTTGTAAAATTAAACATTTTAAAAAATACTCATCAATCAATTAAATTTTTAGCTGACTTTTAAGATCAACTCCTTCAATTTCTTACTTTATCTCTTTTACATGAAACCCTAAAATTACATGGAAACAATAATTGAATGTTAGTAGTAGTAGTAAACGAGACGAGACAGGTCGCGAGTTACTTGAGTCTGACTCGGTCAAAGCTCGATCAATACTTGACTCGAGCTTGAACTCGGCTCGAACTTTTAACAAGCTAAGTCGAGCTCAGTACTATTGGGCTCAACTTAAGTTTTTAACGAGCCGATTCGAGCTCAGCACCACTCAGGCTCAACTCGGCTCGTTTACACCCTTTGATGGAATAACGTCATATATGTGATGGAAATCCAAATGACAAGTATTTTATATTTTTTTAACTAATACTTGTAAATATATTATATGAAGTGGATTGTTGGGTGGTTATAATAGAGATTAAGTGGATCTCAGGACCTATGTGGGTGGTGAAGCTGAAATGATTTTAGTCTTATAATTGCGGGACAATGATGATTTTGAGTTTTGTACTATAATGAGTTGCGGGGGAATATGTATGAAAAATCTTAACGAGAATGGGTGTAGAGAGAGCACGTTTTGCTATGACCACATCCAATTAACATCCCTATATTAAAAAAAATTGATAAATAAAAGTAGGATAAACAACTCGTACTACCAAGTGTCTCGTTAAAAAACCCTCCTAAACTTAAATGAGGGAAAATAGTATACTTGATAGTACTTACAAAGCGATAAATGTCAGAACAATCAACCCAAAATCAAACCCTGCCCACATCAGGTGACAAGTCATCGTGCAACAAGGCAATAACCTCGGCCGGTGGAGTCTGAAAAACACTAGTCGAGAAAAGCCCCCTCGGCAAAGTAATTAACATCATGAACCCGAGCCATCTTGGCTAGTCTATCCGCAACCTTATTCGCCGTTCCCTAGACATGACAAATCCAGATCTCCCAAGGCCTATCAACCAACTCACCAATCACACAAGTCGCTGAAGCCAACCCACTGCAACCGCTCCTTTTTTCCAAGATCCACACTCTTATATACATTTTAAATCACACTTCTATTATGATTTAAATTATTTAATTTCAAGTCACTCTAAAAGAGGTATTTCAATAATATAAAATTAAGACCTATCACTAAGATTTATTAATGTATTATTTGACTCGAATTTGAGTAATTTATCTATAATATATATGTATTATTAAAAGATTAAAATTAATAAAAATATATATATATATATATCTTATAACCACACTAAATTATTAAAAAAAATTAACAATTAACAATTCTAAAATCTTTCCGCTAGTCCATTATCTCTTGTTAATGCGATCATTCATCTCCCAAAAAAACTAGATAGCCAAGTTCAGCTGGATTTCTCGAGAGTGCAATATGGTGACATATTTCCTTGCTAAACTCTCCGATGCGTCACACTGCTGCCTTACTACTTTTAACTCTATGCCACTGGATGTTATTTCCAGTGTTAATAGGGACACTTTTGGTCCCGTATTGTAGATTAATACCAATCTTAATTAAAGCTCCGGCCGCTTTTCATTAAAAAAATTTAAATTCTAATCAAATCTTCAAAGTACTTTAATAATGTTAAAAATTATTTACAAGAATAATAAAAAGGAAAAGAAGAATGAAGTACAAAATAAAAGCAAAAATAGCATGTCACCAACTAACATTTAAAATAGGACTTGGCTAAAATATTTTAAAATTAAATGATCAGTCTAAAATTCATTAAGAAAATCTGGTAGACTTAATATTTCATTTTATTATTAATCTATTGTATTCAAGTATTTAAATCCAACTATGAAACTATTCAAAGCAACCTTATCTATTTAAGATTTCATTACATATTGCAAGGATTATCTTTCTAATATATCAGCGATATGTTAGCATCAAAGTAATGGTGCAAGAACAAAAAATATAAAAGAAAATTTATATGAAAATTTATTATTATTAAATCACCAAGTACTGGCATCGATCGTAACTTAAAACATAAGCAAATAAACTAAAAAAGCGTTCACAAATTATTTTCGTCTTAGCCGCTGCATCACCGCAGCCTCACACAAAGCGTAAAAACCAGAAACATAAAGATGCTTGACCCCAATCAGCAATCACACTTCTTCAAATGACCAATCACTCGGAAACCACCACGAAGGCGGAGGACAAGGTGGAGAGTGGATTCCTTCTGGATGTTGTAGTCTGCCAAGGTCCTTCCATCCTCAAGCTGCTTACCTGCAAAAATCAACCTCTGTTGGTCTGGGGGGATGCCTTCCTTATCTTGAATTTTGGCCTTGACATTGTCAATTGTGTCCGAGCTCTCAACCTCCAAGGTGATGGTCTTCCCTGTAAGTGTCTTCACGAAAATCTGCATACCACCACGGAGACGGAGCACCAAGTGAAGGGTGGATTCCTTTTGGATGTTGTAGTCAGCCAAGGTGCGACCATCCTCGAGTTGTTTACCAGCAAAGATCAACCTCTGCTGATCTGGGGGAATACCCTCCTTATCTTGAATCTTAGCCTTGACATTGTCGATGGTATCCGAACTCTCAACCTCAAGTGTAATAGTCTTTCCGGTCAAGGTCTTCACAAAGATTTGCATTCCTCCTCTAAGGCGGAGCACCAAATGAAGGGTGGATTCCTTTTGGATGTTGTAATCAGCCAGGGTACGACCATCCTCCAGCTGCTTACCGGCAAAGATAAGCCTCTGTTGGTCTGGGGGGATCCCTTCCTTGTCTTGAATCTTGGCCTTGACGTTATCGATGGTGTCCGAGCTCTCCACCTCAAGGGTTATGGTCTTGCCGGTAAGGGTCTTAACAAAGATTTGCATACCACCCCTCAAACGAAGGACCAAGTGGAGCGTGGACTCCTTCTGGATGTTGTAGTCGGCAAGGGTACGGCCATCCTCCAGCTGTTTACCTGCAAAGATAAGCCTCTGCTGGTCTGGTGGGATTCCTTCCTTGTCCTGGATCTTGGCCTTGACATTATCGATGGTGTCGGAGCTTTCCACCTCAAGGGTGATGGTCTTGCCAGTAAGGGTCTTGACGAAGATTTGCATCTATTTAGAATCAAAATAAAACTCAAATAAGACTACTCCAAAATTTTTTTTACAAAACATACATACAATCAAGACAACACCTTTCACAACAAAATATCCCATTGATGAGCATCTAGGAGGATCGTGATTCTTATGTAATTTAAGACATTCAGTTTGTTTTACACTAAAAGAGGAAAATTCCTAAGTTCGTAAGAATTCACGGAACGATTACAGATTTAAAAGAGGGAAATTCATATGTAAATCTAATAGTTCATCAATTTTTGAATTAAACACAAGGATAAAAGAAAACGTAATTGAGTTCTGAATTTAAAGAAAAAACATAAAACAAAAAAGGGGAAAAGAAACCCTAACCATAGCTCATCAAATATCCAAATCCATGCAAAAATAAAAAAAAAAAAAAAACTACAACAAAGGAATCAAAAACCAAATCAAATAAAGAAAAACTAGAAGATCAAATTACCTTGGAAATTTGAAGAAGGCTTTGAATTTCAGATCGATTTCGATATTGGGATGGGGATTATTATTCTATGTCGCCTTTGATTTATAGCCCTAATTGAGAAGTGAAATGACGAAAAAGGGCTTGAGTGAACCAATGGGATAAGCTTTACGTGCTATATTCTTGTTCTAGCCGCGGAAGGCCAGCTGATATTTTTAGTCAATCGGTGCTTTCACAAGGTCACGCTCCTTTAAGAAAGTGTTTATACGCGCGACTATTATTGGATGTCTGGGAGATATAAGGATAAATAATTCAATTTCAAATTTGAACCAAAAGAATTTCCTTCTTTCAGGCTTAAAGACAAATGTAGGACTTTAAGTCCTATATTAATTAAAGGAGGGCTCCGAATCTTACCCCCTCTGTCCCAAAAAAAAGTTTATTATTAATTTTTTACGTAGTTTTAGAAAGAAAAAATTTGTATAAGAAAGATGATATAAAATAATTGAAACGATAATTTTTTCCTTGAAAAGTTGAATTTTGTTTTGTTGGAAAACTAAAAAGGGGTATAAAAGGAAATATGCCTTTTAAAAGTTGTTGATTTTTTCAATGAGACATTTTAAGTGAGACAATTTTAAAACACAAAAGGGACATTGAATGAGACAGAGGGAGTATATTTTTTGGACTAATATTATTGCAGTGAACTCGCCGTATGTGCATGACGAGTTCTAAAAAAATTATTTATTTATTCAAACTCGCCGCATGTGCATCTAACTCTAACGTTCCCAATCCAAATCCCAATCAAGAAAACAATGGGATAAGACCTAACCTAAACCAACTTTTCACCCATTGTCTTAATCTGGAATTTCCCAATAGTATGGAGCGTTTTAAACAATTTCAATCTTTCAAAATCCGTCGTGAGCGTGTTGTTTTAATATCTTTTACGTGCTCTGATCAATTTAATTTTCGTTATCTTGATTTAATGAGGCGTTGGAAATTTATGTCCTTTTAAGCATATCTGGGGTTCTTTACCGAAATCTTGTCCTTTTAAATCGAGAGAAAACCGAGGTCATAGCCAATGAGTTTTTTCTTATGGGATAAAATTTTCATCTTAATACTTCTAAAATAGTCAAACTTTTGAGGTTAGATGATGAGGGTATAGACGATGAAAATGCTTTTGATCAAACCTATGCCAGCTCCGTAATTGTACTTGATGCCCATGAGCGTTTCCTTTATTTTCTTATCACTTTGTGGTTTCAACCATTCGGTGGTAAGTGGTCTACCATTCGCCAAGTCGATGACTTTTGGCTACATTATTTTCGTGAGGAAGTATGTCCAAACCTAGCCTAAATTATGTTTTTCGAGTTAGTCTATCGTGTCCAAAACCGTCATACCACCCTTGTGATTTCCTTCACCTATGGCACCGCCCTTAGCTACATGTTCCACAAGCTTGAGATAGATTGTTCCCTTGATCTTGGAGTGCCTCTCACTAATCTCAACGATTATCATTCTCTCTAGTGAGCCAAGTTTACCTTCTACAATAGAGAATAGATCGAATTGTGGGTCTTCCCGGTGATGCTCAACTCGATCCCATGGAGAATGTTCGGCTGCTTCGGTTGCTCCACCTTCCCTTGATGCTCTCATGGCTTACCTAGATGAGAAATTTGCTACCTTGGATGCGAGGTTGGATTCTAACTTCACTACCATGGATACTCGTTTGACTTTCTTGGATGCTAAAGTTACCGCCATGGAGAACCGTCAAGCTTCGATGGACATGACCCTTACCACGTTTTATACCGAATGACGTGATCATGCTTTTGGTCATGATGATGAGGAAGATGAAGACGGGGATGATGAAGATGATGACGACTCCTAGGCTTTGCATCTCATTCATCTCATATTATATTATCTATTAGGATTTGAGTTTTATGCACCTATGTTCTTATTTGAATTCCTATGACATTATGTTTACTTGCTTTGGATTATGTTTTTAGGTTTAAGTTGGATTATTATGTTGCTTTGAATATTGCTTTGAATTTTAATGATATCTATGTTGTTTAAGTATATTTGGAACTATTGTGCTTTATTCTTGATTGCCCTATTGATTTTGATTTAACAAAAGGGGAGAAGTATGAGATATAAATTTTTCAAAAATTTTTCAAAGGTTTTTCAAAATAAACTATCTTTTAGACTAACAGAAAGGGGAGTGACTTAAAATTTTATTTTGGTTTTGTTATATCAAAAAGAAGAGATTGATAAACCTAATTTGATTTTGATATAACAAGGACTAAATTGTAAAATGAAATAATTTTTTAAAGACTCACAAATTAAAAAGGATTCGAACTTAAAATAATTTCTAAGTCAAAACTTTAAACCCCAAATATTTTCTAAGTTTTGGTACTAAAAAATAGCCGTTTTGGTATTCAAAAATAGCCGTATCGGTACAGTTTTTAGCTACTAGAAAACTATTTTATTTGTGATGGCTATAGGGTACCGATACGCGTGTGACCGTATCGGTACGCCTTGTTAAACCTGGAACCAAAATTGCATACGAGTATCGGTACGACTTCATGCATACAGGTACGGGGGTTAAAGATTTTCCAAATCTTTTCATTTAATATTCGACCGTTGCCTTGTCGGTTTTATTGGAACTATAAGTTTGAACATCAGTTAACACATACCGATACTCATATAGGCGTATCGATACGATTTTTATTCAATAACTTATCAGGATTCTAGTGAGCAAAACTAGTACCGATACGCCCTTTAAAACTCACACTCCGTATCGATATGGCTTCACACGTATCGATACCCTTTTGTTGCAACATTTATTTTCTCTTTGGTAGGTACCGATACGCTTGCTCGAGTACCAATACGCCTGGCCACCAAACAACATTTATTGTGGGAAAAATGCAGCCCAACGGCTCTATTCAATATCCCAACTACCCAAACGGCTAGAAATCAATGAGGGGTATAAAATCAAGTCTCCAAAGCTTCAACAACAACTATTCAACAAACCTAAAGCATTCAAGCACACATCCAACAATCTTTGAGACTTTAGAGTCAAATCCATTATACCCACTTGAGCAGGGATTGAAAATTACGGATGATATTGCGGTCACTAGGGTGTCGCGATCGTGATTTTTTTTAAATTCGTACATCTTATTGTAACATATAATAATTATAATTATAAATATAGAAAATCACGTTTCATGATGTTTAGAGTGCTTTCTAACACTTGTAAACTTTTAACAATATGATAACATAATTTTACAATAATTAAAGGACTAAATTGAACGAAAAGTAAAGTTTACACTATAAATTTAGATAAAATCAAAAACTAAAATAACAATTCTAAATAGTGGCAATTGGCATGGCTGAAATAAATAAAAATAAATTTAATTTTTCAAAAAATAATAAAAATATAACAATAAACAAGTAATAGTAATAATAAAAATTAATATTATATAAGTAATTGAAATAATTATAATAAAACAAAATTTTAATGATAATAAGTGTACAACATAATATATAATGTATAATGAGTCTATAAGTTTACAATGTTATATTTATTAAATATAATAAATATATATTTTTAACCTAAAATATAATAAATGTACAGTATAACATAAATAATAATTATAATATTCAAGTAGTGTAGAATTAGTGTTGGTTTCCAATATGTATTTAATTCTATCCTTTCTTTTTTAGCTTTTCTAAGTAGTGTAGTGTCGGTTTCCAAGAGCCATTTAATTTATTTCCCTTGTTGTTTGTATTTTGCCTTGAATCAAAGCCCTTGATGAATATATTCTTTTTAATAATAAAATTAATTTTTACCATTCAAACACTAAAAAATGTCTTTCTACTTCTTTTCACTTTCCAGAATACTCGTCCTTCTTTTTTTCCTTTCTTTTTATCTCTACAACTTCGTCGCACTCCTTTCTATTCAATCATCTGTTGGATCGTTCATATCTGGTGGAGGTGGACGACGCTCAGATCGCCGATAATAGCAGGAAATACCAGTTGAAAATCTTCTTTTAAAGATTATCTATTTTTTCTTGTTCTTTTTTTGAGAAAATATATGTTTTTTCTCTATTGATCGTTAACGGGAAAATAACGGGAATAGCGGCCTATTATTGCCTTAATTGGACGTTATATGTTAAGTCGCGACCGTTATCTGCCGTTATTGGTGTGAATTCGATTCTCACTGCTATTTTCGGTGATATCTGTTTTGGACAAAAGAATTACCGCAAAATAACGGTCGCTATAGCTGTCGCAGACCGCTATTTGAAACCCTACACTTGAGTGAACTTATTTGTAACCTTTTTATTCAAGTATTGGGGTTTGAGAGAGCTTAGAATTGTGCAAACAATTTACCTTTGAGAGGATTTTTTAGTTTGTTTCATTTGTAATTCCCTTTGTGAGGATTCTTAAGACTTTGGGGTATATGTAACACCCCCGACCCAAATGTCATAATTTGGGCCTCAAGCCTAAACCAAAATCATGAAATTTCTCAAATTGGGTTTAGCCCAATAAGTTATTTTCCAAAACGTTTAGATCCAACAATTGAAAACATAGATAAACAATTTAAATCGTTACAAAAGAGCTCCACTTTAAATTAAAATATTTAAAATTCGACTTGATAATTACAATTTCAAAAGTAAGAATACAGACTCGACTAAGTAAGGGTCCTATGAATACATAGCCCACTAAATACAAGTATCGTACTTTGAAAACCTCCACATGCTGGAATCCAGTACTGATAGTGCTCCTCGAACCCACAATCCAACGATCAACCTGCGCACGAAAATAACAATTTCGAGCTCTAAGCTTACAAAGCTCAATAGTACACATCTACCATACTATACTTCATGATAATCATAAACATAAGCATGCAAGCTAGTACCAACAATAAGGATAGATAAATAAACATGTCGCGTTACCACTGTAACACCCCAAAATTTTGTTAAACATTATTAAGGTCATTTGGTACTAAGTTAGTAGCTTAAAAGCTAACTTAGTGACTAAAATGACAAAAAATGGAAAAGTTAGGATTTCTTTAATTAGGAGCTTTAGAAAAGAAATTTCTGAGGTTTAAAGATATCATAAGATAGAGAATACGCAGATTACAGTACATGCAAAATTTGGTTGAAATCCGATAAAAATTGGAATGGGAATTGAAGGTTAAAGTTTAGTGACCAAAATGACAATTTTCAAAAGTTGGTTGCTAAATCATAAAGAAAGGAAAATTTTAGATCCATAATAAAGAATTTTCCCAATAACTAAATTTTATCATGTAGATGGATAAATTCGGTCAGTGAGTAAAATCTGATATAGGTTCCGGGAATGAAAATGCAGTATAAGATATCGAATTTGGATCGAATAATATTATTAAGTGTGCTCAGACGAGGGAAACACTAGGATGAGTGACCTTTGGGAAGGTCCCATAAAAGTGCTTCTGATCGATATTTTGGACTCAGTAAGAGTGGAGAATATTTATATGGATTTCTGATAAAGGATTTCTAAGAGAAATTTTACTCGATGAGGATTTTCGATAATTATCGGAATAATAGATTGAGTTACGAAAATTCAGTCTAAGTCCTTAGGAAAGGAAGTTTTTATGAGATAATAATATTAATTTTTCGAATATGGAAATATAGAATTTTCGGAATAAATCCGATAGCTCGGTAAAGGTAAAATCGCAGTAGAAGTGTTTTGTGAATATTGGGAAATCAGATCGAATTAAAATTTCAGAGGCTGTAAAATTATAAAATAATATTTATGAAATAGTGGCTGGCTAGGAAGGAACTAATTTAGTTAGATTGTAATAGAATGGCAATTTTGAAACAAACTAGTAAATAAAGACTAGTTGGAGGGCAAATTGGTCATTTGACAAGGATGACAATTTTGAAATATTTTGAAATTGGTATAGGCTTTTTAGTAATTTTTGATCTCAAGAATTAATTCTAGCAATTGATTGAAGATAGGATCAATTTGGAGCCTTGGGTTATAAGGGTGTAATGGTCATTTTGCTATGTAAGAGATTTTTTTAATTAAAAAGGATATTTGGCATTATTTTAAGCCAAAAATAAAGAAGAAAAATCGTGTTTATTTGGGTGTTGCTGCCGTGGGGTATTTGGGATAGAAAAGAAATTTTTCAAGTTCAATTTTCAAGTATTTCTAGCAAGAATCAAGGTTAGTTCATCAATAAAAAATTAATCCTTGTTCAATTCTCTTTCATTTGGTAGTAATTTTACATGGTACTATGAAGAAGTGTTCATGGTTTGATGAGAGAGAAAAATTAGGGTTTATGGATTTGTTTGAATTAAGGCTTGATTTAGTTGAATCAAGTATAGAAATGATATTTACAAGCTTTGATTCGAATTAATTTTATGTCTAGATGCAAAACCCTTAAATTTTAAAAATTAGGGTTTATGTTAGGGTATGGAATTTTAGAACATGATTAAAGAGTTTGATATTGTACAAGTTTATTTTGATGTTAGGATCAAAATAAAGTCCTTGAAAAGCTTAGACACCCAATTTGGCATGTAAGAATAAATTGGGGTTTTAAGTGTTAATTCTTAGAAATGAAGTATACATGTTGGAAGAATTATTTTGAGCATTTTAGAATGTTTTTTGAATGAAAAACAACATTGGGAAGGTCTAGTGATCAATTCGGTCAAGGGCTAAAATAGAAGGAAAATTTTGAGAAAAAATTTAAAATGTTAGATTAATGATCTAGTAGACTTAATTTGTTATTGGAAGCAAAACCCTAAGTTAAATACATATGGACCATTTTGGCAAGCTTCAAAATTAAGGGACCAAATCTGATTTTTAGTTAAAATGATGGAATTAAGGTAGTAATGTTGATTTCAGGACTAGTTTGCAAAGTTAAGAAGCTTGAATCCTTATACTGAAAAATTGGTGACCATTTTGACAAAACAAGAGAAATTAAAGGAGTAAAGGTTTAAGTTTATTTTGATGAAGGATGTAAAGAGAACATATGAATACAAGCTTTATTCTATCCATTTGGAGTAAAGTGATGGGACTAAATTGATAAGTAGAGAAATAAGGAGAGGTTGGTGTAAATTAGAAGTTATTCATGGAAAGTTATGTTGGAATTTAAATTATGGTAGTAAGTTTAGAAATTCACCATAAATTCTATAAAAATGGTTAGATGGTGAATTTTATACCGATATAAAGATATGTCAGTCTAGTTTCGTTTCCAACAAACGGAAACTGATTTCGAGTTCCGAGTTAAAAGGTATGAATTTTTAATCGAATGAAGGTCAGAAAAATTATAGAGCAGTTTTCTGCCTGGATAGTCCGTGACGCGAATTTAGTGATTTTTCATAATTTTTATAGATTTTATTAATTTATGTGGCTTATACCGTTAGAACCATTATCGAATCTAGTTTCTCCAGTATAAAGGAAATTAAGATCCAATATGTATCCTGTCCTGTACAAGTAAATCTTTGAAGGTAGTGCAAGCTGTCAGAAAATGGAATTTGAAACATTTTGTATTTAAATATTAGTTAGCAAGCTCGGAAGAATTATTGGAAGTTCAAATTGGTCACTAAGGACCATAATGAGTTTTTAAACAGTACAAGGAGGAAAGAAAAATAATTGGAAATTTTATTTTCAAATTGTTATGTTAAAAAGCAAGTTTAAGAATTGTTAGAATTGAGTCTAACAAATATTTTACTGTATTTATGTGATTAATGGGTTCAAGTTCGAATTAGAGAATGTTCGAGTTACTATGAAAGAAGGGATCGAATTAGGACTTAGTGAGGCATCATGTTAAGTGGCCAAGGTGAGTGCATCTTTACCTATTTTATATTATATGATATGATGAAGACTAGCGATGAGTCAACCTTGATATTAATGAAAAAATATGTTGATCAAAGTTATGCAAATGGCATAAAATATTAAATGGTATATGTGATAGATTGTTATGACATAAAGATTTATCTAAGATAAATCAGATTTTAGATATTGGGTATGAACTGCCTAATATCGACTTATATGATTTATATTGATGCATAATACAACAATGGCAAGTACATATGAAAAAATATGATGAAATATTGGATGTGAATTGCCTGTTTACATGAATGATGATTGATTGATAATGAAATAAAATGCCCAAGTATTTATTTATGAGAGTCGATGGTATAGTTGGCATGCCATAGAGTCCTTAGCAGCTGCATCACACAAGTTATGATATGATTACATGTTTTGTGACTACTACGGTGTCACACCCACTTTGGGGACCCAAGCCCTTGGTGTTGCACCCTGGGGATCCAAGCCCATGGTGCCAAGTGCACTAAAGAGGTACTTTTATGAGGAGCAAAGAGCGTTCTCGATGTACTTACTCATCTGTCATGTTCAAGTTAGACACTACGGTGTTATTTTTCACCTTGGGGACCCAAGCCCTTGGTGTGCACCCTGGGGATCCAAGCTCATAGTGCTGATGGCACTAACGAGGTGCTTTAATGAAGAGCAAAGAGCGTCCTCGAGTACGTACTCATTTACAAGTACAAGTTAGACACTCAAGTGTCTTATTCATGTGACTCGAGTACCGTGATCTCATAATTATATTCTTTGGGCTATCTCTAAAGGAAGGTTATATTGCAAATGATTTCATGATGACTGATAAATACTGAGAACATGATATTTATACTTGTTTTCTGATGTGATATAAGTTGTACTGGAATCACTTGTCATTTCGCAGGAAATGTATTGCACTGTTATATGACAGAGGAATGATTTGATAAGTCTATTGTATATGATTCTTTACATTGAAATTATTTACTTTAAATTATAGTTGCCTCACTAAGTGAATACTTAGCATGTGCTGTTTCACACGTAGGTTATTGGAAACTTACAGGAAGAGGAGTCAAGCATGTTAATCAAGCTGCAATCTGCCAAGCATCAGTAAGACATTATAATTTATGATATTCTTTAGTGGGCATGTATCAGTTTATTCGTTAGATATTTTAAAAGTAAAATTTTAAATTATCGTTTATCACGTAAATATTTGAAATTCAAGAAATGGCCTAGGTAGTATACCTAGTTTTTACCCCGAGTTACATATTTATTTTAATAATTGATTAACATGTTTTATAAATCAATTCAGGGTCAAAACTAGCATTATAAAAATAGGCTATGAATACTTCGAAAGTCGAGAAAAGATTATTTTATAAAAAAATTTACAAGTCAGGAAATCAGTTAAATAATTTAGTAACATCTTCAATGTGTATTTAATCATTGAATATACGTTGAGGGTGTTACAACCACTAGTCGCCTAAACACATGCTCTCAACATAACAACACATCATACCTAGCACACAAGGCCTAACCATACTCGGTATCTCACCAGATCAACCGAGCGAAAGCACACAAAGTCATACCATAAAGTTGGAGTAGGGCCCAGTGTCACACAGCCTCGGGAGCGTACACTTTGAGTGAGGCCTAATGTCATACAACCTCGAGAACATACGCACTCTCTAGGTGAGGCTCAATGTCATATAGCCACGAGAACATACACCCATACTCAGTATCTCTCCTTGAGTATTATCAGATGAGGCTCGATGTCACACAATGTCAGGAATGTACATCCGACATCTATAACCATGGTGTTGCAATACGATATTTGGGTATCCGGATCCCAACAATCAAGGTACTCAACCAACCAAGTGTCCAAGCACACAACATGGACTCGGTTACCACACAACACACGTAATAGTATGATCCACCAAGGATCCCTACAGTTGCTATTACCATCAAGTTACCCAACTTTACCAAGTTTTTAATTATCATGGAAGTGTATATTAATCACCCATATTAATTATCTCTATTAATCCATTTTATCTCATTAATATTCCATGCCAATTTCCATATTTTTATTAGCATTATAGATTATTCCATTCAATAGATATTGATACTCGATTATGAGTATTGATGCAGTACCCATGAGTATATGTACTCATACGTGTACCGATATTAATATAGCTCACTAAAATTCTTCAATTTCTACAAGTACCGGTACGGATTGACCCATACCAATACTGCCCTTAAATACGTACCGGTACAGCCAAAGATCATATCGATACCTATACACGGGTTCACACCATTTCTTTAATTATAGATTTATAACAATATATTCGATCCCTAAAGCTTATGAAATTCATTAGGATTTGTTTACTAACGCATTTAATCATTTAATATTAATTACCGGCTTCACGATCATTTACTCGAATATTACCAAATATTAGTCTATTTAATAATTCCCATTAATTCCCGTCAATCTAATCGATCAAGCATACAAAGCATCACAATTTATCAACCAATTAATCAATCATCAAATAGTCATAAGGGCGACTCAAATGACCCTAAACAGCCTCTATGAGTCTCATGTAACATCCTGATCCTAATCTGAATCCGAAGTGCTACACTCAGGTCTCCCAAAACTGACCCATGAAATTTTCTATTTAAAAATCACAACTTGAAATTTCTCAAAAACATCCATTTCCATAAATCTACGTAGATAAATAACATTTAAAATGAGTTTACAAAACATGAGCTCCAATTTATAATATGTCGTATACAAAATAATTGTTTAAATAGAGTTGCAGACTCAACTGTGGTAAGGTTCTATGAATATATTTTAGTCCAAAATAAATATAAAGTACTGTACTCTAAAACTAGTTTGGTGCTGAAAAGTCCTCTACGATGCCATCCTCCAAAAGATAACCTATCAACCTACGCACAGAAAAACCACAATTCCGCAAGTTGAGCTAAAAAAGCTCAGTGGTACATTTCTACTCTACTGCAATTCATGAATATCATAAAATGAGCATGCATGATAATATAATTAAGAGTGCACAAAAAAGGCTTCACATAAAAACAAAAGTCATCTTCTATCTTATCCTAGCTAGAGTTCACAAACATGTCTCAAGAAATCAATAAATATAAAAAGTTCCATATGCCATACCAGGCTTACCATACTCGAGGTCACACAACCCTTCGAGTTACTCGAGCTCACATAACCCACCGAGTTTATAAATATCGTACCCTGATCACTTAGCCCTAGGGTAATATAGCATCATCTAACATCCACGCAGTAATCATAAACAACTATAAATTACCTATACAATGGCCAACAAAGCCCTACATTACCCGTGCTCACACAACCGTTGAGTTACCTGTGATCACATAGCCACCGGGTTAGTAGACCATATCCGGATCACCCTAGCCAAAGATACGCCCTGGACATACTTGGATCACAATAGCCACAAACAGTTCCTTCTTGAGGTCACATAACCTATCAGGTTACTCGAGTTCACATAGCCCATCGAGTTAGTCGAGCTCACACATCCCACCTAGTTATTTTTTATCTAGTTCACCATAGCCACAGATAGGTTTCTAACTGCACCCATATCACATAGCTGTAGATACATCAGATATACTCGATCACATAGCCCGAAGTATACATCCCCTTATGTAAGTGCCCTTGCACTGACTTTAGGACATCTGAATTCCTTACCATAACACACAAGATACATATGCTTCCCGAGCATCCATACAACTCACCAAGAGATAAGAAACATCCAACCGAACCATTACAAATGCACCAAGGCATATTTCGATTTGTTACAAATATTAATTCATGTCTTTCAAGTTTATTCACGACATTCACATTAGGTTATCTCATGATTCAAAGTAACTAAACTATACAAGCATCCCTTCAACACCCAGCAAGGACCCTACATGCTATACAACATCGATCGATCCACCAAAAATCTATATGGGTTACTAATACAAGTAATTCACCTAATAATTACCAAGTCATTAGCCATTTATATCGCATACGGGGTGTTAATCTCGATTTCTCATTTTATAATTCATTTTACACCTTAAGGGACCTATTGGGCTCTTAGTCTTGAATTATAAGCCTCATAAATTAAAAATGCATTTTTTGGGCAGATTACACAGTAGGTATCGATACCCCATATTGGTATCGATACCCTACCCCATGGTACCGATATCCTCAACATGGTATTGATACATGTATGGGGGTATCGATACTCTCCCTTGAGTACCGATACCATTTTTTGCTACTAGAAATTCAATGGAATAGTGGGTATCGATACCCACATAAGGTGTATCGATACCCCTATAAAATTGCCCCCGTTCATCAAAAATAACCCAGGGTATCAGTACGGGGTCCCCGTGTACCGATACAAAAGCCTAGAAATAGCTTCCAAGGCTCGAAAAATAACTTCCCAAGCCTCCAAAATGTAACCTTTAACCCCTTAACTTAATCTTACATATTATGGGAGTTATTTAGGGTGATTTGCTACCATTTTTACACATTAACAACATTTAATCTTTGATTTACCATTAAAGGGATTTAAAGCTTCTAAAATTCAATCTTAGCCATCTTTAACCATACACCACACAAAGCAATCATTTTAGGATCCTCATAAAATGTAAGAGTTAGAAATGTATTGACCGTAGGTAAATAAACCCCGAAATAAGGTAGCAACCCTATTTTTTCCTCTTTTCTTCCTTGGACCAAGCTTCAAACTCAACTTCCACTAACTCTAGAGGTATTCACCTTGAAAGAGATCCTTGCTTGCTGATTAATCTTCTCTTGACAACAAATTCGTGATTTCCACTCCTCAACAACAAGTTTTCATCTTTTTCTTTAAGTTGGGGTGAGTGTTTGATGAAGAAGAATATGGGAAAGTGATGGGGGAACAAGGGTGACTTCGCCATCCTTCAATATTGCAGAAAAATTAAAGGAGCATCAGCCTTTATCTTCTTTGTGTGGCAATATACCCAATTGTCCTTTAAAACTTCTACTTCCACCAATCACAAACATAACACCGAAGCCCAAAAATACAAGAAAGTCCACTAGAACACCCATGAACCCCTCTACGGCCCAACACCTCAGCCCAAAAAGTAAGGCCCGTGACTCAGGTTTACCCGACTCTTAGGTTTCAAAACCTGGGTCGTTATATCTTATCATATTCACAGCATCAACATGTATCTCATAATTATCGAGTCTCATAATATAAGTCTCTACTCATGCTTATCCACCGTCTATCTATTTTACAGATATTAACACGCAAATTAATCACATTTATGATACTCATGAAGCAATAAGAGTTCGAGGTGTACTAACCTTAAGTCGTTATAGCTAAAATCCCCATTCGATCTTCATGAATATTCTACTTGATTCGATATTTAATCCTAAATAATTCTCATATATCGATTAATACCATAAGTATCACTTAATCACATACTTTAATGAATTCAAAAGGGTTAAATGCGTAAAAATAGCTTACCATGTTCGAATTTGGCAAAACGGATTGCACCAACGGACTAAAAACATCGAAAACCCCCTGGGTAGGGCCCTACAAAAAGTCAATAGCTCGATCAATGGTCAACGCGGCTCTGTCAACGGTCAAGGCGGTACGTGACGACGCATAAAGGCTGCTTTGGTGGTCAAACAATAGCAGTAAGCTCCAGAACCACTTGTCTTCGACCAGTGAATCCAGTTGTGGTGATGGTTTTTGATGAAAGACGATGGAACATGGTGTTTTGAGCTAAGTCGCACCTTTTTTTCCTCTACCCAGTGAACGATGGCGACAAAGGCAGCTCGGGGACCATCGTTGGACTCGTCTCCTCCAGGCAGAGCTGATGGTACCGACAGTGAGGTGAGTGGCGGAATACATGATGGTGAAACATCCCTTGGACACTTCCTCTCTCTAAAACCCTATTTTTCCTTTCTCTCTCTTTCTAACACTTTCATTCTCTTTCTTAAATTTTTAGCCCCCTTTTCTATAACCCCAACTCATTTTTAAAATTCAAAACCCATCTCCCAAGATTAAATAAAATAATTTAAAAACCCATTATCTTCTTTCTTTTCTTTTTCTTTTCCATTAGGCCCAATGCTCGAGTCTAAGACTCTATTCGCTAACCCGATTCATTACCCCAATATACGGGTCATTGTAGTATAAGTCTTAAAAGTGTAAGGTTATATCATTTGGCCTCAAAAGAAAAGTAAATCTAGTGGATTTGAGAAAATCCTTAAGTGGATAGTTAAGGTAGTGGATGTAAAACTTGTTAAAAGGTCAAACCACTATAAATTCTTGTGTCCCAATCTTTTTACATTTCAATTACTTCCACCAAATTTTTTACTTGCCAATTCACCCTCTAGGCCATTTATCATTGATTGATCATCCTAACAAATTACATACTATAAATAGCTTGGTAACATGATATTCGATTCCATAACACAAAAGATAAAACATTTTGAATTTTTTTTCTCATAATCTATTCGAAACAATGGTCGTCTCATGTGTTGCTGGAGCTTAGTTTGAATAATAAAGTTCTCTTTACAACATTAAGTGTGCACATATCAGATCATGGTGTTAAGGCCTAAAATGTATTACTTGGAGCAACTCGAATATAACCCCTTGACCCGGCCTAGACGCCCAACCGAACAATGAAGGCTACATTTGGTTTGCCGTAGAAAACCGAAGAGATACAACAAAACCTGGTCCATTTTTTTATTATCTAGATGCAAATTATTAACCCTACATGTTCATGCGGACATCAGGTGCAACCCCATCTCAATTGGGCATCAATTTGACATCCAATTGATCACATTTGCAATTTAGGGACCAAATTGCAAATACAAAAAAATTTAGGATTAAAGCTTACTTTTAAGCTACCAACTTTTAATTAGTTAGGTTCCAAAATTTTATCTCAAATTTCGACTCAATCCGATCATTCTATCACATACAATTGCATTGGCAAGATTCAGGGACTAAAATGCAAATAAAGTATAACTGCCTAGCTGACATTAACAGAGATCGACCTCGAGTATCGGTACTGGCGTTACCGTACCGATACGCATGAAAATGCATCGTACCGATACACCACGGCCCGTACCGATATGTAATAACAAACTTACCTAACTTTTGAATTTTTAAACATGGGTACCGGTACGCTTACATGGGTACCGGTACACGGGTTTGGGTTGAAAAAGTAAAATTCCAGAGACTAGAACGTGTACCGATACTCTCTTACCCATATCGGTACGTCAGGCTAAAATTGCCTAGGCGTACCGGTACACACATACGCATACCGATCCCCCATGCCGAATGATGTCTAGACATACTGATATGCCGTTCGCGCCTAGACCTATAATGTCACATCTTGCTGGTTTTTCACCCCAAAAGCATTCCCAAACCATTCCTACATGCTTATAACACAACACCAACATGCCAAGCATAGTACAAGCATTCAGGCTTCACAAGATCAACATCGCAACATAGCATCATGAGTCAAAAGATGATCTATAGGCATGCTCCTTATTATGCAACCAACCAACAAATCAAAAGATAAACCAGCACCAAAACCAAATGTTTAAGGCCATTTACGACTTAAGAGCAACTAATGAAACATGCTCAAACAGGGAGTTCCACAAAACATCTCCCAAAACACAACAAGTACCCCATTGCCCTTATTCATTATAGTCTAGTCTCTAACATACTTTGGAAACAAGTCTTGCCAAGATTCCCTTACTTCTTGCTGCCTTCCGGGACTTTAATTCTCTGCATTGATGGGCAAAGAAAGCGTAAGCACACAAGGTTTAGTGAGGAATACTCAGAACAAAACACCATCAATGCATTTAAAACCATTTACTTTACATCATTCTTTAAAACATCATGCCTTTTTAAAACATGCACTTTATATCATCTAAACCCAGCATATTAAACCATATGCTACACGTATCATTAATCAATAGCAAGTCACATTGCTAACCCTCTACTTAAGCCTTCCCATGCATTACTATCAAATGCAAAGCTCAAGGAGAAACATGTATAAATCACATTATACAACATAAAACATTTAAATGATACATTAACAATTATATTGGCTTACAAGTGATCATTAGACAAGTCCAATAACAAAAGAGTTCATTGGATACACGGATTCAACAAGTGTTAACCCAACACTTCAAGCCATCTCAACCGGAATAGCGATACAATCACAATCGCAGTACATTAACAACTGGGTACACTTTCAACCCACGGGGACACCAACCTCTTTCATTGGTTAGATGCTTAACCCACAAACGGGAGTTTTCAGTACCGTATAACCCCTCAACCGTTAGGGTACTTGGATGGAGTATTCGGTATGCCGTATAAACCCCTCAACATCCAAGGTGACCTATTTACAGTGCACTCAATCCTATGGCTGACCAACTATATCCGATAACAATTTTAAAACCATAGCACTTGCCAATATAATTAACCAAATAACATTTACCTCACTGTTTTTTTAACAAGCATCAAACCATGCCATTTCCAAAGCAACAACCATGCTTTAAAACACAAGTATAAACCATACTTACAACGATCACTTACCATGTGCATCTTTCAGCAAAACATGCTTAAAAACAGTATATCGAATGCTTTAAAACATGCTTAAATAGTAGGTACATGAACATTAAACCAAATGCATAAAATCATTCGAACAAGCACGACCGAGAGAGTAAAACCACTTTATACTTACTTTCGAGTCTAGGTAAGCGTTTCAAGCTCTACCTTAACTCCCAAAACTATGTTCCCAAAACATCAAAACGCTTTAAACCACGTTTTCACTCATCGATACGCGAAACCTCGATTCTCTGACGCAAAATCAAGTATCTAAAACCTCCAACGCTTCTCCAATCACTTCTAGATCAACCTCCCCTATTTTTACCACAAAACAACATAGGATTAATGCATCATAATGCATTCTAAACACAACAACCACAATCATTCTCGGATTACCACAAAACGTTCACAACTAACCCTCCATAACAGCCGAAAACATAACCAAAACACTTCGATACACAACCCAGCCAACATCTATCAATCCAACATCATTTTCAACATCAAAACACATCTAAAAACAGATCCAAAACAACCTACCACCTGCAGCAACCTTACAACCACAGAAACACCACAAAACCTCAAAACTAACAACCTAAACAAATAGAGATTCTTAAGTTTCGGGATTCCATTGATAAAAATCACTTATCAACATTATTAAACATCCAAAATATAAATCAAAGCATCCTTAATTACTGGAAATCAGATCCAATCCGTGAATTAACTCATTTTCCCCAAATATCTCAATTAAACATTAGAAAATCACCAAAATCAGATTAGAAACACAAAAACAAGGATCAAATGCTTGGGAATTTCAGTAAAGAACCATACAATAGAGGAGATCTCAGACCTTACCCCTATTGTGAAGTTTCTCCCTCAATTGATTTGTGAAAGCTAAGAAAACACAAGGTTATTGTAAGATTTTGCGTAAACAATCTTTATAAAACAATTTGAAACAATAAAATCAAGTTAGAAACCACCTCACCTCTGAAAATTTGACGAAAACCTAAGTGTTTGGCTGAGGAGAGAATGGAGAGAAAAAGTTGAGAGAAAATGATGTGATTTTTGTTTTAGAAAGTAATAGCTAACTTTTAACAAAAATCCTCTTTAATTAAGAATTAAAACGCATGTTAAAATATCTTCAATTAAGGGAGAAACCTTTAGAAACCAATTGGTAAAATAGCTCTTTAAAGATTCTAAGTATTTGACCTTTTTCATTTTAGTCACTAGGAAATCACAGTTTTCAAAACTTTCATTTTGGTCACTAACCAAAATGTCCATCTTCCAAAACTCGTTTTACAAAATTGATATCACCATTATTAAATAAATAATTAATAATGATTTTAGAGCATTTTTTTCATAATTTTTCCAACACCAAAATTATACGATCCCGAAACCGACTTGAATCTCTACTCCGGTCCACCGAACCGTCTAATAACCCACTAAACTGCTAAGCCCTAAAACCGGGGCATTACATCGAAGCCTCTATTGTGATCAAAGGGCCTTGACATGTGGATATGCCATGTTGGTTGACTTTGTGTAGCACGAAAATCACAAGACTGATATTCTCTTACGGTCGAGTGAAGAGGATCAAAGACAACTGAATCTCTCGTGCATTGGTCATAATAAGGCAGCCAGAAGTCATATTGTCAGCCCGATTGTACGTTGATTTGCATTACTCTCGCAAGTGATGAAGTATCAAACAACTATGCCGTATGAGAGATGTAATGAAAGTTCTTCTTACAACATTATTGTTTCATGAAATCACATTGTGATAATTATATTTCATTGATTTGTAACCGTTTTGTAATATTAGAAATGTATTAAGTTTTTTAATACAAGAATGCATAGTTACATTTATTTTTAACCGTCGTATGTAAACTTTTAAATGTATTAAATTTTGTCATCTCTTTAAGAAAAATTTGGCGACTGAATTGGACACAAAAAAATGGTTAATGAGGGTTACTCACCAACCATGCATGGCGAGTTACACCTAAATTTACAACTATAAATACCTATCCGATTATGTTCTTAAACACACGTATTTAAACATGTATAGTTCGATGTCGAATTTAGGGTTGATCATCAATTCTCATAAAAAAGTCATCATTTTTTCAATAATTTCCACCAACGAAGCTCTCCTTACAATATTAGGTATGTTGAGTAAGTCTAAACGTACTGATTTCAAAGTGAGCCTCAGCATGGTCTTCTTATTATGATGAAGCATTTCCTAGCTTCACACAGATGCAACTGATCATGGTCAATGGCTGCATGAAAATTCCATGCAACACCCCTATGCGTCCATAATGAAATAAAGGTACTGCGTGTTATATTCCATGTTGATGGCCCATGTTGTGCTAGAAACAATGCAACCCAGATCAAAGAAGTGGGCATGCACCTGTAAATGATTGGTTTAATTAAGTTCATATGTATTTACATGATGGGAAATATAATTCTATCCATTTTGTACTATGGTGGATGATTAAATTTATTCAATTTTAGATATACTTAAATAATATAATGCCAAACATATTCAAGTTGAATATAAGAAAAAAACAGTTGATTTGTCACCATAGAGGTATTTACGCAGATCATAGTGTTAAGGCCTTGAAAAACCTACCAAGATGACTTTCATATGGGTGTTTAGGCAAATTTCTTACATTGTTTGACTATTTTTAGGCCGTATTTTTTTTGATACTATTATGTACTTGTGTTTATCTATGGGACAACGTGTCAACCATTTTTTCACGCATTCAAAAAATGCTCTGATTCTTGGTTTGAAAAGTATGCATATATTCATCTGAAACCTGCATCTGTGCTAGCTGCCAGGAAAATAAAAGTGATTGGTGCAAATTGCCGTCTATGCACAACGAGTTTTACCATTTTTCTAACAGCTAGCATAGATGCAGGTTTTAGACGAATATATGCCGTGCGTAACTTATGCTACATACAGTTCGTATATTCCCTTATAAATAGCTGCTAGAATCAATGTTCGAGTATACAAAAAACATTCAGAAATGTTAAATCATCTTTTACATACTATATGTCAATTTTCTTCCACATGTGTGTATTTATTAACATTTGCTCAAAAAAAATTAACTGTATCATTCACTTTTACGAAGTTCTTCTTACAACATTAATTACGCTATACAATTATCCTCATAGCGTTTTTTCCATATTCACCTTTGCCAAAAGCATCCACGGTGTTAGCCTTGCGAATTGACTGGTGCTTTCAGGTACTGCAATCTACCAGGTAAGGCTTAACTAGATATATAAACACCAAATGGTGGCAGCATCGACGATGTTAGCCATACAAATTGACTGGTGCTTTAGAGTACTACAGTCCTACACTCCGTGTATTCACTTTTATGAAGTTCTTCTTACAGCATTAATTACGCTCCAGTTGTCGTACGTGGAATGCACAATTACTTTAGAAGAAGTGGCAGAAAAACTGTCAGTTTCCTTGTACTCAACAACGACATCACTAAAACTCTAATTGTGCGACATCTACGGTAATGGTGCAAGGCTTTGGCAAATGAAGACCTTCGACAATTGTGCAGCAAGTATTACATACACAGAGTTTTCCTTACAAAATTAATGATGATGAAACTCAAATGTTGCCTCTGGGCCACAACTGTGCATTACGCCGCGACAATGCATGGCATGCGACGTCTTGCATGCATTACCGCCTCCGCCTCTTGCACCACTCTTGTTTGGATTCAAGAGAAATCAATTGAACATCAAAATTCAAGTCTCAGTGAAATTGACATGGTTGGAAAAGTCTTTTGTTAGCAATGTAATTATGTTATCTTTAAAACTTAAGTAAAGATGTATATATTGAAATACGTGTGAATTTTGATATATGTTATTTATTTACAGTTCATGATTAATGTGTAATTTTACAGAAGTTTTGGAACTTATATCTAAGTTGTTTTATCACCATTATGTACATGTGTTTATCTATGGGACGGGGTGTCTTCCGTTCGTTCGTGTATTCAAAAAACGCTTCGAATCTTGCATTGAAAAGCCTATCATGATGACTTCTATAGGGGTATTTAGGTAACTTTTTTGCCGTGTTTGAATTTTTTAGGACACATTTTTTCCATCGTTGTATACATGTGTTTATCTATGTGATGGCGTATCTGCCATTCATTCGTGCATTCGATAAACGCTCTGAATCTTACCTTGAAAAGCCTGCCACAATGACTTCTATAAGGGTATTTAGGCAACTTTTTTACCATGTTCGGATTTTCTGGGCTGTATTTTTTGCCATAGTTACGTACATGTGTTAATTTATGGGATGGTATGTCTGCCGTTCGTTTGCACATTCAAAAAACAATCCAAATCTTGCCTTGAAAAGTCTACCATGATTTATCTCATAGACGCAGCAAGTGGAAATGATAGGTGCAACTCGCCGTCCATACACGACGAGTTTGATAAAACTCGTCATACATAGACTGTGAGTTGCACCTATCATTTCCATTTACTGCAACTGTGTCCTGCATTTACCATAGATGCAACACTAAAACATAAATATCGCAACTTTCAGATGAATATATTTATGCCTAACACGTGCTACATGCATTACGAATATTACCCTATAAATAGCTATGAGAAATAATGTTCGAGTATACAAAAAAATTCTCCAAATTTTAAATCTTTTTTCCATACCACACCAAACGCTCCGATATTTATATGTCATTTTTCTTCCAATGTATTGATCTATATAATTTTTCTTAAGAAAAAGTTATATCATTTAATTTTACGAAGTTCTTCTTACAACATTAATTGCACTACACGGTCATCTGCATAGCTTATTCATTATGCACACTTACACCCGAGTCATCTGACACAAAAGCCTCACCTGGATAAATGAACACTAGAGGCCTCATGCATTAAAGGCCTTCAAATGACGGTGATATCCTCGTAAATGTATGGCATGCGGCCACCTGTATGCACTATCATTTTTGCCTTGTGCAACATTCTAGAGAAATTAGTTCACATTGAGAAAAACTCAAGTCCCCTCAGAAAGTTGAAATTTCCCCATCACTAACTGAAACCAGTGTTTCTTTTGTAGCTTGTTTATTAAACTCCAGGTCAAAACTTTTAAAATAACCATATCAAGAATTCTTACATTTTTTTCACTTATCACACCTACCATATGTTGACGACCCTCATTCTACCAGAAATAACCTACCCTGGATCAAACATGTATCTAATTACCAAGAGCACCTCTCCACACATCTACTTTATATGGAATATGCAAATTTCATGACTCTTGTGTCATGAAAAAAGCTTGATCCCAACTCGGGGACCCATATGACTGTGAAAAACTACCGAAATCAAATGTTGGGAATATAGGTTCTGGTTCTGATTTCGGTTCAACCTCTCTTCTATCACGTCTACCACTACGTCCAGATCTACCTCTACCTCTTCTCTCCCCGGATCTGTCTTCTGATGACCTCGCACTTGATGACGATTCACTCGATGTTTTCTGGGATTGTCGGGCTTGAAACAAAACAAGAAAAGTATCCTGTTGGACTTGGGTCATCAAGTATTGTTTGTTATTTACAGTAAACCATTGATGGTATTTAGAAATTGAGAAATCGAAATCATCCACGCGAATGAGAACACAAAAAGGCAACGTGTTTGACCTTCCATGCCAATCTGCTATGTATGACGAACGTTTGGTAGCCCAATCCACTTCGCTCTTACCTCATCCGTCTACCCCTTCAAATTTATCCATGACGAGTGGAGCAACCAGCACAGACTGGTGGTATCCGAACTGCCTAAGGACCCGATTACCGTAAAACATCTCAATAATCATGAAATATAGCAGCAAGATTATGGAACACCAATTGTCGACGTCATCGTACGCACGATTTGGAATCGCTGCTTGACAATTAATATCCAAATATGGCATCCATTTGAACTGTAGCAATTCATCCATTAAAGAAAATCATTTGCAAATAAATTAATATAATTTTGTAACTACCAACGAAAACCAAATTAGATATTAGAAATGATATAGAAATTACAAATTTGCATTATCGGATCTTGGCAGTAGAGGCCGATCTTCATTCTCACTTTGAGGATTAAATTGGTCTGCAACACATATTTTTTTTAATTTTTGGCCTCATCTACATAATGCACATACATACATACATACATACATACATCATGGTTTCCCTAAAAAACATTTAAAATAATTATGGGAATGAACATTATTACCTTGAAGCTAGTGGGGAATTCATACGGAGCATCACAAGTTGGAGCCATGGATGGAAGCTTGTACCAGGCCCATGATTGAAGCAACACCAAACACCAACCAATATCGGCATGCACGAATCTCTCGTTGAAGACTGTTTGGGTCGCTGCCTTGCACAACTCGTGATAGAGGAAAACTAATATTGTATATCCCCAACTGTATCTTCTTGCTTCATGTGAAGTATTCAAGAATGGGAGGTACTGCGTGTGCACGTGGGAAGTCGATTTGTCCGACATTAGCATCCTACCAGAAGGCGCAATATATACACCCAAGCAGCATTTGCAGCTTCTGCCGTTGTGGAATTTCCATCCACTTTAAACGCATTATTGAGCCACGGTATCCTCACTCGTTTGCCATTTATTTCCCGCCTCTCTGGTTCCTTCCTCAAATAATACACACAGAAAGATTCTGGAATATAGCTGTTGCACGCAATGATTGGAAAGCCTAAAATTGGAACACCAAGATGCATAGCAACATCTTCGAAGGTGATTGTGCACTCCCTGCACGGCATGTGGAAGGTGTGTGTCTCTAGTCTCCAACGCTCCACCAACCTATTAATCAACTGCGGCACGAAGTCATAGCAACGAATCTTTGTTGTGTAATTAAATCTGGCTTTCCAAAAATCTACATATTTCCATGCATGGCGGCTGTTCCATAGCAACCGAGGACGAAATTGTGTCCCCTCCGTCTACAAAAACAAGATTTAAATTCAATTACTACTTTACCTTTTACAAACAACAAAATAAAATTTGAAAAAAACAATCAATTATTACCAATAAGTCCATATTGTTCGCGATGTGCTCTTTTTCACGTCTTAACAAAGCCATTTCCAATAATTTTGCTCCAAAAAACCTTAAACTGTAACAACTCAATTGAATAACAAGTTTTTATAAAAAATGACTTACAAACACCATAATCTAAAAACTAAAAAAACTGTTACTTTGAAACTTCTGAATTTTTTTTACAGCTTGCTTTTTTCGGGGCTCTACGAAAATCACACAGCTTAACAATCTCACTTGCTTTGCTCAAACTAAAGAGGTCGAAGAATATTTAGGTGCTCAACACTCTACACCAAACTTCCTATTTGTACTACACAACATAACACCCTAACTTGAAAAAAATGACCGTTGGGCAACGAGTAGAAAATGAAACTCGTTATGGCTCTACGGCGAGTTCCATTTTCTATCCGTTGACCAACGGTCATTTTTTTCTAGTTACAGTTTTCGTTGTGTAGAGGTTACAACCGTTAACCCATTTGAAATTCGTCGTGCCCATACGACGAGTTTGGTTTAGGATTAGGTTAATCACGTGATTAAGATTTAAACCGTATATTTTTTTTAAAAAAATGGAACTCGTCGTGATTCTATGGCGAGTTTGAATAAAAAATAATATTATTTTGAAACTTGTCGTGCACGTGCGGCGAGTTCACTGTAATGGTGCTAGTCCAAGAAATATAGGATTTAGGGTCCTAGAAATGTCTTTAAGCCCTTCTTTCATTAGTTCATGTCTTATTTTATAGTGATGAAAAGGACAGATTTATAAGTATTTATAAACCCTGACCTGCTTTCTAAGATATACTCTATAATGGATATTAGTTGTGAATAGATACAAAATAAGGGTTTTATTTGAATATTACATATTTAAATATTATTTCATGCAATAATTATATTAAAAAGATAACGACACGTAATAAACATACAATTTCGTTTGTGCAATAATTTTTTCATCGTCGGTATATAAAATAATAGAATTTTAAGAAAAATAGTTTTTATGTAATATGATTTTTATAAGCGGGCCTCTGTAGTTATTATATGAGTTTAAATTTAAAATTTAAGATTCTGAATTTAAAAATTAGAATTTAAGGTTTTTGAATAAAACACGTGATAAAATTATAAACCAACTTATAGAAAAAACTTCACTACCAATTCACTAAAATAGTCATTGATTTTTAATTATTTATAAAAAAAATGTCTTTGAGGATTATTTTTTAAAAAATACGCGGGTTTTCCTTTAGAGTTTAACCTTATATTCATCGGTGTGAGAGTTTTATTTATTTTTAACGAATTTTAAATTTAATCATCATCTTACTTAGGGGAGAGGGGAAGGGGGAAACTTTAGGGGAAGGAAGAAAACTGGTCCTAATGAATTTAGAATACATGATCTAAGGGGATACGAAGGAACAAAAATGAGCAGTTTGTCCAACTGGTCTAATGTGCTTGCTTACCGCTGAGTTTTACCTTTTTTTTGAATCTCTTGAAATTGTTTCCCTATAAACCTAATCCAAGACTAGAAAATCATTATATTCAAAGGGCAATTATTCCGAGAGATGGAAAATAAAGGTTTTCACACATGTTTTAGTTTAGGATTCATAGATCTAGTTTAGGTGTAAGGTTTATGAGGTTTAGGTTTAGATAGTTAGAATATAGGGATAATGGTTAGAATCTAGGGTTTATGGTTAGGACTTAATGTTTATAGGTTAAAACCTAAATCTCATATCATATTACCTTAAAATCTAAAGTCTAACCACTAAACTCTACACCCTAAACTGAATCCCTAAAGTCCAACATTAAAGAGCTTGTGAAAACTTTTAGTTTCCATTGACTGTGTATTGAATATAAATCCATATTCAAATTCTTATATAACCTACACTAATCTCAGTATCTTAACTCACATTTTAAGCAACAATAGTTAAAAGGGTAATTATACCATGCACTGGCGGTGAAAACAAAAGTTTTTATAAGTGTTTTAGATTTAGTGTTTAGTGATTCATTTTAGGGTATGAGGGTTAGGGGTTTAGTGTTATAGGGTTATAATTTAGGGATAATATAGAATTTAGGGATCATAGTTAGAATTTATGGTTTATAGGATAAAATCCAAACTCATCATCATATTACCATAAATCTAAATCTTAACCTCCCCTAAATTACATAAACTCTAAAATTAAGCCGAAAAAAATCTGTGTTCCCACCACATAAAATATTTTTCTATCTAAAAGCACATATTTCGTTAAATACTAAAAAAATTAAATAAAAAACCGAAAAAAAATGTTTAAAAAAAGGAAACCGAAAAAATAAAATAGGTAAAAAGCTAAATTTGAAAAAAAAAATCAATAAAGAAGTGGAATAAGCCCAAAATGTCCGATCTTAAGCCCATAATATTCACATTATTTTTAATTTTTTCTCATAAAGCCCAAATGGATGGTTGGCTAGGAATTTCCCTAGCCGTTAACGTGTAGAAACATATATGTATATTTATTTAATATTTGAGTTTAAATTTGATACACAATTAGTATAAAATAAATTTTACACAAGTCTACTTTTATACTATAAATCAAATTTAAACTTAAACCTAAAAAAACCTAAACTCTAAACCCTAAATTCTAAACACTAATTTTAAATTCTAAATCTTACAATCCAAATCCCTAAACTCTAAGCTCTAAACTAAACTAAAAGGAACCTTAAATGCAATTATACCAAAAAAATTTGTCCGTGCCTAGGTAAAGTGAAGATGTTTGGTTGAAGCTAAAAGGTGTTGGTGTTTCAATGCAAGGTGTTGGTGCATTTGTTCAAATGTTATTGATCGAAATTATGTGGTCGAAAATTTGATCACCATACATAGAGAAAGAAGTGTAAGAAGTGCATCAAAGACGTGTGTATATAGAAGAATAAAGAATTATGTGGTTGAAGATTTGATCATCGTACAGAGAATGAAGAGTAAGAAATGCATCAAAGACGTGTATATAGAAGAATTGATTTCGTGGATTGGGATGACTTTAAAGCAATCAAATCTCCATTATCAAGTTTCGAAGTGAAAACTTTGAAGTTCAAGTTAATTGTCTATGTCCTAATTACCTCAGATATTTAACAAAAAACACAGTTGTTGAGTGGAGCCAGCCCTGGTGTGATTTATATATTAAATACCAAAAGCATAAGTCATATCAAAGATAGACCCATGCATGCAGCATGCTATCCAATCCAACGTCCAATTGTCCGACCAGGGCTTCACGTCCGACCGATACCAAAACAAAACCCAACAGCAGCTGCTGCGTCATGCCCGGTCCCTCCATCCACCCCCCATGCGTTATGCTTATACCTGCGTCTGTGTGTGACCAAAAACCCTTTGGTTACCACGTGAAGTTCATGGAAAAGCAGGCAGTGTGGCACGTGAATTTTTGTCCAAAACGGAAAAAACCCCATTGGAAAAAAAGGGGTAAAGTATCACTACAACCCTGGAGTTTTTCCTTTTGACATGACATGTTTCGGAATTGTATGTCCTTTTAAGGGTCGGTTTGTTCTTATTTGGATAAATACTGTTTATATGGATACTGCAGCCAGTGCCAATGGCCCATTCCTTATCTCTTCTTTCCCCAAAGAGAGAGAAAGAAATTAGCTTTGGGTTAACAACAATGGAAGTTGTAAACTCAACGATGAACTGACCATACTTACATTAAAATATAGACATATACATATACATATAAAGAAAAATCTCCCTCCACCCTAGAACAGAGTCAGGATTTTAAGTGGGGACAAAACATTTTTAAAGCGGGGCAAATTCATAATTACTCCATTTTTCATGAAAAAACTATAAAGAAACAAAAGTAAAATAAAAATGTTCGTGTTTGAGGACAAAAGCCTCTCTCATTGTCCATGTAGCTTCGCCGCTGCCTCCACCATTCTCTTAATCGATATAAATAAGGGAGCATAGAGAAGTAAAATATGGATTTACTGGTACATGCAATAGATCATATATAAATAATCTTTGGATTTGTGGCTGCCGTTTCTAATAATATCGCATTTAATATTCGAATTTTGATTCTTTTCTTAAAAGTGCAGTTAAGGATAGAGTCAAGAACGAACATTGGATGAGGCCAAAATATTGAATTTCAAAAATATAATGGCTTGTTAAGTATTTAAACTCAAAACTCAGAGTACAGTATCTAATTTGTTTAATATTTAAACTTTTAGGGTCTTAAAATGTTATTAGGCCAAAACATTTGAGGGCATGTCCAATCTTTCTCAGTTTTTTTATAATTAGAGAGTTATTATATTCTCATGTTGGGATTCGAACCCATACAAGATGAACATCCTTAGCTACCAGGACAATTAGTGGATCTCACCAATCCTTCTTAGTTTAATCCCTTCTTGATTATATATTCAATAATCAGATCCGGATTAATCGGTCTATCAAAATTTATCAATTATTTAACATTTATAATAGGGGTTTAGATCCCTTTAGTCCCAAAGAGAACTTTGTCCCTAAATAATATGCATTACCATTGTACCTGACAGTTATTGATATATAAAGACTTCTTTCAATATTAACACGTACCTTGAATTTAAATTCTTCTTTATACATTAGATTATTTTTTAATAATTATTTTTTTTGATAAAATGTGTGATGTATTTCATTCATGGTGTAGCAAAGCTACCAACAATTAAAATAGTCTATACAAGGATTCCCTATTCTGTATAAAGTATAATATTAACCCTATCTATACAGTCTATTTCCCCCTGTGTTTTAATTCTCACGTCTTTAATGTAATTAATCAGCTTAAGGTAGTTTGAGCAGTTCCTAAAAAATTACTGTGGTTTCTTTCTTCTAAGATAGTGTAAATGAAGGCACGACAATCAATTTTAAAAATGTGGGCCAACAAGGATCAACCACGCAAATAGGCAATTCTCCATTCAAGTTCATCTTTCCACTCCATATGGTCTCGGCTAAGATGGCAGAGACTAAGTATACTCTTCCAGACTTCCTTCGAAAATTGACACCCAAAAAATAAATGATCTCTTGAGTCAACACCTTCTTGGCATAACAAGCAGCCATCTTCTTCAACCATTCCAAATCTTCTAACTCTTTCAAGTGTAAGGAGTCTATCCAAGACGGCCATCCATAAAATAATTGAATGTTTAAGGATGTGAGATGAGTACCAGATAATTTTATGCCAGCGAACCTTGTCCTTCCTATCTCAAATTTTGTCCCAAATCCAAGCAGTTTTAATCTTGTCCAGGTTAGTACCTGTAGGGAAAACAGTAACAGCTTCAGCTCAGATGTTGAGAAACTTTTTGATTATCCAACTGAAATAATATTTACTATCAATGGTCCAGTAATCTCCTCCTCTGAAGAAAAAAATACGTGACCTGCATTCTAATAATTAACAACATTATAGTAAACCATATTTAGAAATAAATATTTTCACAAATTGGAGGCATGACTACTCAGCCCATTCAAAACAATGAGTGGTCTTCATTTAAGTAATTGGGTTCCTTTAATTTTATAGTTAATTGTTTTGGCTACTAGTTTTTTTGAATAGAAATGAGGTCAACGCTGTTACATCATGTGATTATCGAACATCAGGGGACCATGAACATCTTGGTACAAGATATCTAATAATGAAGGCGGATGGCTATCAAAGGTGCTAAAGTGACCATGAGGACGAACCAAAAACTTAGCCATGTGATCGGCAGCAAAGTTAGCTTCCCTGCGGACGAGAACAAATTCAACAACCCAATTGTTGTTGCATAGGCCAGCAATGCTGCAGACTAAAGAGAAAGGGCTCTCCATGGATGGGGGAGAAGAGCGCATGTACATCAGAGTTGTCAGTCTGGACTCGGTCATGGTCGAAGCTATAAGATAGGGCTAGTCGTAGTCCCTCATAGACTTTCTAAAGTTCGACATGAATAACCGATGAAGAACCTAGTGAACGGTGAAATGCCACAATAAAATCACCATTGTTGTCTCGGTTGATTCCACCAGCTGCACCAAAATCAGACGTCAATGAAACGGCCCCGTCAGTGTTAACACAAACCCAACTCGTTTACTATGGTTGCCATTAGACTAGCTCAGCAAAGTAAGGACTAGGAGACGAGGAAATGGCAACAGCTTCAAAGTAACTCTTGGCCCATGAAAGACACAGGTAAAACAACTGACTGGGATATGGGCTCACCTTGGAAAATTGAGGTGTTACGCTAATTTCGTGCTTGCCAAGTGATAGAAGAAAATAGGATGTTCCAAGAGCAATCAACGAAAATAGGATCATTGTAGCTCAAATTTTGAACCAGACTGTAACGACCCAGATTTTTGAGTCAATAATAGGCGTTGACTCGGGTCTTGGACCGACACGTTGGGTCAAATGTTCAGGTTATATTGGGCCTTGCCTTGTGCTTTGTGGGCCTCAATGTGTTATGGGCTTGCTTGGTGGTTTTGGGTTTGGCTTAAAATGGACTTTGAGGAAGGGTAATATGGTAAAAGCAATATTTGGAAGACAAAGGTTGAAGAAGTCTTAATTATTTGCTGGAAAAGGGACAAGAATGATATCACCTTGCCTCTATCTTCATGCCATCTCTTTCTTTCTTCCTTTCTCTTGGCGAGTGCTTGAGTTTTGTGAAATCTTGGTTGTTGAGTGGGAATCTCGGATTGTGGCTTGAGGAGAAGTTGTTCAGCACACAGAGATCTATCCATCAAGGTGTATATCCCCAAAGTTGGTGGAGGTTGAGTTTGAAGCTTGGTTCAAGGAGGAAAAGAGGAAAAAGCTTGGTGGGAGCTTCATTACGGGATTTGCTTGCTTGAGGTCAGTACATTTCTGACTCATTCACTTCATGAGCATCCTAAAATGATTGCTTTGTATGGTTTATAGTTTGGGTTGCATAGTTGTGGTTTTAGGAGCTTAAACCCCATTTAATGGAAAATCATGTAGCATGTGTTATTAATGGATAAAATTGGTAGAAAACCACCTATTATACTCTAAATAACTTGTAGGAATAATTTGGGACTTAACCATGGAGGTTAAGGGTGGGATTGGTAAAATCCCGAGCTTTAGGTTTCAAAATCTAGGCTCGAGTACTGGTACGAGGTGGCTGCGTATTGGTACTCCTTGTAATATTGAGGGACGAGTTGTGATGGGCGTACTGGTATGCTTTCTCGTGTATCGGTACCCCTCGCTTAATTAGAATTCTAGTACCGTGTTCGCTACTAGTACGCTAGGGGCGTATCGGTACCCATTATTCCACTGCCTAGGGAGGCTTCGCGTATCGGTACACTAGGGTAGGGGTACCGGTACGGGGCAACCTGAGTACTAATGCTGAGTACCGATACGGGGGAAGATCGTATCGATATGGCTACTCGTTCAATTCTTTCGAACCTAAGTTGAGTATCGGTACTCCAGGAAGAGTATCAGTACCTGGTGAGGCGTACCGATACCCATGTAAGAGTATCGATACTCGCAGAGCAATCTGCCCAAGAATTTCGAGGTTGAGTTTGAGGGCTCTATAATTCATAGTAAAAAGGTCCGGTGGGTCTCTAAAGGTATAAAATAAATCCTAAAACTATAGAATCAAGGTTGGTAACCCATACGTGGATAAATGGCTAATGGCTTGGTAATTATTGAGTGGATCGCTTGTATTAATCACCCATGGAGATCCGTGGTGTATCGATTAATGCTATGTGGAAGATAGGGGTCCTTGTTGTGTGCTGAAGGGACGCCCATATAGGCTGGTTGCCGCGAATAATAAGATAATCTAACGAGAAAGACGTAAATGAATCCTAAAGACATATATTAATTATTGTAACAAATGGGTTATATCGTGGGGCATTGGTAATGGTTGGCTGGATGCCTTTTATCTCTCGGTGAGATATATTAATGCTCGGGGAGCATGTGTTAACTTATGAGTCTTGGTTAGGAATTCGGATATCCTAGAGTTAGTGCAAGGGCACTTAAATAAGGGGATGGGTACTCCAGGCTATGTGATCGAGTACATCCGACGTATCCACGAGCTATGTGATCTAGATGCGGTTAGAAACATATCCTTGGGCTATGTGATCAGGATATGGAAATACAACTCGGGGTTGTGTGAGCTCGAGTAACTCGAAGGGCTATGCGATCTCGAGTAACCTGATTGGCTATGTGACCTTAGAAAAATAATGCTTGTGGCTATTGTGATCCAAGTATGTCTAAGACGTATATGTGGCTATAGTGATCCGAATATGATCTTTACCTGACGACTATGTGATCATGGGTAACTCGACAACCGTGTGAGCACGGAAAAATAGTAGGGCTTCGTTGGCCATTGTAGGGAATGTATGTTATTTACGTTGTTGTATGGATAGTAGATGTTGGCTATTTTTACCCTTGGTCTATGTGATCAGGGTAGGGTTGTTACTAAATGGGTTGTGTGAGCTCGAGTAGCTCGATGGGCTGTGTGATCTTGAGTATGAGCTATATCACCCTTGGGCTATGTGATCAGGGTATGGGACGTAACTCGATAGACGGAGTGGCCTCGAGTATGGTAAGCTTGGGATGGCTTGGTAAACTTTTTGCATAATAGTGGTATCTTGAAACAGTTGTAAGCTCTAGCTAGGAAATGCTAGAAGATGATCCTTAGATATTGAGAAGCCTTGATGTGCACTCTTAATTATATTATCATGCATGCTTGTTTTATGATATTCATTAATTACGGTAGAGTAGAAGTGTACCACTGAGCTTTGTTAGCTCAGCGTGCGAAATTGTGGTTTTTCTGTACGTAGGTTGACAGGTTAATTTTAGAAGAACATATCGAGAGGGATTTCTCAGCACCGAGCCAATTTTAGAGTACAATACTTGATCTTTAGTTTGGACTGATTGTATTCATAGGACTTTACCACAGTAGAGTCTGTATCTTAATTTGATTTACTACTATTTGTTCAAACGATGTATTTTATTTGGAACTTATATTTTGTAAACCTTTTAAATCTCATTATCTACATGGATTTTATGGTAATAGATTGTTTTGAGAATGGTCAACTTGCGGTTTTAAATTGAGAAATTTTAATGGGTCAGTTTTGGGTGACCCAAATGTGACGCTTTAGATCCAGGACGAGATTGTGGTGTTACATTTAGTGGTATCAGAGCTTAAGTTTAGTCTTTTCTAGGAAACCCCGGTGTAACACCCTTAACGTATACTCGTAGACCGAATATACATTAAAGATGTTACGAAATCATTGGAAAAAATCTTGACTTGTAATTTTTTTTAAATTTGATTTATAGTTTAACCCTTTTCTAGGTTTTAAATTTAAAACTATGTCGTCTAGGTGCAGCTAGTTTTGACCCTAAATTGGCTTACAAATTTATAATTGAATTATTGAAATATAATTCAGGGTGAGAACTACGTAAGCTGCCTAGACCTTTTCTTGATTTTAAAATTTTTACGCGATTAGGGCTAAACAACATTTTAACGAAACCAAAGATTTTGCTATTGTTAACAATTCATATTTATAAACTTATCCATCCATAAAAAAATATAATTATGTTGTAAACTTATGCTATAGACAACTCAACTTTAAAATACTTACATGCCCACCAGTCTATCAAATTATGGTAAAGACGTACTTACTGAACTTATTATAGTAACTTGATTTTTCTCAAGTTTTTGCTCCTCTTTGATAGACGATTTCCAGAAAACCTACGTGTGACATAAGACACACTCTAAGTACGAACTTAGTGAGGCAGCTAAACTTATTTATTTTACAAACATGAAATAATGTAATACAATATGTCATATATAAAAGTGCATTTCGTTTTCTATAACATGGTAAGTATATCACAATGTACATATGTTGTGTATCATAAATATCATATAAATCATGTTATCATTGTATAAAATATTCTCTATTATGGACATGCTTTCATCATGTAATCATTTACATATCATGTACTCTATCACGGTCATGCTTCTTTATGCCATTATTTGCATAACATGGATTCTATCATATATCATGTAACATTTCTATCTCGTATGTCTTGTACTTCTCAGTCATGTAACATGTAACTTCTTTTTTCATGTTTCATGAAATCATGTAACATCTTTTTCATGTATCATGTAATCATTTAACGTCTGTATCATGAATCATGTAATATTTATGTCATGTATCATCTCTATCATATGAATCATGTAATATCTCTGTCATGTATCATCTCTATCATATGAATCATGTATCATCATGCAGTCATTTGCATGCTCATGATCTACCATGTAATCATCTTGTTATTATTATCATCGTGTCTGGATAGAGGCCCATGGAAACCCCATAGCCTATCTGCACCGTGGTGCCTTGTGGAGTACGTACTCGAGAGGTCGCTCTTTGCTCCTCATATAAGAACGCTCTTCGTTTCTTATATTAAAAACACCTCGCTAGTGCCATTTGCACCCCATGGTGTATCTTGTTTCATTATAATCTTGTAATTATCCAAATTTCATGTATGCATAATGCATCATCATTTATGCAAACAATAATTCGTACCTGGTATTCCATAAAGCTTGCCATGTCGAGCAACGTATCATATCATGATTATAGAGAAATGCAATGCCATCTTCAATATAATGCAAACATTTAGAAATGCACTCACCTGGGCCATGTAATAGTATGCCTCTCTAAATTCTACTCGATCCTTTCCTTTATAGTACCTAGAACTTCCCTTGATTCGAACTTAACTTCATAAATCACATAAATAAAATATTTGTTAGATTCCAATCTAATAATATCTTAGACATATTGTCCAATATATTCATTCAAATACAAAAAATTTCCAAACGTCTTCTTTTCTTCCTTGTATGGTTCACAAACTCATTTTAGGTCCCTAATGACCATTTTGATCTTCAAATAATTCCTCCAAGCTTGCTAACCAATATTAGACACAAATTATCTCAATTTCCATTTTCTGTCAATTTGCACTACCACCAAAGAAATATTTCTATAAAATAATCTACAACTTGGAATTTGACTCCGTTTGTTTTGAAAGAAACTATATTCAACAAGCTTTTCACCCGTATAAATTAATAGTCTAAATTCAACTCGTACGATTTATGACAAATTTTCAAAGTCAATTTCCGGTGCTAATTTCGGAACAGACTGCTATATTGTTTTCCGACCTTTCACCACTTAAAAATTCATATCTTTTTACTCGGAACTCAAAATCAATTTCCATTTGTTGAAAACGAAACTAGACGAATGAATCTTTACATCAGTATAAAATTCACCATTTAACCATTTTTATAAAACTTATGGTGAATTTTCAAACTTACTGCCAAATCCAGTTTTCTACACAACTTCCATAAATAACTTCAAACTTTATACTAATTTCTCCTTACTTTGCTATTTGTCAATTTGGTCCCCTTACTTATTCAAACCATTAATGTATCATTTTCTTCATCAAATAATTATTCAAAAATAATTCTCTCTAATTTTCCTTCTTTCCGAAATAGTCACTAAAAATGCAAAGATAAGGATTCAAGCTTCTTAACGTTGCAATTTAGTCCTCACAACATTACTATCTTAATTCCATAATTATAACTAAAATTCAGATTTAATCCTTATCTAAAACCTTATTTCTGAATTGGTCACTTAACTTTGACAATTTGTCAAAATGGTCATTAATTCGATTCAACGTCGGCTTAACATTCTAACTTCAATTTCACATCTCCAACATCATTAATAACATAAATACACTTCAAATTCTAAAAATTCAGATTTGTTCCTTCAACTTTTAAACTTGCCAAATTAGTCCATAAACAATTTAACTTAGGGGGCGTTTGGTTCACGAAATGTAGCATTACCTTTGGGAATTGGATTCCTGGAATTCAATATTACTTGACATATTACCAGGAATATTACATTACCTTGTTTAGTTTGTTTGCTAGGAATAGAAGATTACAGTGTTTGGATGATGGAATATAATATTACCATAATGCATATTTTACCAAATTAACCTTGTGATACATTTTTCCTTATAACAAGTTGAACTTCCAATATTGAATTAAAATATTTTTATGAAAATTCATAGAAACCATTTTAATTTTATATATTTTTTATTTTTATAAAATTCTTACATAAATAATTTAATATATTTGATAATATTATAGTACTATATTATATATATTTTATCTATATATAATATTAATTACGACGACTTTGAGATTTCAGAATAATCAAAATCGAGAAAATTTGAGCCTATTACTTAAAACAAAACAAAAAAAACTATATAACATTTTGAATCATTAACAATAAGTATAGTTTCTATGATTTTGAATTTACACATGGAGTTCAAAACTACTGAAATCCATTATTTGTCTTATATTGGAATAGGTTTAACATTAGTATATTTATTTAAAAAAAATCATACGTCAAGGATCATATCTACACACCAATTTCTAAATATATGGGACACTAATATTTTAATAAAAATGAATGATCCATTCATTGACGGACATTATTCACTATATGTTCCATACGTATAAAATTGCAGTAACCTTTGAGTCACTAAATTGAGTTACCTTCCAGCCAAAAGAATATAATTAGTATAATGATTAGCTCCTAGTCCTTGCTTCTTGACCTAGTGCTATCATCGTATAATAATCTTCCAAACACTCCAGGCAATAAATTGACTATCGACAACATTCACAGCTGAGCTGATTTTGTCACTCTCACTTGCAGCAACAAGAATCATGACATTCAATGCTTCTTGTATTGCGCATGTCTAGTAAAGAGCCAAAAATTGTAGTGTGTTTTACTATTTCTATTGATTCAACCTCCTCATATAAAGTAACAAGTGTCGCATTCCCTATCGCTCGTCACAACCTCCCATTAGAGCAACATAAAATATTATATCAAGTGATCAAGATGCAACATTGCCTTTCATTTCTTTAGTGGAACGAACAGCTCTCGGTATAGCTTCAATTCCTAAAAATAGATGAATTAGTAACAACAATAATAAAACAATGGCAGTAAAAAATCAACATAGGCATATCATAAAAGCAACCAACCATTTTGAAAATAAAATAATAAACCTAAACTCGATTCAGTCCATGTTAAACTACAAGAACTTTAAAAGAGCTTACCAATTAGTGGTCTATTCTCTTTTGAAAACTTCAAAAGTGCTTTCAATCTCTAATTATAGCCAAAACAAAAACTTTGAGCCACTTCCACCTATTCTCAGAAACCCGAGACAAGTAGCAAAAATTTTAAAAAAAATGTGATTCAATAGATAATTAGCGTAATCTGAAAGTAAGAAGCCAACGCTCAGAGAAATGGATGAATCAATCCAAGGGAAATTCTTTCGCAAGATAAGAATATAGGGCAATTTTTTTGTCTGACTAAATAGAAAGTAGGGGCAATTTTATGAAACTTGAACTCATTCTTCATTTTCATTGCAGTCCAATGATTCTTTGAACAATATATGTATGTATAGTATTACTGATACTTGAATCAACAAATATGGCCCGTCAACTACAAAAGGAAGAAATAATCAACAAATATAGCCTGTAAACTACCTTAATTAATTCAAGCAATCATGATAGTCTTGTTTAAGTAAAATCTAGTTTCCACATTTCTCCTACAAAACAAAAGGAGAGTTAAAACCTTGGCTTTTCAACGGAATATTTTCACAACAAAAATGTGTTACTCAGTTATTCAATACAGTTAAATCAAAGCTTAATAACAATGCCAATATCCAACTAAGAGAAATAAGAATGAAAAACTCGAAGCAAAGTGATGGCGTAAGAAACGGAATTTCACATTCTCCCTTGAGCAATAATCCTCGGCTCATTCTCCTTTATCGGTGTCTCAGATTTTGACTTCTCCACCTTTTGGTATTGATCCATTTTCTGCACAACAAAAAGAAAAACAGAGTTTTAAACCTGATTTTTCCTTTAGTAACCAAACAAAAGCGAACCTTGAAAACGTTTTCAACTATTCAATGTCATCCCAATAAAACAAGATACAAACTGGAAAAAGAAAAAGTGAAATCGAGATCTAGGGTTAGGGAAGGAAAAAGAAAAGATACCTGGTGAACTGCATGATCGCGAGGGGGTTTGAGTTGGAGTAGTTTTCAGCTTTGAGATTTGATGATGGATAGAACAAAGAAAAGGGATGATGCAGATGAAAAACTTGGGTATTTTCGTCCTAAAGGATGGGATTTCTCTAATAATACCTAAGGAAACTAAGGGAATGATATTCCCGGACAAAAAGTAAAAAGGCGCTACTGTAGGGGATGCTTTATTACCCCAAACAGGGAATTCTCACAAACCAAACAAAGGTATTTGACGCTGGAAAAAGTTATTCCCACCAGTAATGTTTTTTTCCTTGATCCAAACACACCATTAGGGTTTTGCTTCAAAACCATAATTTAAGCTTACTAGATCATTAATCCAGCATCACAAACTCTAAATTAAACTTGAACTCATAAATCCTAATCATCTTCATAATAACCAAAATATATAGGATTTAATCCCAACTCAAAAACATGATTTTAACATCATAACAACTTAATTTCGACTTAAATTTCAACATAGAATCATAAAATCTCAAACCCCCAATTTAGTCCATAAACCCTAATTTCTTTTCTTACAAAATTATCATTAATCAAGCATGTTTTCCCTGAATTATCTACACCAAAAGATAGAGCTTGAAGAGTAGAACAACTTTATAGTTGAAAAGATTACCTAAAAACCGAGTTTCGAGGCTTGAATCGAGCTTAGAAAAATTTTCTCTTTCTTTCCTTAGCTCTCATGTTCTTTGCTGGAAAAGTTGAACATTTTGTTCATCTTTTCACCATTATTTTACACATATAACTATTAAATGAATATTAAATTCATTTAATAGTGAAATTATAATTTTGCCCTTTATATCCAATGGTTGAGATTGATTTTATCATCAATCAAGGGCCAATATTTAATCTTCCATTTCCTCTTCCAAAATTGCCCTTATAACTTTTTAAATATTTCAAAAATGCCATCCATGGAAAATGGCCAATTTGCCCTCCAACTAAACGTTATTTACTCATATGTCTAAAAAATGCCATTCCATAAAAATTGAACTAAATTCGTTCCATTCTAACCAACCTCCTTCCCAAAATATCATAAATTTTAATTTATGATATTTATTCGATCCAAATATTTGAATTTCATTCAATACGATTTCCAAATTTTCTTTCTTTGAGCTTTATTGCTTTATGGACATTCCATTACAATTCAACTAAAATAATTCATTCCCAACCGGTTACTATACCTTAAATATTATTTTATAACTTTTCCATGGCTTATGGAACAACCTCTGAAATTTCGATTCGATCCAATCTCCCGATATTCGTAAAATACTTCTACTGCGATGTTACCTTTTCCGAACTATCGGATCTATTCCAAAAATTCCATATTTCCATATTCAGGAAATAACCTCTATTATCTCATAAAAACTTCCTTCCCCAAAACTTAGACTGAATTTTCCTAACTCAGTATACTATTCCGATAATTATCGAAAATCTCCATAGAATAAAATTTCTCTTAAAAATCCTTTATCGATAATCCATTCGAATATTCTTTACTTTTACTAAGTCTAAAATATCGATTAGAAACACTTTTATGGGACCTTCCCGGAGGTCACCCATCCTAGTATTTCCCTAGCCTGAGCACGCTTAAAAATTTTATTTGATCCAAATTCGATATCTTCTACTGTATCTTAATTCTCAAAACTGATATCAAGGTTCTTATTTCGATCAGATTTATCCTTATGCTGAATAAAATCACTTATTAGGGAAATTTACACTTTAGTCCCTAAACTTTTTCAAAATTTATACTTTTAACCCAAAAACTTTCAAAATTTATATTTCGGCCACTGGCCAAATTTTGGGATATTACACCCAGAGGGGCATAGAGGTCGTGGTAAGTCTCTAGTGAATACAACTCCCTAAATTTAAGAGTACTTTATAAGACTAGAAATCCTGATGTGACACCTTGTTTGTTGTGTTTCAAAAAAGGATTGATGAAAGGTGGAACTGGTAGTGGAGAGGTAAGGTCACAACCCTCTTGTATGTGGTGCAAGCTATTCTGAGGCAATCTGAGACGCCTCAAAAGACCCCTGTAGAGAGGCTTCATCATTTTGGGCCTAATAATTTCGAAGGCTTGGGTGATGATGACCCGATTAAGGCTGACCAGTGGTTGCTCGACACACAGAGAATCTTGAGACAGATGAAGGGAAGCCCGAAGGATGATCTTGATTGCATTATTTCCCTTATTAAGAGCAATGCACACGAGTTGTGGGAGACCGTAGAGTTGGGTCTACAGCCTGCCCTCATAACATGAGAAATCTTTGTGGATGAGCTTCGAAAAAAGTACATTAGTGAGGTACATATGGATGAGATGAGGGAGCAGTTTCTGCATCTGGTTTAGGGAGATCAAACGGTGTTTGCTTATGAGCAAGAGTTTCTACGTTTGAGCAGTTATGCCCCAGAGTTTGTTGCCACAGAAGAGTTGAGGTGCATGAGGTTCAGACAAGGCTTGAATGTTAACCTTCAATTGCATGTGACAGCGGGTCCGCTTGGGACATTCTCCGAGTTAGCCAATAGTGCGAAGACACTTGAGCGACTTCATAGTTCAACATCTAATCAGTTCGAGGATTTTAGAGGTCATGATGTGGAGACCCAGAATATTATAGGTCCTTCTCCCTATCCATATGAGAGGTTTTATGCTTCGAAGAGTTTGAAGAGAGTTGCTTCGGACTAGCTACCAAGAGTCAGCTCAGGATCTAGATTGAGGGTTCTTAGAGGCCCATTTGTTTCTACTCTAGAAGGGAGTACTGATGGTTCTGTTGGAGCATTGCTTTCACCAGCGTGCGAGCATTTCGGTCAACATCACCTTGGAGTGTGCTTTCTACTTCGAAGGGTTAGCTACAGGTGTCGAGCACTGGGACATAAGGCAAAGGACTGCCCAGTTGTGGACGAGAATACACTAGCTCAGTCGCAGAGGTTGGCTGCTTCCCAGCATGATCAGAGTTTTGTTAGAGGCGGAGCTAGGGCACCATCATGTTATCAAGGTAGAGGTCCTGTGAGATCCATCGCGAGGGTTGGCGCGCGAAGTGTTGCTAGACAGCCTGCTGCTCAGGTTAGAGATGACAATGTTGCGACCGAGAAAGTGTTAGGTAATTGAGTTTTGTGTTGGTTCCAGTTATTGTGTTAGCTGTTTAGCGTTTTGGTTGTGTAGTGGGTTAGTTCTTATGAATGAGTATATTGGTAAATCTTGGTAAATCCTTACAATTAGCCCCTCCTCAAGATTAATCACCACTTACGTGGTCTTTTGGGGTGAAGTTACTTCACCTAAAAGAAAGCTAAACAAATAAAATAATTGAAAGAAGGAAGAGACTTACCCATTTAAAACTTTACAAGCTAGTAGCCCATTCTTCTTCCTCTAACCACATACCTCAAGCAAACACCTCCATTGTTAACTAGGGAAAGCTTGTATTTCCTTTAATTCCTTGATTCCAATTCAATTCTAGTGATCGGGTAAGAAAATTTCCTTAAACGAAACATCGATTCCATGGCTAAACCATGTTTAAATCCAAGCTCAAGAATGCTATGAACCCTAGGAATTTCCTAGGAATATCATAGTTTAATCCTTATTGTTTTCATAGCTAATAAGTGCAAGGAAATCTATTATTGATAGTGAAATCCTTGTGATTTCTATCTTTTTTGTAGCTCAAGAGAATCAAGGTGAAGAATCACCAAATCCCTCAAACTCCAACAAGTTAAAGAACAATGGAATCGCTATCTATGAGCCCTAAAAGTTTTGAGAGCATCAGTGACTGTAGTCGAAGTCTCGGGATTGGCTAGATGCCTTTTTCGATTTTATTGATATTGTTATTGCATTTCCATCCATAATTTCAAGGTATAGTTACATCGAAACCTCGTAGAAGGTACCATTGGTAAGCTTTGGTAAGCTTATTGCATTAATATATAGCTTATTGAATCATTACATTGTCATAGATGCCATTGAAATATTGAGAAAGACCATATTGACCATTGTATATTGTTATTGATACATTGTTATTGTCATCGCTACCGTTATTTTTATTGTCCTAAGTATTGAATCCTTGGATATGAATGGGCATGTGATACAATTGGCATGTCATAGAATTCATGAGCTCATTGGTACGGAGTGGGCTACAGTCCTTAAGTTAAGGCTCTATTTGGCGATGGCGGGATGTGTTGGTTTTGGTTTTATTGGCAATGTTGGAGGATATTGACCATTTATTGTTGGCGATGTTGGTTGGGAATTCGCGTCTCCACATTCACATATCGATCCAAGGAATTAAGTTATTGAAATTATTGTTGAAACATGATTTGAGATGCATTTATATTAATATATATGTTATTGATATTGTTGGTATTCATGTTATTGTTGTTGACTACCTCACAAGGCTATATAAGCCTAACGCATCTCATTTCCATGCATTTTTAGGTTAAAGTTTGGTCGAATCAAGGATCAGAGCAAGGCAAGTTTTGAAGCAAGTCACGCAAGCTAAAGTAATGTAAACCTAGACTTGAACTCCTAGTATAGGGGCATAGGGTCTAGACATGTTAGTTTAGTCCCATTGTGTGTGTATATATTGCCCACTATGTTGAATGGGTTAAAATATGAAATATGACATGTTAATGTTTTTACAAAATTGGTAAAATGACCTAAAATGCACTAATAAGTAAGAACGTGGTAAATGGATTCAGAATGGCATGAAATTTGACATGCATTTAGATTTGATGTTTCTAAGTTTGCTGGTAAAATTTGGTGATCATGGGATAAGATTAAGGCCCTTAATTTGATTAAAAACCATACTAAATATGTCATTACAAGCCTGTTTGTACCGATACATGTGATGGCGTATCGGTACGGGTATGCAGTATGGGGCGTAAGTATAAAGGCGTATCGATACGGCTATTGGAGTATCAGTATGGATATTTGAATCTGGAAAATTACTGTATCATCGTATCGATATTGTATTGATCCTTATAGTTAACCAATTTGGTGTTGATTATGCGTACCGATACCCAATATGGGTACGAGTTTAAAGAATTTAACCATTTTAATGGACATGATAAGCGTATCGATACAAGCTAGGGCGTATCGGTACGGTATGTTGTCACTGGAAATTTTAGGTGTAATTGAGTTTCGGTACTGGTACAGGGTGTACTGATCCTCTCTCATATAGCCAGCCTCGGACCGGTACGGCTACAGGTGTACCGGTACACCCTCGTGTTACTGGAAACTAAATTTGAGTAATATCAGTTTGGTGTACCGATACAGCCTCTTCGAGTATCGGTACTGAGGTAGGTAAGTTAGGTAAAAGATGATTAAAGAGGTTTCAGAATGTTGTATTTTGGTCACTAAAACTTATAATGATTAATTTAAGCTGTAATTGAACTTTGAATTCATTGAAAATTTGTAAGTAAGACTTTCACGTATTGAATTTCACATTGGAAACCCTAATTATTAATAAGTCCCTATAATTTTTAATAATTACAATTTAGTCCTTAAATTTGTATAAGTTACCAAATGATCCCTTAATTATAATTTGACTAAGTTACATTGTTCATTGTCATTCATGGCATCAAAGTAGAATCTATGATTTATTGTTTATCGTGCTAATCATCGAAATTAATACATCGTTCACCGTATTGTTCACCAGTAACACTTTTTGACATGAATTCCTACCAGACTAGGAAGAGGGTGTTACATTTGTGGTATCCGAGCTAGAGTTTGGTCGATTCTAGGACTAAACTAAAGTTTATTGCATTGTTATTGAATTACATATGCCCCATAGGAGTTATTTTCGTGTATATTGTAACTTGCGATTAATTTGATCTTTTTCCTTTTATAGTATAAGACGTCTGACTCTAAGAAAGCTCAACGAATAAGTTGAGCATACTACTGGATCCTCGACACATGGTGAGGAGAAAAAAGGAAAGACCCTTCGAACTCACAAATTCCTCAATAAGAACTACCGAATCCCGAACCTATATTATAGACTACTCAATTCGAATGTTATAAGAACATGATTGAGATGTTTAAACAGTTTATGGCTACTCTTAAATTTGAGCAGTCTGCACAATCTTCTATAGCTGCTACTTCTATAAACCGAGCCCCTATTAATAAGTTGGCTCAACATCGAGCTGACTACTTTTTACAGGCTGGGCTGGTGAGGACCCTGAAACGGCGGAATATTGGTTGGACAGTACGATAAGAATATTGACCAAGCAGTTACAATGCTCGGATAAGCACGAGCTCGAGTGCGTCCTACCTTGTTGGCAAATGAGGCTTTGCATTAGTGGGATACCACTATACTTACTGCTCCCGAGGAAGTTGTAACTTGAGAGTTTTTTCTATGTAAGTTCAGAAAAAATAGATCAGTGAGTATTATTTGGCTGAAATGTGGGATATCTTCTTACATCTTAAGCAGGATGAGAGATCGGTGGAACAGTACATCTACGACTTTTGCAAGTATTGCAAGTACAGAGCCGAGTACATTAAGAAGGAAGAAGAGAAATGTAGAATGTTTGTAGCAGCATTAAGTGATGAACTTCGACCCTTGTTCACTGCCTTGGGAATTAAAGATTTCTAAGAGCTCATGAATCGAGCTATCTTTACTGAAGCTGTTCAGAGGTTGTAGAGGACTAGTGGGCTAACACATTCAGAGAAGATGCCTCAAGATAATTCTCACCCATCTTTGTCGTATAAGAAGGGTAAGCAACAAGGGTTTAAGCAACCATATTACCAACAGCCCTCCCGATCAGGCAATTTTGCCAAGCCACAAACCATGTCCCAATCTGCTGCAAGAACAACCTCCATTGAGAGTACCGGAGGTTCAGGCTGAGAACCTCAATATCCTATTTGTAATTTCTGTTAGAGGAGGCATCTTATAGGGCAGTGTCGTAGGCAATCTAGAGCCTATTTCTTCTGTGGTAAACATGGCCATTACATCAAAGATGTCTGATGAACACTTCTAGGTCTTTTGTACTGGTAGATACAACATCCCATGTTCAGTCCTTCAAGGGTAAGAGGTAGAAACAAGAGCTTTTGAGAGACCTAGTGGCTCTACAAGAACTCTAAGCCGTCAAGAGTCCAAGGCTTCAGCCCAAGTTTATCATGTGAGGAGTAGGGAGGATGATGAGGATCTAGACATTATAGCAAGTACCATTGAATTGTATTATCATCCTATTTATGCATTGATTGATCTTGGATCCACTCATTCCTTTATTAGTATTGTATTGATTAAATGATTTAAGTTAACATTCGAACCTATAGCCTCCAAAATCATTATAACCAATCACTTAGGTGATAGTGTCGTAATAGGGCTAGTATGCAAAAATTGTCCCCTCATGATACAAGGGATACCTTTTTCGGCCAATCTCATGGCCCTCCCTATCCATGAGTTTGATGTTATATTAGAGCTTGACTGGCTCGGAGAACATCAAGCTTGGGTAGATTGTTTGAAGAGGAAATTGTATATTTGAGGCATTGGCAAAGAGAGCGTGACCCTTATGGATTCTAGGAACAAGAGATTGTTGTTATATGCCATTGTAAGTAGGAAAAAACTTTAGTTGCAAGATATAGATACCATACAAGAATTTTCTGATGTGTTTCTCGGTGAACTTCTGGGTTTACCACCCACCCGTAAAGTTGAATTTGGAATTGAAGTGCAACCTGGAACTACCCCAGTTTCTATTACACCTTATCGAATGTCATTGATTGATCTTAACGAGCTTAAGGTACAAATTTAAGGCCTATTGAATAAAGGTTTCATTCGATCGAGTTTCTCACCCTGTGGAGCTTCGGTTCTCTTTGTCAAGAAGAATACGGATCTTCACGCCTTTGCATTAATTATCGATAGTTGAATAAACTCACCATCAAGAATAAATATCTCTTTCCGATAATTGATGACCTGTTCGACCAACTTAAGGATGCAACCGTCTTTTTTAAGATTGACCTAAGATCTGGGTACTATCAAATGAAAGTTAAAGAATGTGATGTGCCTAAAACAGCTTTTCGTACAAGGTATAACCACTACAAATTTTTGGTTATTCCCTTTGGGTTAACCAATGCACAGCCTTTAAGGATCTTATAAATTGGGTTTTTAGACCTTATCTCGATAAGTTTGTAGTAGTGTTCATAGATGACATATTGATTTACTCCAAGAATCGAGCTGAGCATCGCGACCACCTTCGTGTTATGCTCCAAACCCTTTGGGAGAAGCAGTTGTATGTCAAGTTCAGTAAGTATGACTTATGGTTCACTGAAGTTTCATTTCAAAGATATGTAGTTTCTGCTGAGGGTATTCAAGTGGACCCGAAGAAGATTCAAGCTATAGTTGATTGGAGGCCACCGAAGAATGTAGGTAAAGTTTATAGTTTCCTTGGTCTTATTGGCTATTACAAGAGATTCGTTAAAGGATTCTCTACAATAGCAGCACCGTTAACCAAACTTCTACGGAAAGATATCCCTTTTTAATAGACTGAGAAGAAACAATGCAGTTTTGATTGGCTTAAGGAAGTGTTAACTCATGAACCGATCCTAACCCAACCTGAGTCTGGTAAAGACTACACCGCATATAGTGATGCATCGCATTAGGGGTTAGGATGTGTATTGATGCAGGAGGGCAAAGTTTTTGCTTATGCATCGAGATAACTTAAGCCAAATGAAATGAACTACCCTACCCATGATCTTGAATTGAATGCGGTTGTCTTTGCTTTAAAGATCTGAAGGCATTATCTTTACGGAGAAAATGATGCATATATACCGATCACAAGAGCCTCAAACACATGTTGACACAAAAAAGAGCTTAATCTCCATCAAAAGAGATGGATAGAACTTCTCAATGATTATAGCCTTGTAATTGATTATCATCCGGGAAAGGCCAATGTTGTAGCTGATGCACTCAGCTGCAAACCTTCGCCTGGTAAGTATCAATATTGAATATTGAACCTCAATCATTGACTATTGTATTGAGAATTATAGTATCGTTATTACATTGTAGCTCCTCGAGCTATCAACGATCATTTTAAGTTACAAAAATGTTGACCTTTGGTAGCTGAATTTCAAGTTTAGTTTATCACTGTGTTGAGAATCAAGTCATTGCAAGATCGAGACCCTGAGTTACAAAGCCATCGTTTCCAAGCTCCAAAATTATCCTGATCCTAATTTTAAAGTTAGCTCTGAAGGACTTTTGTGTTTTCATGATAGAATCTGTATACCGAATAATGAATCCCCCCGTGATGACATCCTCAAGGAATCTCATTGTAGCAATTTCTCGATTTATTCAGGATCGATGAAGATGTATAAGGACATTCGTGAATTGTGCTGGTGGCCTGGTATGAAAAAAGCCACAACAAAATTTGTATCCAAGTACTTAACATGCCAACGAGTCAAAGCTGAACATCGTGTTCCTACGGGGTTCCTACAACCCATAGAACTTCCCCAATAGAAATGGGAAAGAATAATCATAGACTTTGTTAGTGGACTACCATTGACTCCAGCTAAGCATGATGCCATTTGGGTCATCGTTGATTGATTTACCAAGTCAGCTCATTTCTTACCTGTCAGGATGGACTACGGTCTTCCCAAGTTAGCTGACTTATACATCAAAGAAGTGGTTAGACTCCAAGTAGTACCCAAGTCAATCATCTCCGGTCGAGATCCCCATTTTGCTTCGCAATTCTGGAAAGCATTGCAAGAAGCTTTGGGCACCCGAGTCAATCTCAGTACAGCCTTTCACCCGCAGTCTGATGGCCATTTAGAAAAGGTAATTCAAATATTGAAAGACATGCTCCGTGTATGTGCCATTAACTTTGAAGGAACTTGGGAGAGGTTCATACCTCTAATCGAGTTTGCTTATAATAATAGTCATTAATCATTTATTGGAATAACATAGTGTAAAGCATTGTATGGCAAAAAAAGTAGAACACCATTGTGTTGGTTTAAACTCGGTGAAGGCAAGATGTTGGGCCCTGACTTACTTCGGGAAACTAAAAAACGGGTTACCATCATTCATGACCGTTTAAAGGCGTCTTTGACTGCTAGAAGGCCTATACTGATCTCAAAAAAAGGGATATACAATGTGAAGTTGGTGAGAAAATTTTCTTGAAAGTCTCCCCATGGAAGAAGATTCTTCACTTTGGTAAAAGGGGAAGTTAAATCCCCGATTTATTGAACCTTTCGAGGTAATTGGAAGAGTTGGTCTCGTGGCTTACCGACTAGCTTTGCCTCAAGAGCTAAACAAGATCCACGATGTATTCTATGTATCGATGTTTCACAAGTACAGATCTGATCCATCTCATGTTATTAAACCCGAATTGGTAAAACTTTAACCTAACCTGACGTGTGAGGAAGAACCAGTGCAGATATTAGCAAAAGAAATCAAGAGACATCGAAACGAGAACATTCCTCTAGTCAAGGTGCTTTGGAGAAGTAACAAGATTGAAGAAGCTACATGGGAACCAGAAGAGACAATGAGAAATCAATATCCGCATCTCTTCAGTTCAGGTAAAATTCGAGGATAAATTTTTTTAAGGGGGGAGTTTTAAAAACCCCAAAACCAGGCCTAGTCAGAATCCAATTTTGATAACTAGGAAACTTTGCATCGAAAAGTCAAACTATAGTATTGACCTTTGACCAAGTGGTCAAATATTGGAGTATTGAATCCTAATTAAGTATTGATATTGATTATGGACCTTATTGTGAACCTTGAAACTTGTCTTAGTGGCTAAATTGAGAAAATTGAAATTTTAGGGGTAAAAGTATAGAAGATGAAGAGTTGAAGGACTAACCTTGCGGTTATCCCCTCCTCAAGATTAATCACCACTTATGTGGTCTTTTGGGGTGAAGTTACTTAACCTAAAGGAAAGATAAACAAATAAAATAGTTGAAAGAAGGAAGAGACTTACCCGATTAAAACTTCACAAGCTAGTAGCTCATTCATCTTCTTCCTCTAAGCACACACCTCAAGCAAGCACCTCCACTGTTAACTAGGGAAAGCTTGTATTTCCTTTGATTTCTTGATTCCAATTCAATATTAGTGACCGGGTAAGCAAAATTCCTTAGACGAATCATTGATTCCATGGATAAACCATGTTTAAATCCAAGCTCAAGAATGCTATGAACCCTAGAAATTTCCTAGGAATATCATAGTTTAATCCTTATTTTTTCATATCTAATAAGTGCAAGGAAATCTATTAATGATATTGAAATCCTTATGATTTCTATCTCTTTTGTAGATCAAGAGAATCAATGTGAAGAATCACCAAATCCCTCAAATTCCAACAAGTTAAAGAACGAGGGAATCGCTATTCGGGAGCCCTAAAAGTTTCGGGAGTATCAGTAAGTGTAGTCGGAGTCTCGGGATTGGCTATGTTACACCACTTTCCCATATTTTTTGCCAAACACGAGTTGGTGATGTTACTTAATTAAATTAAAAATCCATTTTCCAATTTTTGAAAAAAAAATCTGGCAGCCCACATTGTCTTTTCTTAAATTTTTTTACAAATTTTTGTAAGCTTCAAAACTTCATTTGGAAAAATTCCTAGTAAACTAGATTCATCAGGCTATCAATCCATATAAATTAGAGATCTTAACTCATGGCACACAAGTGCAGAAAATTCGTTAAATATGCACTACAGTGCAGATCTGCTGTCTGGAAATTATGACCTTGCATTGAATAAAAATTCACATCTTTTGATATATAAATCGAAATCGGTCACCGTTTGTTTTAAAATAAACTAGACTCAATTTTCAGTTCATACATATAAGATTCATCATCTAAATCAATCTGTTGAATTTATAGCAATTTTTCAAAGTCACTGTCTAGAGTAGAATTTTAAGACTGTTTTTATCCGTTTCAAAAATTAGTCTACTAAAATATTCATAAACCATTTTAAATCATCTAATAAATAATACTAGTCCATATTTTAACCATAACCACAATAAAACATAAAGTTATTAGAGTTTAATTTACACAAAACACAAGAGTTTAATATTATACATGCCACTAACAATACATCATATAGGATGTCAAAATAACTACTATGATAACCTGCAGTATTTGCTCGTCTAAACTGCTCCCGAGCTAATGCTGCTTACCACCGTACCGTATTAACCTATGTGTGCACAGGCAAAATACACACGCTAAGTCTAACTTAGTGAGGCATTATAAATAATCATAAAATAAGTATCGAAATAAATGAAAACATGGTTAAGCAAAATCATATCGAATCTTCCATATACTTATAAACAATCACGTATAAGAAATGGTGAATTTCATATACATTTACTTTATAATTAGCCCAAGAATTTGTATAAAGAGAAACTAAAGTATGCAAGGTCGGTACTCCTTGAGTACTAGTCATCGAAGTGACGATAACATATAGACACATAAGTGCCGAAAACATATAGATCCGAAGATTGGTGTATAGCTATACTGCAGTTCTTGACTGCTAAACCTCTAATGGCATGCCACTATACTATAACTCTCTATCATAAACTTGGGCAAATAATTTCATATAATTAACTTGTAAATTATCATTTGATAAATGATTCATATATCACCATTATTCAATAATAACTTATCAAAATAAAACATAATAGGGAAATTCATACCCTAACATGTACTAACCTTGTTCCTTTGCCTGTGAATCATCATATAACTTATAGAAAAACCATGTTATCATTTTAATAAAATTAAATAAATAGAATTTATAAAAGTTTACTAAAATACATTTCAAAACATATAAATGCACTCAACTGGGTCATTTATTATCTTGCCTCACTAAGCTTACTCATTAATCTTTTCATTTCCTTGAATACTTGTACCTTCCCCAGTATTTCTTGCAACTGTAAAAATCAATCGAATATACTTATTACTATACACTTACATAATTCAAGTCTAACATTGCCAAATAAAATACTAATGTTTGCCATGTATCTCATTTTGGGTCCTTAGTGACCATTTTGAACATTTGGCAACTATTCATGCCTAAATTTTCAATTCTTCCATTTTAATCCCTTTCTCATTCTTGCAAAAGTGGTACTTTTTCATAAATTCAAGCTAATTTGATCATAATTTCAACAATTTACAAATCAGCCTCCCTTCAAAATAAAATTTCCAAAACCATACCATTATTTCTTCAAATAGCCGAATAGGTCCCTAAACTTTTTCAAATTTTAAATTTGGTCCCAAAATGCTAAAATAAGCTACTAATATGACAATTACACTATTTTCATCACCAAAAATAATTTTTGACAAATTAGTCCTTAATTTCTTAGAAATGTCAAAATGATCCTTAACCTTTCTAAAATATATAATTTGGTCCCAAATTGTCAATTCAAGCTTGAAACATCATTTTCTATTCATTTCCATCACAATTAAATTTTGAAAATTTAGTCCCAAATTTTCTTCAAAATTTTGAATTAGTCCCTAAAGGGAATTTGACCTTCAAACATCAGAAATGAACTTCCATCTTTAATATAATGCTTTAAACATCATAATCTAACCATTTTCATCCTTAATTCTCATAAATACCTAAATTAAAAATTAGGGTTTATAACTACCAACATGAAATTAACTTGATTTCAAGCTTGTTTTCATCACAACTAAGCTTAATTCATCATCTACTACTTGAATTCCATAAATTTTCCATGAAACCCTAATTTCTCTCTCTTCAAACCCTAATTCAAAACTTCATAATTCTATGCAATTTCACTATCAAAATGTAGAGAATGAAGAGTATATCACTTTACCTCAAAGAACCTTGCTTGAATTCTTGATAAAAAGCCTTAAAAATGGCTAGGAAATTTTTTTTCCTATTTTTTTCCCTCTTTTCTCCTTTCTTTCGAATGGCATGAAGAAAGATGAACAAATTGTTCATCAATCTTGACTTATATTCTAATAATAAATTAGATTTTGCCACTTGTAAAAGTAAAAATGATTTTTTTATTTATTTTTCACCTTTTTCCAAATTTGCCCCCTTAACTAAATAAAATTTACATCTAGTTCAAATTTATGCCATCCCATTACATTTGAACTAGGTTGATTCCAATCCAACCGGCCATCATCATTAAATAATCATAAAATATCATTTATGATTTTTGTTCGATCCAATTTCCCGATTTTCACCTTTTACGATTTTTCCTCTATCGAACTATCAACTCTAATCCAGGAATCATATATTTCCCTAATTCCATGAATAAATTCATATTTTCATATAAAATCCTCCAATTAATAAAGTCAAACTTAGAAATTTGACTCAATCCAAAAATACCGATAATTACATGAAATCTTTATCGGGTGGCATCTTTCTTGAAAATCCTTCATTAAGCATTTATACGAATCTTTCCCACTTCTTATGAGTTCTTTTTACTAATCAAAATACTGTTATGTGACACTTCCTAAAAGGTCACCCAAAACTTTTCACTAATCTGAGCACGCTTAATAATTTTATTCGATCAAAATTTTATATTTTCTACTACATTTTAACCTCCAAAACTATTACCAAAATCCTTATTCTGATTGAATTTATCATCATACTGAATAAAAATCATCTTTGGGAAAATTTACACTTGGGTCCCTAAACTTTTACCAACTTTTCATTTTGGTCACTAACTTTTATCTTTTGTCATTTTAGTCACTAAGTTAGCCTTATGCCAAAATCTTAGTACTAAATGACCCTTATATAACTTAGTAAAAATTTTGGGGTATTACAGGCTAGGTACCTTTCTTGATTTCATTGATATTGTTATTGCATTTCCATCCATAATTTCAAGGTATGGTTACATCGAAACCTCGTAGGAGGTACCATTGGCAAGCTTTGGTAAGCTTATTGCATTGATATATAGCTTATTGAATCATTACATTGTCATCGATGCCATTGAAATATTGAGAAAAGCCATATTGATCATTGTTATTGCCATCGCTACTGTTATTGTTATTGTTATGGGCCTACGTATTGAATCCTTGGATACAAATGGATATGGGATACAATTGGCACGCCATAGAGTTCATGAGCTCATTGGTACGGAGTGGGCTACGGTCCTTGAGCTGAGGCTCTATTTGGCGATGTTAGCAGGATGTGTTTGTTTTGGTCTTATTGGAGATGTTTGAGGATATTTACCATTTATTGTTGGTGATGTTGGTTGGGAATTCGCGTATCCACATTCACATATCGATCCAAGGAATTAAGTTATTGAAATTATTATTAAAACATGATTTGAGATGCATTTATATTGATATATATATATATATGTTGTTGATATTGATATTGTTGGCATTCATGTTATTATTGTTGACTACCTCACTAGGCTATATACGCCTAACGCATCTCATTTCCATACACTTTCAGGTTAAAGTTTGGTCTGATCAAGGATCAGAGCAAGGCAAGTTTTGAAGCAAGTCACGCAAGCTAAAGTAATGTAAACTTAGCCTTGAACTCCTAATATGGTGGCATAGGGTCTAGACAAGTTAGTTTAGCTCCATTGTGTGTGTATATATTGCACACTATGTTTAATGGGTTAAAATATGAAATATGGCATGTTAATGTTTTGACAAAATTGGTAAAATGACCTAAAATGCACTAATAAGTAAGAACGTGGTAAATGGATTCGGAATGGTAAACCTATCTGTACCGATACGGGTGATGGCATATCGGTACGAGTATGCAATATGGTGCATAAATTTAAAGGCGTACCGATACGGCTATTGGAGTATCGTTACAGATATTTGAATCTAGAAAATTACTGTAGCACCGTATCGATACCGTACCGATCCCTATAGTTGACCAATTTGGCGTTGACTGTGCGTACCAATACCTAGTATGGGTACGAGTTTAAAGAACTAAAACATTTTAAAGGACATGATAAGTGTATCGATACGAACTAGGGCGTATCGATACGGTATGTTGTCACTGGAAATTTTAGGTATAATTGAGTTTCAGTACAGGTACAGGGCGTACCGATCCCCTCTCTCATATAGCCAGCCTCATATCGGTACGGCTACAGGTGTACCGGTACACCCTCATGGTACTGGAAACTAAATTTAAGTAATATCAGCTTGGCGTACTGATTGGCCTCTTCAAGTATCGGTACCGAGTTAGGTAAGGTAAAAGATGATTAAGGAGGTTTTAGAATGTTGTATTTTGGTCACTAAAACTTATAATGATTAATTTATGTTGTAATTGAACTCTAAATTCTATGAAAATTTGTAAGTAAAACTTTCACGTATTGAATTTCACATTGGCAACCCTAATTATTGATAAGTTCCTGTAATTTTCAATAATTACAATTTAGTCCCTAAATTTGTATAAATTACCAAATGATCCCTTAATTATAATTTAACTAAGTTATATTGTTCATTGTCATTCATGGCATTGAAGTAGCATCTATGATTTATTTTTTATCATGCCAATCATCAAAATTAATAAATCGTTTACAGTATTGTTCACTGGTAATGCTTTCTGACCCAAATTTCTACTAGACCAAGAAGAGGGTGTTACATGAAGGGGTCGGGAGGCATAGAACTTATTCCACCATGGCCGAATGGCCAGGGGAAGAATTTTCTTTCTTTACCATCGTACTAAATGTAGAAGGCAAGGCAGAGTGGGTCCCCGAAAGCTTCGACTTGGAAGAGATAACCACAGGGGCAGCAGACGTAGACAACTCTAATGCAGATTATTTCATTGGATTAAGGTTAGATAGCTGATCTTGCCCTTTTGAAGCACAGCTACCGGATACAACATTGGATCCGGATTTTTTAGTCATGATATTTGTGTTTCTCGGGCCAAGAACAATAGGGGTCTTTTATGAAGCATAATAGAATTCTTGGTCGTAGGTTTGGGTTTTGTAGCAGGAGGTACGGGTATGATTGTATTTTCAACATTGTCCGAGCCTTGTAGAGGCTGAGCCGGGGTTGGCCGGGGTGGTATTGATGCAACAAGATCAGGTGCCGGAGTACGAGAGGGTACATCTGCAGTATCTGCAAACTCAAAATCAGAATCATTCTCAACATAAATTGGATTGTAACTAGAGTTTTGTAAGGAAGTTTCCTTGATCGAAGGAGCAGGTGGAGTTAGAGCCTTCACTGGGCATTTACGCCATTTTTCAATCAACATCCATGGGCCATATAGCTCAGGTGGAACATTAGCTTGTGGAACCTGTGGGGGAAAAGTGTCGATATCTATGCGCGTGTTATCCTACGGCTGGTTTTGTACACATAAATCACTGGCATGACCATATATGCCATATTTGAAGCAGACAATAGGTAGTGATTCATACTCTACAAGTTGGATCATGCCATTAATAGCTACCCGAAAGACCAACGGTTGTTTAAGATCGATCTTAATCGCCATACAAGCAAAACGACCACGACAACCATTGCCCGTTTGGTAATCGATTTTGTCCACATATCTGATCCGAGCACCAATGGCTTCAATCATACTTCTCTTATAGCAGGTGATATGCAAAATCGAAAGGCAAACCCATGCCATGATACGACTCGGGTGAGATTGCGGAGGATCAAAGTCTTCGGACCATAGTTCCACCGTTTTATAGTGTCTAAAAATGGTCCATGGACCATCGGTGAGGGAATCAACATAATCAAGGCGAGAGGAAAACTTGATCAGAAAATAGTTGTTCTCTATATCGATCAGTTTAATCGGCTTTGAAGGTTTCCAAATATTGAGTAGACGGTTATAGAGGGTGGTATAGCCCACTTTTCGACCCAAAATCTTGAGGACAAGTGTGAATTCCATACTTTTCAATGTTAATTCCTGAACCATTGTCAAGAAATTAATGAAGGGAATGCCATCAAAAATTCCAACACAACATCATAATCCGTAAGTTCAATATCATCATCATCAAGCAGGATCAGATCTTCATCAACGGAAGGATTTGAGTCACCAGCAATCGCATCCTTGTAGGACATGGTAGGTTTCGAAGCAGGGGGAGTCTGGGTGAATTCGCAATCCATGAAAGCAAAAGGAGGCGAGGGATGGGGGGATGAGTCAACCGGTGGATCATCATCCCATCGGCGAGGCTTCTTGGGGAGGCGTGGATCTTCTGGGGGACGCATTTTTTTTCTGTTTTTGGCTACTAGTTAATGATACTAGAATACTATTTTTTTTAATTTTTATTATAAATTTCAAAATAATATTTATATCAGTTATGCTAATATATGATAAGCACAATAATTCAACACATATATAAAAAAAATTAGTATGGGTTCACCTTGCATGGGTCACGGGTTCAAAATGAGATCAACTAATTCACCTAATAGCTAAGGATGCTCATGTTGTCCAAAAAAATCAAATCACTATAAGAAGTTATACAAAATACTCTAATAATAAATATACGAAACAAACGCAACAGGGAAAAAAATAAACACAATACAATACAAATAATAACATACATAATACATAATGAATTATTAATGGATAAAATGTTATAAAATTTATATAACTATTTAAGCATAAAACCTACACACATCACTAAACTAAAATTAGCCCTAAGAAATCTCTTCAACCATAGATCAATTGCCCTATCTGACCTAGGGATAGGAATTTCACCCAGACCTGACGGGTTTTGACCCGACCCGGCCCAATCAGGTTGGGTTTTTTATGAAAAGTTTGGGTTTGGGTTGGGTCAGGTTTTTACTAAGTGTGAGGTAAGGTTGGGTTCGGGTTTAGGGTGAAAAAATTCGACATGACCTGACTCGGGACTAATAGTATAATTTTCCCTAAATTTTTAGAGATATTTATAATAATACCCCTCTTTATATTTTTTATAATTAGGTCCTTAAAATTGAATTTTTTATTTATAATTTAATCCTTAAAATTATTATTTATTACAATTAGGTCTTCTAAAATTATTTTTTTTACAATTAGATCCCAAAAATTAATTTTTTATAGGTCGGGTCGGATTTAATGTATTTATTTTGGGTCGGGTCAGGTTTTTTAAAGAATGAGGCCGAGTCGGGTTCGGTTTTAGGATACTATTTTTGGGTCGGGTTCAGGTGGGCCAAAAACCTAACCCCGACCCGACCCGACCCGTACTCATCCCTTATATGACCCCAAAAACATTGTTAAAGGCATTGCTTAGTAGGCAACCTAGGTGTGAAATCTCTCAATAGAATTAACACATCAATTAACCCCATCACATTTAGGAATGACAATTTTCTTCGACCCTAATGAGTCTCGATCTGATCCGATTTAGTCGGGTTGGATTTTTTTCTTTTTTTAATCGTGGATTGAGGCAGGATAGATTGGGGTTTTTTTAATTAAAAATTATGGTGTTAAAGTCGGGTTTATATGAGACTCGCCCCACTCTGCCTTGATATATTTACTAAAATATCCTTTTTATTTTATAATTTTTACATAGTATATTTAATATTTTATTAAATTTTTAATCAAGACAAGTTTAATTAAATTTTTTTCAAAATTTTGAGTCAGATTATGATTTTATTATATCGGTTCGAGATCAAATCATATTAAATTATAATAAAATCAAAGTTAAATCATGATTGGATTAAAATGTATAAATTTTGAGTCGTAGTCTAGTGATAAAAACCCACACACTTTACTCCGTTGCCATCCTTAACTACACCCTCTTATAAATATTTCTTATTGTATTTTTTTATAAATCCTAATCTTAATTATAATCCTAATCCTACCTAGAAGAGAGGGGAATGCGAGATTCTAAGGGAATGAAGGGTTGCTCGTAGTAGGTCTAAAACCCATAACCTAAAAAAATGAGGAAACAAAAATAAATAACTTTACCGACTAACCAAATGTACTTCTTTTTATTGCACTTTTTAAAAACAAGTTTTTTTTTCATAGTAAAAACAAGGTTAAACCGGTGTTAAATATCAAAAGTAGAAATCAAATCAAAGATGGATGTTTTTTGGTATAGACCGACCCCATGCATGCTATCCAATCCAAACGTCAAATTCTCCAACCAGGGCTTGACGTCCGACCGACACCAAAACAAAGCTCAATAGCAGCTGCCTCGTGCCCGGTCCCTCCATCCACCCCCATGCGTCATGCATATATGTGTGTGTGAGCAAAAACCCCTTGGTCACCACACCAAGTTCATCAAAAAGCAGGCTGGTGCCACGTGAATTCTTGGCCAAAAAGCCAAAACCCCATTGCAAAAAAGTATTACTACAACCCTGGGGTTTTTCTTTTGACACGACAGGTTTTGGAATTGCATGTTCTTTTTATGTGTCCATTTGTTCTTATTTGGGTAAAATCTTGTTTATATGGAAGCGGCAACCAATGCCAATGCCCCATTTCTTATCCTCTTTTATTTCAAAAAAGAGATGAAATTAGCTTCGGGTTAACAACAATGGAAGTTCTTACATTAATGACATATATAAAGAATAATCTTCCTCCACCATTTTCTTAATTGATATAAATATTGGAGCATAGAGAATTAAAATAGGATTTGTTTGTATATACAATACATCATATATGAATTACGTTCGAGTTTGTAGTTGTTATTTCTAATAATGTCGTCTTTAATATTTAAATTTAATTTTTTATAAGAGTATAATATATTTTACTACTGTACCTAAAGATTGTTAATATATAAAAAGAGTTTTTTTTTTAATATTAACACATACCTTGATTTTGAATTTCTTTTTGATACATTAGTTTATTTTTTTCTAATATTTAACAACGTTATATTAAGCCATATTTAGAGATAAATGTTTTCACAAAATTGGAGGCCTAGCTACTCAGCCCATTCAAAACAATGCGTGGGCTTCATTTAAGTAATTGGGTTTCTTTAATTATATAGTTAATTGTTTTGGCTACTAATTAATGATACTAGAATGCTTTTTTTGGATTTTTTTATTAAATTTTTTAAACAATATTTATATTATTTATATTAATATATGGTAAATTCTTAAATAAAAATTTAAAACCAAATCATTATAATAAATTGTGAAAAATATACAATAAAGATATATGATCACAACATGAAAAAAATCATTAAACACAATACAATACATGAAAAATAACATAAATACAACATGATTAATTATTAATGCAGTAAAAGTTAGGAAAAAATTTCTTGGACTAGTTGGAAAATGGCACTTAGGTTGCTGTTGCTGTTGCTGTTGCTGTTGCTGGTGCTGTCGAAGGACCTGATGCCTAGGATTGGATTAGTTGGCTTGTTTCCTTTCACCTTTTGGTTTGTCCTGTTTAGTTTTGCCTCTTGGTTGGGTTGTTTTTTGGACTGCTTTGTGAGCTTTGATCTAGTGTTTTTCTATAAATACTACCACGTGGTACTCTTTTCTTTTATTTAGGTGTAGAGAGATTTTTAACAAGCCATGTGGTAGTATTATTTTTTTTCATAAAAAAAAGTTAGGAAAAATTTTCTTTACACAACCGTTTACATAAGCATGTCTATGTTAGGTTTAGGGGTTTAATATAATGTTTAGGTTTTAGGGCTTAAAAGTTAGAATTCAGTCAGACAATAGGTTGGATACCGGTGGTTAAACTAAAAAAATATAACTAAAAAAGTCATAAAATTTTATACAAGAGAAATATTTTGATACACATGCTTTGTAAGTTTTAGTTTATACAAACCTATTAATGTTTGGGTTTAGGGGTCTTATGTTTATAAATTTAGGTTTTAGGGTTAGAATTTAGTGTTTAAAATTTAGAATTTAGAGTTAGTTTATGATTTTAGATTTTAGTGCATAAAAACTTAGCCCTAATAATCCCTTAAACCCTAGACCAATGACCCCAAAAGCATTGTTAAAGGCATTGCTTAGGTGACAACCTAAGTGTGAAATCCCCAAATATAGAATTAACCCATCACATCCCCATGAACCATAGGCCAATGACCAAATTAGCCCAACAAAGCATGACTAATGATATTTCTTATTAGGTAACAAGAAGTTGGATTCCATTTTCCCTATCACGACCTAATATTTGAACTAGAGATAGTTTCTAAGGACCAATCAAATTTTATTACATATCATTTTGTGCACACATGGACATGATCTACTTTAATTGGATGACTTGGAGATTTATACCCACATAATCTCTATATGCTAACAAATCACTAACATTATATCAATAATACTATCTAACTCCACTTGAAATTCCATCTGTCAATCGAATGATTATTCTTTGCTATCAATGATTTCATGATCTATTCTTTAATTAAAACCGAACAATAAAATCGACAAGAGTTGAGTACAATGGCAAGGCATATTACTTTCTCAAAGAGAGAATATAGGTTTACGGTATTATTAGGAAGGGTAATGCACGGCATATTATAATTATTCGTAAACCAAGTATTAAAATTTAAACTTTAAATTTATTGAATATAATCTTTAAAAATATTCAATGATCGAACACGAAACACGTATCAAGTGAAGACACAGAAGACAAATATATGTATTTCAATGATGGAAGCTCAAAATATTAAAGAAACGATGTTATAACGACTTTCTAATTGTGTAACTATTATATTTCCAAATAATTAACTAGAGCAACATGTCAATTGGATACACTTAGTGGAAGTGACATAACTATCGATTGATCTATACCCGAAACCACAATTAATAGCAGAAAAATTGTGTTTAAGACATTAATTAAAAAGAATCTGTCTCGTGTCAAAAACTAGATCACAACTTGTTTGCATGGTGTAGGAATCACATTGCACAAAATCCATGGAAGCACACTTTCCAAAGTTAATAGTATTTTTACTAAATATCAGCTTTCTTTTCATCATTAATTGCTCATCATTGATTGTAGATGCTGAGGGCCAAACCCTTTGCTGAATGATTGTTTGAAAGACGGGCACATAGTTACCAGACATGTAGTTCCAAGTGATAAGCTGTTTGGTATTGTTTAAGTAAGTCTCAAATTTAAGACCTTATGTATGCAGAAAATCTTTGCTCCCACCAAAATTAAGTGTTTGACACGGGTCGGTTCAGATTAGTAAAGTAAAGTTACGAAGAACCGAAACGGCAATCAAGAAAGACAAGCACATAGTTGCCAGATAAGATGAGTGAATGAACATTTTCATTGGAAATGCCTGCAGAATTGAAAAGATGAGGGTTTTTTATAAGCTTTTTAGCCAGTGAAAGGGGGAAGGGCCAAACCTATAATGTCAATGGACTTTTCAGTGGCTATGGAGCCATATGTAGCTAAAAATCTCTTTCTTTCTTCTCTGATAACTTCTTTAGACGCGTGTTCTATGCTTTAGCCATTAGTTCTCTTAGCCAATAGTACATATTTTCTGTCATGTATATATAAACCTGTTTGTTTCTCTGGCTTTATTACTTTATCAGTCTTTCTTTTGAAGTTCCAAACAAAAACCCTAGAAAAAATATACTATTTTCTATGCAAAACCCTCTTGTTTAGTACTTTGATTCCCTACATGTCTGGTTAAGTAGGTGTGATTCTATGGAAACGATCCTTTTTCGAGTGATTTATTCGATTCAAAGGTAAGTGTTGACCGTATTATGTGTGTTTTATGAGTTTTCTCATATATTTCGATAGTCTAGTATCTGTATATGCTACAATAATTGAATGGATGTATTTTTTTGAACAATTCCTACCTAGGGGGAGGGGAGGGGAAAGTTGCCCCTAATGGGTTATGAACTCACAAGCTAGGGAGAGTGGAGGGTGTTAACTAAGAGCTTTTAATCACATGCTCTAAAAAATGTTGACCGAATGAATGTATGTTACATTTAAAGAAAATTGTCAATTATTATTTTCTTTTTCTAGCTAGTGTATTACTAGTTTCTCTAGTGCTTATCTTCCAAGTGAGTTTTCATGATATATAATGATTAATTAGCAAATCAGCCAATAAAACAAATCTTATGAACCAACTCAAAGATATAGAAGGCAACAACATAGACAAGCCTAGAAAACATCTTAAAATTGTCTGATCAAAACTACACAATATGACCACACATGACACTTTTCTTCCTCTAAAGATACACATTGACAAAAAAAAAAATCAATGAATGTTATGCTGACTTTGTAAATTAACTTGTCAATTTTTTAGAACAGCTATCCCTTTTTACATACATACATACATACATATCACCAAGATTGGTCATACAGTAACAAAGGAATAATGTTCTAAGATGCTTGATTGTATCCCATTATATGCTACTTTTACCTTTAATCACTAATTTCCTCAAACTCCAATTCTATGAATTGCAGAGATGATTTGTGTGCTTTTTCTTCTCCTTGTAATTGCTTATGAGCTTGTCAATTATCTGCCAAGGGAGATTAGGTGAATACACACAAATTCAAAGCTGATCTCTATCAGGTAATTCATAATCCCAATATATGGAATCTGTATATATATGGCAGTAAAAGGTTAAATGATAGTGCTGGATGACTTTGAATCCTTACAGACATACAAGGATAAGTAATTGTAGCTCTGGAAATTAGTTGAAAAAAGGGGATAATTTTTTTTTTTAACTTTCACTATTTTTCATGAAACAATGAAAACAACTATGTAATGTAACTGCAGACATAACCAAAACATACAAGAGGCAGCAAGGACAACATATATGGATATGTAATATAAATATGTATGTATGATTTCACAAGTGATATTGACAAAGATTCAGTTCCTTCAATTGCATTTTTGTCTAAGATCATTGTATTTATTTGTTCATATCCATGTGATCAATGGAGCATTTTCTGCGATTTCAAAAGCTTTTCATGAACACTTCTACAATTCATATAAATAGTAGTTCTTTTGATTGAGTATGAATTATACTTACTCCTTATTGATTTGTCTGAGCAGGATTGAGAAGATACAGTGAGGGCAATGGCCATTGAACCTCCATTTCTCGAGAAATACAAGGCAATCTTCCAGAGCTCTGCTAATGAAAAGGAGAAATCCACCATTGTTGATGTCTTTGAAGAACTCGAACTCCCTCTGATCGATCTCGGTCATCTGAATCTTGGGCCATTCGAGAGGCAAAAATGCATCGAAAAGATGGCTCAAGCCGCTACCGAATGGGGTTTCTTTCAAATTGTGAATCATGGGATTCCTGAGGACCTCCTAACCAGTTTGAAGCAAGAACAGATCAAGGTATTTCAGCAGCCTTTTGACAAGAAATCTGAGGACAAATTTTTGAATTTATCAGCTCAAAGCTATCGTTGGGGGAACCCTCTTGCCACTAGCTTGAGCAACCTTTCTTGGTCAGAAGCTTTGCATATAACTCTCAAAGATATTTCAAAAATGAATGAATACAATAAGCTCAGGTACCCTTTTTTTTTTAAATATATACTGCTATTAATTATCTTATACTTTATTTATCCACCATAGCTGGACTTCATTGTCCTTACATGAAATATAACAAGGAACAACTTTTAGGCCATTGAACCAAAACGAAAACAACAAAAAGTAGCACAGTTCAAAGATTGATTGTTACACACATCTAGAACTAGTGATTCAAATTTGAGTTTCCCAATTTTTTTCTTTCAATTGTACATTAATTCATGTAAGAACAAGCAATGGAATTCAATAATGTTGCCTTGTTTTTAGCTGAGATATCATTTCAGGAACAATTACTGTTTTATAATTACAATCTTGTATCAGTTTAGTCTTTCTTTTCTACTGAAAGTTAGTATTCAAGAAGAAGAATAACCCTGAACATGGAACATAAAAAATGGGTACATTTGTGTCCAATTTCACAAAACATATGGAAACCCTAAAACTGGTATTATCATAGAACAGTAGAGTACTTAATCTCAATTTAGAGGAAAAACCTGTTAACATATAGTTAGTTCTTGTTTGTACTTAGCTTATCACAAAATCTCATAGTACAGTAGGTTTAAGTACTTTAGCAGAACCATATAGAGACAGAAAGATGCCTAAAGTATCATCTCCAAACCCCATATGGCCAATGTTGCACATTACACTCTTAAAACGTTATCTTAGTCCTACATATATGTTGTACCTAGTCTGCTTGGTATACTTGGCCTTACACTACCACCTACCCGCCAAACATGTCGACGGCCCTACCCGTGACCAGTATACCGATGGCACTAGAGATCAAATGCCACCCGCCCATGGGCCCCTCACAGCCGGCAGCCATGTCTGGCCACCATCCTCATACTTAATTTTGTCCTATCAGATTAATGATATGATTATTCAAGACTCCCTTTTTTTGGCCAGGTCAACCATTGAAGAGTATGCAGAAAAAGCTAATGTTTTGGCACAAAGATTAGCTGAACATTTAGCAGAAAAATTAGGTATCAAAGCGAGTTATTTCGGAGACAACTGCTCGTCAAGCTTGAGCTTTCTTCGAATGAACCGATACCCTCCCTGTCCATATTCCTCCACGATGTTCGGAATCATCCCTCACACAGATACTGATTTCCTAACCATTGTGTCACAAGACCATGTGGGGGGATTGCAGCTGGAGAGAAATGGAAGATGGGTTAGTGTTAAACCAAATCCAAAAGCCCTAGTTGTCAACATCGGTGACTTTTATCAGGTAATTAACATGTATTATACCTTTTTTGATGTGATATAGCAATGGAAATAGTGTTGAAATTGTTGAGATTTTTAACAGGCATTGAGCAATGGGGTGTACAAGAGCATAAGACACCGAGTGATTGCCAACCAAGAGAGTGAAAGGTACTCAGCGGCATACTTCTACTGCCCCACATACGAAACAGTGATAGAAAGCTGCAGCAAGCCAAGTTTGTACAGGAAATTTAGTTTCAAGGAGTATAGAGAGCAAATCCAGAAGGATGTAAAAGCTACTGGGGACAAAGTAGGGCTTTCTCGGTTTCTTTTATGAATTGGGAACTTTAAAATAAATAAATAATAGAGAAATTCGTTATTATTATTGTTCATGAGCTTGCTTTTGTAAGGTGCTGCCATGACAGCTTAGCGATGCCATGGCAGACTACACTGATGAGTCTTAAGGCTAGGGTATACCTCTTGACTCTTTGAGTGACGCTTTCTAAAATAATTGTACTGCTTAAGTTTTTTCTAGACTTCAAGTGCTGCCAATTTGGTTGTTGTTGCTTTAACATTTTCTGCAACAAGAATCTATAAAAAGCATATGTTTTCTTCTTTTTTATGTATGGTGAAATAAATTGTTTTTTAGTGCTTTTACTTATTACCATGAATCCCATTTTTATGGTTGATTGAGTTGAATTATAAACTTTTGAAAGATGAAAATATAATATTATTATGAGAACAAGTTTGATACACAGTCCGTGTAAATTAAAGTTTACACATGCTTTTTAAGTTTAGGGATTATGGGGTTTAGTTTAGGGTTTAAAGTTCAGGGTTTATGTTGTAGGGTTTAGAAATTTAAGGTTTAGGGTTAGAGTTTAGTGATTAGGGTTAGAGTTTAGTGATTAGAATTTAGGGTGTTAGGGTTAGGGTTTTAGATTTTAGATTTTATAGAAGAGTTGTGTAAAATTATTTTACATGGACTGTGTATCAAAATAAAACCCTATGATTATTGTTCTAATTTAAAATTATATGTAATTTAAAAAAAAACATTTTGATACACAGCACTGTAAACTAAAGTTTATACAAATCTATTAATTTTAGGATTTAAGGAGTTTTTTTAGGATTTATGATGTATGAGTTTAGGTTTTATAGTTTAAATTTTAGGGTCTAAGTTTAGAATTTAGAGTTAGGATTTTAGATATTAAGATTGTGTTATATTTTGATCACAATATGTGCAAACAAATTTATGCAATCCTTCTTATTAAAACTACAAAACCTAAAATCATATATCCTAACCCCTGGACCTTAAACTATAAATTCTAACCATAAACCTTACAACCTAAAATTAACAAACTTGTGTAAACTATGGATGTAAATTGTAGGCTTTAAAATTTATGATTTATGGTTAAAATTTAAGGTTTAGGGCTAATATTTTAGATTTTGGTAAACAAACTAATCCTTCTTAAACATAAACCTTAAATCATAAATTTTAAAACATACGACTCAATTTTTAGTAATAGTAAACTGGAATTTATATTTTTGAGACGAAAGATGCTTTTACCTTGTTTTAACTTTAAAAGCTAAAACTTTAGAGAAATTGAAGATGAAAATTTTTCATTTAGGTCCGTGTCCCCTGCTAGCCTCCTTGTCTACGCCCTGCTCTGATGGTTAAGTCACAGCAAATATCGCTAATAATTGAATGAGCAATCCAATTAACAAATCCTGATACATTTGAGTAAGAGAAAATTTTCAATACACGGGTTGTATATATATAAACTTAGTTTACACGAGCTTTTTCTAATTTTAAGGGTTAAAGATTTAATTTTAAATTTAGAGTTTAGAGGTTTATGTTTTATGGTTTAGAATTTAGTATTAAGGTTTAGAGTTTAGGCTTAGTTTTTTAGGGTTTAAGTCTAGTTATTTAGGATTTGAGTTTATAGTATAAATATACAGATTTATATAAAATAAATTTTATACTACTTGTGTATCAAAATTAAACCTTTGAATAACCCCAATACAATCACTAAATTTACCTAAGATAAAACGCCAGTATGAATCTCAAAATTTCTAAGACCTCTTTGACATCAAACTTGGGCCTCCTTAATGTCATTTTACAAAATTGATTGTTATAAGATGTTGATTTGTTCAACTGCTCCGATAACAGAAAAATTCGAAACTAAATCTAAAACTACACTTCTTCTTATCGATCAGAACTATTAAAATAGTTAACTATTCAAGTTAATATGATATCAGAACTCTCGAGTTAAAATCTTGAAGAAACTTAAAGATTATTCAATCTTAGAGTGAGATCATTACATAGGACACCTTTCAAGTTGGTTGGAGATGAAGGACAAAAGCTCTCTCCAAGGAGTTTGGCCAATTGGCCAACATGGTGCTTGTGCCTGGTGGCTATGTTTATGTTGGGAAACGTCCTAATTTTGAGTCACATGCCCGACCCTAACCAAACCAACATTAATGTTGGAAGCCATGCCCTTTGCCCACTCGCATCGCATGCTCCCCTTGGCCGGTGTTCTTGTCTTGTGTTATTCGGAAAGACTAAACGTCTCCCCTTTTCAGTCACGTCCAACAACCCTACACTTATCCGACTACATACTGTTCTTGTCCTTTAACTTCAATATAATTTTGCATTTCACCATGTTACATTCGAAGTTTACTCCAAGCTATAGAGTAAATATAGACATAGATAGATCGAGAGGTGCTGAGGGGCAGTCGGCCCCCTAACAATTTTAAATTTTATTAATTTTTTTGAAAATTTTAGTTAAAGCCTTTAATTTTTTTTGTATTTTCTATTGACAATCTAATTTCGTATATATATATATATATTGCTCAACAATAAATTTTATTAGGCAAAATAACCATAGTTGAGTGCCTCGTTAAAAACATCTCTAAGCCTAGGTAGAGGAAAAGATTATAATTCAACCAGGTAGTCTTTACACCAAGAAAAAGGTACACAAAACCATCAAACTCTTGCCCAGAGAACAAACAATAAAACAAAAACATGTTTCCAGCTTAGTTTGAAGAGCATCACACATCCTACATTTCTAATATAGCTTCCAAGTAGTTCATACCGCCTCACATAAAATCTTGAGTCCGCCCCTGAATATAGACATATACAACCTGTATAAATCGATATCAAATTTTATACTTTATGAGTTAAAATACATTTACTAATTAAATAGTTTTCTATATTCCCTTATTATATTAGTTTGAAGATAAAAGTTTAAAAGCGTTTAATCAGATAATATGAAAAATGTATACTTTTTAAAGTAATTTTTTAATACACCTGTTGTGTAAAAGAATTATACACATATGTATATTTACTCTTTAAAAATTTAAATTTAAATTCTTAACTCTAAATTCTAATTGTAAACCCTAACTTTTGAATTCTATAAACTAAACTCATGAACTCTAAATCATAAACATTAACTCCTAAACCCTACAAACTATACTCTCCGACCCTAAATTCTAATAATAAATATTAATTCCTAAACCCTGCGAACTAAACTTATGAACCCTAAATAAATTAAATCTCTAACTCAAACCATAAATCTTAAACTAAATCTCTAATTCAAAACTCTAAACTATACTTTTAACTCTTAAAACAGAAAAAATTGTGTAGTCTAAAAACAACTCAATATATAAATCAAATAATTTTTTATTTTGGTATGCATCGTACGTGGTTATTACTAGAAAGCTTCCCTTCCCTACGTCCAACTACTATCATGTTGATGCAAAAGAAGAGTCCAAAAGGGAGACAAGAGTGAAGGGGTTGAAGGCTTTTTACATAAAAATTTCTGTCCTTTAGTTGCCGACTTAGTTGTAAGAAATTGTAGACAAGCTCCATCGGTTATCACGTGGGACACAAACAACCAAAATTAAAAAAAAAAAAAAGAAAATCAAACTTGAAAAGAAAAAACACCCACCTTCGGTCCAAAAGAAAAATTCCAATCTTACCGTGTTCTAAAATCTTCATGGATTAACACAGAAAAACACGTGCTCTTTTACCTTTTCCCCCCTCTTATTTTGTTTATTTGGTTTGGTTCCGATATTTTATTTTTATATTCGTAAAAACTTCAAATTGTCAATTTGGTCATATACATACATTATAATCATGAACAATTTAATAGTTCTTAAAATAAATAAAAAATATTCATGAAAATTTACATTTTGTGACACTCACGATAGGGGTGAAATAAAATCGTATAAAATTTTATTTAATAAATAATAGTGTGTGGAACAAACATGTGTTCAATCCTAGACTTGAGGATTTTAATTATGTTATTCAATTTTTTTGCTCAATAATTACACGGTTTTTTTCTAATTGAGTTAATGTTGAGTTAAATTGTAATGTCAACTCAGTTAGAAATATTATATATGATATGAAAAGTTTATATATACATACATATTTGAATTTCAGAAGTTGGATTTGTTATCTATACATATATATTAAAACTTTCACATAGTTTGATTGAATTTTAGCTCTGTTAGTATTATTGTCGCTATAACGGTTTAGAAATTGGGGTTGAGCGTGATTTTTTTTCTATTTTAGGGTTCGAGAGATTTACTTATAGGTAGTTTAGACATTATAAATATATATATTGTTTATAGCAATTATAATAAATAATTATTAGTATGGAATAAAATTTTTAACATACTAAATTATGACATGATAAAAAAATAACTCCAAAAATATGATAAAAATATACGAATATAAATATCTTAAACCTTTATAGAAAATTAATTTAAAATTTAGGCTCATTTTTTTTGTTGCGTTTCGCAATTTAAACGGAAGTTTGCCCACTAATTTTTTACCAAATAATTCTTATTTTGATTGTGAACGGGCGTTTGCATACTATTTTTAGTGTCTAAATGGATGTTTATAGACAGCTGGATTTTTTAATTTCTACCAACGAACGTTTGCAGCCTAATGACCGTTTGCGACAACAATAGCAAAAAAAGCCTTAACAAATTATCAAAAATGGATTTCTTATCTTCGGGAAGGGAAGGCCCATTAATGAATTCAAAGAATTATATATTTATTGCTTAAATCTTTAAGCCCATCAAAATATTCAGAACAGCCCAATTCTACGATCCATTTATGAGCCTTTTCTACTGTTTTCATATAAATATTCAGATTCGCCCAATTAGCTGCCCATTCAAAGTAGGATGGTATAGATTTTTTAAAAGATAAAATTTTAAAGGAAAAACTTTGATGCACCGGTCGTGTAAAAGTTTACACGTGTCTTTTAGTTTTAGGAGTTAGGGTTTTAGTTTAGGATTTAAAGTTTATGAGTTTAGGTTGTATGGTTTAGAATTTAATGTTAGTGTTTGTAGCGACTAATATTGGCGTCGAAGGCCGCTACGAAAATAATTAATTATAAATTATATTAAAATGGGGAAGTCCCGCTTTTATTTGGAAAAATCTATTTAAAAGATGAATTTTGAGAAAACTCATATTTTTTAAAAACTTGGAGTCGCTACCAGCCATTTTGGTAGACCGGACACCATTAAAACAAAAATTAGAGATTCTTTTAAAAAAAACACTTGGGTCCGGGAGTTGATTACGGATGGGGAAGGATTAGCACCCCACACCGCCTAAAATTGGTACCAAATAATTACTGCTTTATTAATATCAAATTTTATGGGTTAAAGTGACGATTAAATTAAAATTCTATTATATGTGCGAGTAAATTTTAAGGGCTCTAATGTTCGAGGGATAAACGAAAACTACCATCTACGTCTTAGACTGGTAGTCAAGTTAAAGTCTATGTTTAAGGTTTAGAGGTTCAGAGTTAGGATTTAGATTTTAAATTTTAAAAATTAAGCATGCTTATGGAAAAAAAAAAGAGTTTGTCATTGCTACTGCATCAAATTTTCTTTAAATTTTAACAAACTTTTTTAAATGGTCTTTAGGTGGTTACAAAGTAGTAGTTGTTCTTACTTTTTTTTAACCCTTTAATAACGCGCACATACATTACATACAAAGTTACTCGAATTTAGATCTCTTAAGATGAATATCATTAACTTTCTACTGGGATCACTCGTTGATATTAACAAACTTTTTAAACTGTTCAAATAGAGATGGGACTATCCAAATAAAAATTAATTTGAAGAATTTTGCATATATGTACGGACATTAAAATTCGTATAATATAACTCAAATATCGCTTAGAATGAAACACCCAAAATACACACCAAAAAAATATCTCCATCATCGAATATATTGTTCTATAAAGAATTACTGCATAAATTCTTTATAAAAGTCATTTTTTATAGATTGTACTAATATTCATAGAGCAATTTTTTACTCTGATGTTGAACATAAACTATAAAATATGAATAAAAATATATAAAAAGTCTGAACTAAGATAAAAAAAAAAAAAAAAAGATAAAGAGAAGATTCCGAAAATTCAAAGGTTTTGTCTGAATAAATTATTAATTAAATATATATCATGACGGCATTAAATATTTTAATCAATGATTATTTATTTTATAAGAAGGAAGATGATGTTCGAGATTAAATCTAAAATTTTATATTAATCATAAGAAAAATTTTATAACGGGCGTCAAACACCGTTAAATACTATTAATGCTGAATACCGCTGAACACTATTAAATTAATTAATAAAGATTAAAAATCTTAAGGACTTAACATATAATTATAAATTATTTAAAATAAAATTTTAATTAAATTATTTTCCATATATATTCTATTTTTTAATATTTTAAAAAATTAGATCAAATACCATCATAGTCAATTCTTAAATTAAAAAACCCTAAATCTTTTTCATTTTCTACCAGCCCGATCATGAACAATTTCGATGTGTTTTTCATGGTTTTTTGGGGTTTTGAAGATCTGGGTATCTTTATTTTGAGGAAAAAAGAGTTGGTTTTGAATGAACGAACAAAAGTGCTATTGTATGAAGATGGACCCGTGTGGAGTTGGGGGAATTAATTTTTTTTAATTTAGAGGTTGATTATGATTGGTATTTGATCTAATTATTTGAAAAAAATAAAATATATATATGAAAAATAATTTAATTAAAATTTTATTTTAAATAATTTATAATTGTATGTTGAGTTATTAAGATTTTTATTCTTTATTAATCAGTTTAATGGTGTTCAGTGGTGTTTGACGCACATGGTAGACTCATCCTAATCATAATTACATTTTTTTAAAAAAATCATTTACTATACTGAATATTCCAACTGCTGATTGCAACCACCTCCCCCTTGTTCGAGCTATATCGGCTCGCACTCGCAACCGGTATACGAAGACTATTTGGGTGTTTCGGGAAAGCAACATGGTGGCCAATGCCATGGCCAAGTTAACCTCGCCTCTAAATTATCAAGTTCAAAATATTCTCTGAAGCTCCTACTATTTCGCACTTAGTTCTCGAGATCGTTTTAGGTCCGTCTTATGCTAAATCTGCTTCATTTAGGCTCACAGACTTTTTTTTTTTATCAAAACGTATCGTTTTATTAGATAAAAAATCATACAAGAAATAAATTTTTATAAGTTTCGTTAAAAATCTCCCTAAATTTAGGTGAAAAAAAAGAGTACCTATAAAGATTTGTACAAAGTCGGTCTATTACGAAAACATGATAACACCAACAAAATCAAAAAACTCAAACAACAAATTAGCCAACACCCTTTGCACCCTCACTATCCGCAGCCATCAAATCCATAACACCAGCAGAATTTGATGAAAAACATAGCTATTAAGCGAATCATCACTCATCAACTTTGCTAACCGATCCGCAACTCTGTTAGCCTCTCTGTAAACATGCATAATTTGAATCATCCAATCTTTCCAAAGAAGCGCTTGCACATGTTGAACTAACGAGGATGAGAAAACATCATCCCTTTGTAACATCTTCACTGCTGTCGAGTTATCTAACTCCACCCATAGCCATCGTAATGAGTTATCTAACATCTTCACCACCGCTGAGTTATCAGACCTCTTTTCTATTAAAAAAAACAAGTTTGATTGACTTTAATCGATGATTAACAAGTGTGTTAAATTACTAAAACCTCCAATTATCCGAGTTGGAATGAGTCAATCCTGGTAAGAAGTAAGAACCAGCAATAGCACAACATTTTCCCACAAGATTATATAAGCTATTAAGAGTTTGAATAAAATCAACAACTTTCCACACACACAAAAAATATAAAATACAAATAAAAGCAACAACTTTCCACACACACAGCTATTATCCACATTTTTCTAATAGTTGACAAAAAGTAATTCCAATCTTTCACTTCGAAAAGAAAAAAGTGTTTAACTCGTTTTCATTTTCTCCTTCCTCATTTTTTTAAAATAAAATATTCATGACCTTAAAATAAAATAAAAGTAGTAATTAATTTTTGAAATTAAATGAATCAAATATTAGTTTAAGGGTATTTTTGTCCTTGAGTTCGTGCTAAATAATCAATTTAACCACAACATAAAAAATACACTTAATTTGATTTTTTTTTTCAAAAGACCTAATTTGAACATGTGAATTACATCAATTTAATAATTTGATTAACGTTGACCATTAATGTGCTAGCGTGGTCGTTTTTACTGACATGACAGCCCACGTATTAATAATGACATGACAAAGTGACGACACTTGATTTTTTTATAATTTACTATTTATAATTTTTTTTGATATTTTAATTTTTTTAATTTGTTACTTAATCTTTTCAAAATTTAGTAATATCTTATTTTTTTAAACATTACATGAAAATCAATTAACGGTGTGTTTGGTTTTACGGTGGTAGAACTGATTTTGGATCATCGTAATTTTATAGAATTGATTTTAAAGTAACATGGTTTATGTTTGAGAAGTTTTTTCTTAAAAATCACGATTGTGTAAAAATATAGTATAAAAATCACGACCAAACACAAAAGCAACTTTTACCTTGCTTTTCTCAAAATCACGATTGATGTCCATAATTGATTTTGGATTTTTTACTTCTAAACATGTTAGCACGACGATCGATGCATATTTTTTCATTCAATCGAGATTTTTAGCCTCCCACCGGATACCCAAACATGCACCAAGTCCTCTGATTTCCAAAACAAAAACAATTTTGCATTCAAACTCTCTAAACAAATAAAATGTTTTCGCTCTACCACGCAATCATTCACATGAGGGCTGAAATGTTAACAAATTAATAGTCAAAGTGCAAAATTGATGCAATTCGTGAATTCGTGAGCTAAACTGAGTGTGTTTCATGCATGAACTAAATTAAATATTTGCTACGGACTCGAAAACAGAAATAACTACAATGGTAATTACAAAAATATGGTTAGACTCATAATTAAATATAGCTATAATCACAATGGTAATTACAAATATTATTTATTTAAAATTATAATAAAATCAATCATTATAAAAACATGATTAGATGTCTAATGACTAAGGATGCTCATATTGTCATATCTTGTATGGCTTTGAATCTCGGTATGAGAATATAATATGTCTCTATTTAAAAAAAAACATTATTAGACTCGTAGTTAAATATATTTGACTATTACACACATATAAAATAAGGACAATTATTCCATACACAATCGGCATAAAGTCTTTTTACACAAACTTACCTAATCCAAAGCAACAATTCAAAATTGAAATCCCTAACCATAAGATCCTAAATATTAATCTATAAACCCTAAATTTCAACCATAAGCCTTAAATTCTATACCTTACAATTTAAACCTCTAATCTCTAAATCATAAACTAAAACCCTAAACTCCTAAACTAACGCGCTTTTGAATAATCTATAAAATAAATGAATACTATAATAAATTCAGAAAAATAATTATAGAAAGAAGCTTAAGATCTCAAAGTTCCAGAATTTGGTTGGACTTGAATTTTTTTCATTAAATTGCCATTACCTATCCAAATTTGAAAGGAGAATGTTCCAACGATCTCTTGTCCAAATATGAACTTTGCATGATCTACTAGTAAATTCATTCATCATTTTCTCCAAGCTAAAATAAGCTAAAAATAAACTTTATAATTACATAACATTATATATAAATATATAATCAATACCAAAATCACCTCAAAAAACAAACCCACACTTCATTGTTGGGGTTTTTTTAACCACGGGTATTTTATTTATTAGTCGCTAATTCGAATCAGATTTTACATAAGTTTAATTTGGGAACGATCTTTTCAATTCAATTGTTTCCATTCACAACGTTCAAATTTAACTTGTAACTTTACTTAAGGGACCTAACGTTTTATCCAGACTAACCGTTTGTTCGTACACACTTGTCAAATTTTAATTGGATCAAAAACCTTGGAAAAGTCGTACTCAATGAACATTTATCAAACCCCTTAAGCCGTATAAAGAATAGCAGTGGTATTATTTAATACATGGTCCTTAAAACTTTATAATTATTCTATAAGAAAAAGCTAGGAAAAAGCAAAGAAATATTTCTTTATAATATGCTTTTCAAAGCCAGCATCTCCTTTATTCCTTCAATTCCCACCATTTTCCTTCCTCTGAACTGATAAACACCCTCTACAACAAAAACCACTCATCAGTCGCCGGAAAAACATGGCGGATTCCGGCGGAGGATGTTGCCGGTGTTGTTGTAGCTTCGTTTTCACTTCGGGTCTAACAGCACTGTTCATGTGGCTAAGTCTACATACTTCAAACCCCAAATGTTCCATTGAAAAATTCTACTTGCCTTCACTCGACAGAACCCTAAACCAGACAACCGATGCTACCTTAAACCTCACGTTAAAGCTAGACAACCCCAACAAAGACAAAGGGATCAAGTACGATACCGTGAACGTCACGGTTTTCGATTCTCCGAACAGAACTCATGTCATAGGAAACGTTTTGGTGCCGGCGTTTTACCAGGGTCACAAAAAGCATGCTGAAAAGGACGGTAACGGGACCGCTAACACGATGGTCGCTTTGCGGGCGGTTTCCGACAACGGGACGGGGGTTTTCCGGGTGGATATGTCTACGTCGGTGAAGTTTAAGATCATGTTTTGGTATACAAAAAAGCATAGGATTAGTGTAGGAGCGGATGTGATGGTCAACGCTAGTGGTAGTATTAAGGTTACTAAAAAAGGGATCAGGCTTAAGTCTATGGCAACAAGGATGGGTGGGTTTTGTTTAGTGATGGGAGCTTTGGTGAATCTCTTGGTCTTCAGTTTGCTTAATTTTTGGTGAGTTCTTTCGGGGGGGGGGGGGGTACGGTTCATGTCCATTCTAGGGTCCATTTGTTTCTGTTTTTCTTTTTCAAATGTTTTTTAGCATCTTGTATTTGCAGAAGTAGAAGAAAAGATTGTTGCTGTATTGATTTATGAGAAAATTTAGTTAGTGAAAACAATTAGTGATTCTTTAAGTTTCTTGGCAATTGAAGCCATTGATTTTCTGTTTCTGAGAACAAGAAATTTGCCGAGTCTTCTTCTGCAATGAGTGGTTCATATTTGCTCAAGATATTTGCTGCAATTTGTTCCAGTAGACCCACTTGAAATGGTGTTTTTCTATTTGCTTGTTTTGAGGTTGCCTTTCCAGGAAATTTCCAGGTTTTTGCTTAAAAAATGAGAGATTTCATGTGAAGTTTCCTGGTAACTTTGCTTGGTTGGACGAGTTTATTTGGTGTGTGTTTTTTCCTGCTATAAAAAAGACTTTTAATTGACCTGACCAAAGTTCAGGACATGTTGACTTAGACTATGTAAACGTGGAATCCAATGTTTCTGGTCTTTAGATATGGTAATTCAGTCCAGATGCGGTTTTGTTTTACTAGGAAACAAGGTCTTTGATAATGTAAATTATGACATGCTTACAAGCTTGTTGGGATTTAATTGATCTGCAGATAAGAATGTAGCACATGTTGCCAAATTTCTGGGTTTTTTATAAGTGTATGCTTCACCATGAGCCAATGGAAATTAGTTCATTGTGTGAATCTTGTTCCACAACTTCTTTTCCATTCTCGATAGCAGCAACGGCATCATCGGATTTCGATATCGTCGGAGAGCAACAATCCTTTGTTTCTCCACATCTTGTACAAGTTCTCTCTCCCATAGGCAATGTTTTGATGGATGGTTCCTACAAACAGGGGTTACCTCCTAAGTCCTGACTGATCAGTTCAATATGTGCTATAGACATTCTCCTACAACGCACCGACGCGGAGAAACCCTCTCGTGTTACCGGGATCTGTCGCACTTTCCATGTCACGAATCACAAAAAAAGGATCGAGTGGCACTACTTCCTTTCGATGAATTCTCCGTCACCGTACTTCCAGCTTCTGCAGTGACACAAGCTGTAGGCAGCAATACCAAGTAACCGTTGTGTATCAACTATAAGACAGTTACGAGACAAACTTGAACTTAAAATTTAATCCATTTAAATTTTATTTTATAAACTTTAGTTAAAAAAATTTTAATTCATGTCGAATTTATAAAATTACGATTCAAATCAACATCAGAAATTCGAGTCAAAATTTCCTCCCCCAGTTCTACTTCCTACTCCTAAGGGAACGAAAGATCTTCCCTTGAATCCAAATAAATTAATAAAAATTGAATTTAATTAAAATTTGAATCCGACTAAAGTTTATAAGAAAAATGGACATCTTCAAAATCTCAGATTAAGCCGATAATCAGCTTTCTTTGATGTTTAACTAACCTCATAAACTCACACTTGTATTTATATCTCTGTTTCTATATACAGAAAGAATTGAGTAAAACTATATGATGCCACCCAAAGTTTTACAACAAAAGAATGGGAACAAAATTGCTCTATTTCACATCTCACCTCGCAGTTGCGCCACTAAACTATGCATTCTATCTAGTTTCTGTCTCAGTTCTTCAACATTCCTAACGCGATTATCCTCCGTAGCGTCCGAATTAGATAATTCGGTGACGAGAGCGGCGCACTTGGCCTGTGAGTCCAGGACTGTCTCCTCGAGTAAAGCCATAGTTGAGCGCTGGTCTTCATTGATCACTTTTGATGGAGACTGCTCGGTACTTCCAGCACTGATTCTTCGGTTGAGTTTTTCCGATGAGAAAATCTTGTCAAAACCCTCAATCCCTACAAGTTGTTAAAACTTCCAACTCATACAAAAGGTACGGGTAGTATGTTGCATTTTAAATGAAAATAAAATAACTTTGCCAAATCAAACTTACCTAGGTTGCTAAGTTTATCTATGGCATCCTTCCCGAGCGAGTTTTCCAGCTTGAGCAGCCGCAAGACTCCAGCAGCTATACGACCCATTGAATCAACTTCAGACTTGCATAAGAAAGCAAGGTGCTGAAGTTCATCCTTGGTAACAACAGCCTCAATCTACAGAGTGAAAGAAACCTTAGTAAAGAGTGATTGACCATTATTATCTGTAATCTTCATAAAAAGTAGGATCTAATTACCGGTTGTTTGACAGAAAATCTCAAGTTTTCCACCACCCAGTCGATCCTTTCGTTCTCAACATTATCTTCGGATATCAACATATGAACTTCAAGATTTATCCCTCCTAATATCTCAAAACTTTCATTGAAGCCGTTTGCAGATGATGGATTTTGAAGGATGCCCTTCTGTGCCCGAGGCTTGAAGGTCTCCAAGCCTTCCACACCAACCTGCAAGCATTTTTTTTTCAATTTTTAGAAAGTAATTATGTTGGTTCTAATAACTTCTAACCTAATAAAATTACCATTAGAAGGACCAGGGAAAGAGAAGTGAAAAGATTTTTTACCGTGACCAACTCAACAGGATATCTCCGTATTCCATTTGAAATCCCTTTTCCGTTTGGCACATCCTTCGGAATACCTTTTGCCTTAACTTGCAAACTTCGGAAAGTCATGTGCCAACACCTCTGCTCTCTGCTCAAGACTTCCTCTTTCTCAAACCACCACCTTTCAGCCATCTCTTGCACACCTTCAAGAGCAAATAACCAATCTCGTAACTCAATGGATACATCCACATCATCTGGCATTCCCAGGTGCAAAAAACTATCATCTTTCACCCCTCCCAAGGTTCCACCTGGATAAAATTTAAGGCATTTGTGGTTTAAACTACAAGAGTAAAATGCCAAAGAAAAATTTTACAGACAGTTATAAAAGAGTAACTAACTAAAAAAATCACAATAGATTATGTCCCATACCATCCACAAGATCATTATCAATGAGAGCTGCAGGTTTTAAAAGTTTTGACAGTGGCCCAGAAGATAAGTTCTCTATGCCCTTAGAAAGCTCCATGCTGGGACCACCATCAGGCCCAATAATTCCAAATCGATGTAGCAGAGCTTCAGTATAATTCATTCCTCCACCTAAGCGCACGCCTGATATGCAAGCTGACACACTTAAACTATGACACTCTTTGTCCCTCTCATCAAAAGGAATGACATGCACAATGCTTATGTCCAGAAATGGAATTACTGAAGCTTTTCCACTTGATAGGCGCTTCTTCTTGTTGTGTACCCAAAATACAGCTCTTAGTGGAGAAAATCCATTCCCAGTTACCAGAGAACCATTTTCAACTGAATCTAACAGCGTTCCATTATTGTGTACAACGTTTCCCTCTGTCTCTACACAGTCCACCTGAACATTCTCCCAACGCAAAGTAGATGAAACAGCCATAGCACCACCAAGAGTTCTGTGAGAGACCTTAAGGAACAGACCGTTTCCAATAAACTGAACTAAAGGCATCCCCTGAATATCCAACGAGTATGATTCAAGAAATCTAAGCTGAAGGACATTTACTGCTAAACTTACGGCAGTATCACTAGGAACTTTTTCCATCAGTCTTCCCCCAAA
>CM033713.1:14264274-14442257 GCA_019671005.1 Hibiscus mutabilis | reverse complement strand
AACCAGTAATTTCCCCAAAGCTCGTGATTTGAATAATATACTTGATCCGAAGAGCATTGGTCAAAAACCTATTAATTATCATGAATTAAAAACTAAAACTTTCTCTATACAAAAAAAAAAACTAAAACTTTCTGATGGTTATAGATTAAGAAACAAGAATAACATATACTGATCTGTATGGTTAGTAAGAAAAAAAGTTAATGAACTCCCAAAAGTTTCAGTAAAGCAGAGAGCTTTTAAGTGAACCTATATGTTTCTTTTACTTTCAGTTTCCAAATTCTCTTTCCTAAGCTTTCTCACCAACCAAGCAGAGTGCAAAGCAAAAAAGAAGGAAAGAAAAAACACCCAGAAGCATAAAACTTTTAACCCATGAAAGCATGACAACAAGGCCAGAAATAAATATTAAAAAAAACCCCAAATTTGTTTTTCTATAAATTAAATGTATTGCTGAAGAAATAAACCAAAGAAAAACAAAACAAAACTTTGAAGGGTACCTCTTTTAAAATACATTTCCAGTTACATATTCTCTTTGGAGCAAGGATAAACAAAAGAGAAAACAGCAGCGGAAACTGATGAGATGGAAAATTCTTAGAGTGGGATTTTAAAGGAAGAACGAATCTGAGAGCTGAGAGATGTTTGTGAAAGTCTGAAAAAGAAAAGAAAATCTGGAATTATGGTTTCAGTGTATTTACAGAGAAATGTTTTGTGTAATAAGTATATTAAAAATGGAATACGTGACTCGCCGTTTGTATAATAAACGGGCGACCGATGTCTGATGTGAAAGAGAATATTCTCTCTATATAATTTTCGATATTTTATTTTTAAATCTTATAGGAGTATAAATATATTTATCAAAATATTTATTATTTCTCTTGTTTGTTGTAGAGGTATCGTAAATTATTTTGTTTATTTTTTTATTAAACAGCGTTATAATAATATTTTCAAAATAAATATAGAGGTTTAAAAAATCTCTTTAATTTTATTTAGCCGACGAAAGTACCGGTTTTGATGCTGGTTGTAGATCGTCGATTTTTTGTTTTTTTTTTTAATTTTTAATAGGAATATTTTTATTTTTGTGGCACATTTTTCTATACTTTTGTGGCACATTTATTTACACCTTTTGATATATTTTTGTCTTCTTTCTCGATTGTTTGACCATTCTTTTTATTTTATGTTTTCTTAAGGTTCGATTTGACGACGACACAATTGATTAAAAATGGCGTTTTTCTTTCATGCTGATCTTCCCCACTCTGGACTCTCTAATTGAATTTGGATACGCGTTTTGCGTTCGTTGATAGATTCTCACAACGCTCGGCCCTGATTTGTGGTTCTCGATGGTCTTTCAATAGCTTGGTTCCTTTTTGTGGTTCGTTTGCCGATGCAGTCAGATTTATTCGTATCTATTTTTTGTTCGAGTCTTTTGGTTGAGCTTTTAACCTTTTTCATGTAGGACCCTTGTATGATCTAAAGTGGCTAATTTCTTTTGTCAATGTAATAGGAAAATGTCCAAATTATATATTTAGTTTACGATGATAGTTCTAAACCCTTATTGTAATTTTAGATATTTTCTCTTTTAATAAGACTAACGGCTTCTTTTCAAAAAAAAAATCTACACAAAGAATAAAGTGAATGAATATCTATAACCACTAAATTAATTAGTGAATCTCTCGTTTTAAAAAAATATCAATTATGAAGTTAGTCGAAGATTCAGATGCTGACAACAACTTTTTTCCCCTTAATTTGAGCGATTTTCAAGTTTCGATCACAGAACTGGATGATTGAAATATAATGAATTTTTCATAAAGATAACATGTAGGCTGATAAAAATAGTTAAATTAAAGACTCTCAACACTTTCGGACAAATCTTCAAGAATTAACTCTTTGTGATGTTCAACACTTACTTAATCAGGACATCTTTGGTATTCTTATTATAAACTTATGGATCCATAGTTTTATGGTCTAAGTCTCTTTCAACTAAAAAAATCTTAATTAACATTACATTTTGAATTCCATCATAAACAATTTCTTCTCTCTCATTATCAATACTTTTTGGATCCTACTCGCACACTTTTAATAAGAGTAAATTACTACCACAAATATGTAAATCATGTGGTTCAAATTTACGACGTGGGTTGAATGATGAACATCAAATATCATTTAATGATAATAGTTTGAAGTCTTAACCCATTTAAACTATAAATTATTAGATGGACCGACTCACCACGTTATCCGTGGTCTCAGCAATAAGGTTCATCCACCTAATTTTAACTTCCAAATAATTACTCACTTTTTTATTGACATGTAAGAAATATATGAAGATTCACCTTGGAAAAAAAAATTAGGTGGATGGACCTTATTAGCTGAGGTCACGGTGACGTGGTGAGTCAAGTCCATATAATAATTTTTCATTTAAACAAGTGTTGGATTATGCAAAAGCTTATTATAATGTTCTAATATTAATTCAAGAAAATGAGCGGGTACCCTTAAAGTTAAGGCATATTGGTGAGTTGGTCCAAATGAACATTGGCAATTTTAGCTGTGTACTTTCCGTGCTATGACCTTAGGGTGGAATTGAAGTTTGGTAATTCATTAGGCAAGTAAAGTTTTAAGCCACTTTTGGGTGGGGGTGGGCTAATTTTCAATATAAATTTTTTTTTTGAACAAATTTCATTAATAAAAATAATAGAAGAAATCATAATTACAACGCACTTAAGCATAAAGAAAAAAATAAGAACAATAATCACCAAAAATTTCATACATAAAACAAAAAAATTAAACCTAAAGATACGAATAAAAATGAAATATTCCCTTGAAAATGACGTCCAACATCAAAATTTATTTTATTAATCAAAATTAATAAATTTAATCAGCTGTTATTGTCAACAACCTAAATACCACTCATCGATACTTTTATTTTTTTATATTCTCTTCTTCGCCTTCTCTTCTCTATTTTCTTCTAAATTAAGATCGAATTGATATAATGTATACATTTTAAGACTAAATTTATTATCATGTTAGATGTGTTTCAATTTTAACGACATAATAACTTATTTATCATAAAGCTCTAATTAAATAATAGTTACCTTTTTTTATAAAAAAAATAACTTATTTATTATTTGACTCATAATGTATATTACCATTTTTTAAAGAAAAATACATCAGGTATTGAATTTGGACATGGAGAAAGGGATAAGATTATTGAAGCTTTAACTTGATTTTTAATACTAATATACAACTTTGTTATTCGAACTATGATTATGTTAACTCTCGTATATAATTTTATCATTCTAACTGTGATTATACTGCTATTTGTATATATATATATATATATGTAAATGTTTACATAAAATAAAATGTCATTTAAGTCTAATAAAATGCTATCTAATCATGGGTTTAATCATAATTTAAAAATAAATGAACTTCTAAATTTCTATATTTAGTTTCACTTAACCTTTGATTTTTTTTTTATGAAATTAGTTTAACTAAACTTTGGTATGATATTTACATTATAAACAAGAAGAAGTGGTAGTTGATTTTTAAGAGAGTTCGTATATGTAGGAGGCAGGGTATAACTGTCAACCTAACGCACCTAATCCGAATGGGAAGATTAAAATCTATAAACCTGTATGAAGAAAAAATTACTTTGTTTTATCAACGGAGTTGATCTAAGAGGTAAGCAGTTTAGTATCACTTAAGTAGGTCTTGAGTTCGAGGCGTTGTGTATGTAGAAAATTCCCGTTAGGAGACTCATCCACTAAAGCTAGGTGTGCGACGCTGGTCAGTCCGGATTAGTCACGGCAAAACCTCGGAAATAGGAAGGGCAACCAAAAAAAATTATTTGTTTTGTAAGTCCAAAAAATATATATTCAAATAATAATTTTCATAATTAATTATTATATAAGTATAAGGTAGACTGATAATATATAATTGTCAAATATTAGAAATTTTAAAACATAACAAATGAAATTCAGACCGAAAATTTACGCATAATAAAATTTAAATTTTATAGGAATGTTCTCAAAATCTCAATCTCAAAGTTCTCATTATCTTATTGTTACTTTAGGAAGAAAAAAAATCTTAAGCTTCCAACCAGTCATGATCGAACATTGAGAATAATCTAATTATTATATTTTAAAAAACATGAAAATTTATTTAGTATTTAATTAAAATCTAAGAATAATAATTAATTTGTTTAATATTTAAATTTATAAGACTTAAACTGCTATTAAATAAAAAATTGAGGGCACATGATCTTAATTTCATACTTGCTAGATTAAATATTTAATAAATTGTTGTATTTTTAACATAAATTTAATTAATATTAGACCAAAATTTATCAGGTAATTGAGATTCATGACAAAAACTTAGTGTTTTTGTAATTAAGTAAAGAGATATTTACATTCTAAAGATAAATGTCGAGATTCGAACATATACAAAATAAATAATATGATCATCATTGACCACTAAATCTTTAATAATTTAATCTTCATTTTCTATGATAAATATGTGAATAGCACATCCTACCTTCATGGAAAAAGACTCGATATATTCTATAGTCCATAAAAAAATCATGACATTTGTGTTTAAAATAAAAGACACTATTATGTTGTATTATTTTCTTTTATGTAGGATTAAAAAGTTTTTAATGAAATACATAATAGTATTTGAGCGGTATAATTTTATATTCTGAGTAAATTATATTTTACTGATAAAAAAAAGAATAAGGTCTTATTAATTTTCAGCTTCCCATCTTCTTTCCCTAGACCTATATCTTCAAAATCTTTGTTTAAAAAACCCATTAAATTGCCCCCAATGAATTCCATCATTGTTGAAAATAAAATTCCTACCAAATTTTACAGCATAATTAAAATATATGAAAAAATTCAATTATTATTTATTTATGTAATATCGTATGGATTTTGACATTTTACTAAATGAAAAAATATTTTAAATACAATATTTATAAGACAAATATGTAGGAGGTGATGTAATATAACATGTGTACATAATTGAACAAGAATATATCATAATATGAAAGTGTGTGTAGAGGGAGACTACTTCAATCATTTAAAAAATGCAAATATCTCAAATGAGACATGTGACATGAAGGAATAATTTAGAATAATGTTATTAAATGAATACTTAAAAAATAAATGAAAAACTCAATTTTCAGTACAAATAATATTATAGTTTACATTTACTTTTGATAACATTCTAAATATGGTATTTTAACATTTCAATTTTGGTATGTTATTAATTAATATAATTACTACAATTCTTAATATAATTTTTGTACAAATTTTTTACAATTTTAATCTATTATTAGTGTAATGGTATAAATTATTAACTTGAATTATAGTATGCTATTTTGATTAAAAGTTACTTAATAAAATACTATAATTAATATAAAAATATTTGTTAACGTCAGTATACATTTATAATTTATATTATTATAATTAATTTTCAATTATAGTTCTTTTTATATTTCGTGCTCTTATGTTCTTAAATCTTATATTTTTATTTTAATATTAAATTATAATGTATAGTTACCAATTTAATTATAAATATATTTCTTTATTTGATTTAATTGGCTTTCTTTATTTACAATAGCTACTAATTTAATATGTAAATTAATTTTTTTATTTGTTTTGGCCAATTGTTTTAGTTTTTAGTGTTAATATGTCATTCATGTAGTCATAATACCACTTTTCATAAACTCAAAACATGTTCATTTTTTAGTGTTTACATGTTCGAAAACATGTCCATCTTTGCTTCAAAGTATTACTTTATTATATATATATATATATGATTAATGATAAGCGTAGAATATTTTATATTTCTAATGTGTTTTATTTTTTATTTTCTTGATATATATTTTTAAATCGTTTTTTGGGCTTTATTTTTGGTAGGAGTTTTATTGGACTATGTCAGCCCAAAACTAACAATTGAATGCAGAATCTGGATTTTCACTGGATGTCATGGCAGGAATCGTGGACACGACGTGAGGCACGACGCAGTCCAAATTTCGATGCAACAGAATTCAAGGTACAGTCAACAGCTTTTAGAAGGCAGATTTTCATTGTCTCAAATTTAAATTCGGAATTATCTTGAAGATAAGTGCATGGAAGGTATATATGAGGTTATCCAGAAAGTAAAGCAAAATTCAACTAGAGCAACATGATTCAAATGTATTATCTTTGTCTTTTGTGATAAACCTTTATATTTAATTTTAGATTTTTAATTTGAATATTTTAGCTTTATCTTTATCTTTTATTAGGGTTTTTAGTTATTTTACCTTGTTAAGATTTTCGGGTATAAATACCCCTAGGTCCAGCATTTGAAGATAGATTGAAATTTGTACTTCCCTTGGTTGATTCTGTAGCAACTTATTTTCTTTTCATCTTTTACTTATTTCTCTTTCTTTATTTTTTTCAAAGTTACTGCATTTTCAACTCTAGTTTGAAATATGTTTTGAATTGCGGTTTAGGAGTTGGATCAGTTGGTCATAATCTAGTTTTTTGTGAGCAAACATAGTGGCGGTCCGTTAAGGGGAATCAAGATCAGGTTCGATTCTATGTGAGACACCATAATTCGAGTTGGGCCCTTCCAGTACTTAAAATGACTTGGTGCTAACGACGATAGATGTGGTTAGACCAACAAGGATCAGATTTATCAGATAGACTTGGAAATCTAGATTAACCATGGAGAAGAGCTAGCTGTAGGGAGAAGACTTGGACCATAATTTCCTATTTTCTTTTACCATTCATTACCTTTTATTCATCAATTATTTTTTATTTTTGTTTTCTCTAAAATCTCCCCTTTCACTTTTTGCAGATCACAAGTCAGGAAACAAAGTCATTAATTTCCTTAGTCCCTGTGGACCGACCCTAATTCTCTATACTACTTTTCTTTATTAATTATTAGAGATTAGAAATATATTTAATTGACAATTTCGGCACTTATCAATTAAATACATAAATTAATTGTTTAATTATTTTATTGAGTTGTTTTATTTTTTTAATATCAATATGTCATTCGTCTAACTATGTCACTTGTCATAGTTTGAGAATGTAAACCGAAACTAGTTCATATATGTATTATTTTATTTTACTTATATGATTACGATCAGAATCATTATATATACTGAAACTTAAATTAGAATAAATTTAAATAATACGAGATTCAAATCTAAACACTTAAAGATTTTAATACCTTGAGCTTCAACTAAGAATTTTTAATATCAGGGGAAACCTTATTGAAAGAAGAAAATCTTTGGATTATATCCTTTAATCTTACCAACTCCTCCAACAAGATCAAAGCACATTTGATTACTACAAAGAAACGGCCAAATGAGGCATCAATCTTCAAAAACTGCTTTATCTTGCGGAAACGTTAGCATTTGTCTCCTCCTATGTCTGGAAAAGTGCCCAAAAACACAATCTTTTTTAACTTTGCCCACTCTTTGCTTTACAAATCGCTTGTATTTTTACTTTTTTATTCACATTGGTTTAGATTAGATTATATACATTAGTTTTGACTTTATATGATTTTGAATGCCAACGGTTTATGTTTAAAAATTGTTCATTCTAGAGATTCGGGTTCAAATCGTTTTGTCTGTATTTTCAAATGATTAAAAATATGTATGAACAAATATTACCTTATAATCATCTTAAGACTATTAAAAAATTATTTTCTTTTTTTTTTCTAAAAGTCCCAATTCCTTTTCATTCTTTATGTGCCCTCACTTGATGATTGTTCCAAAGTTACCTTGGAGGCAAAGATAACCCACCATTTTCCTCCATTCCTTTGTTGGTGGATGTAATTTTGGTCACATGAGAGTGAGGCAAAGTTGGGTGCACGTGCCCTAGTTCTTTCAAAAACAAATGAAGTTGTAAATATCTTCATTGGGAAGATAAGATTCCAATTATGTATTCTTTTGGAATATGGATCATGTGTGAATGAATTGAGTTCATGTTGGGGTAAATAGTAATTTATTTAAAGAACTAGTTAAACTCGAGGATGGTGTCAACTAAATATGATAAAAATTATTACTCCATTCTTGGTTCAATTGATAGGAACACATTCTTTTGTCATCAGTTTTCGTTTTTTTACACTATTTAGACTATCCAAACTCCTCCCACCTTCAAACAAGAAGACATTGAGCATTTAAGCATGTTAGATCCCACATCCTAATGTATATTACACCGATAAGATTGTCAATCGAATTAAACTCAATCCACAATTTTTTCCATTATTAGAATCCATAAAGAGAGTTTTGTATAACTTTCGCTTCAAATGAATTATATCTCATAGATAAGCCTAAAGCCCTAAACCTAAAAAATATCCAATAATGTAAAGATATATAGATAGATCGATATATGTTTATAAATACCCTAAAAGAAATGATATAGGTTTATAGATGGGCTTGGGCTATGTTAAACATGGCAACACATGGCCTAGTTGTTTATGATTGTTTTTTGAGATTTTTTTTTTTGCACAATTGATGCAATTTATGGATAAAAAATGTAAGGTTTTCCACCAAATTTAATTGGTGTGCTAATTTAGCCTTTTAGGTCTTCATCAAGTAAGTTTCCATTTGGAAAGGAAATTTGTTTTTCCCCTTATGGCAATTTCTTTGGTGTTTGTTTGCTTTTTTCTTTCAATGTTTATAGCTTAGCTAGGTTGGGCCTGAAAAAATTGACCGAGTTTGGTCCATGTTAATGGACAACTTGCACCAAGCTTGGTCCATGCTCCATGAAAATGAAATTGACTTGTTACATTTAAGCCTATCTTTTCCTTTTTTTTTTAATAAGGCTTAAATAAAAAAATCAACCCTTAATCTATGTCTTTTGCTTGTTTTTGACCTTTGAATTATTTTTGGTCAAAATAAGTCCTTAAATTATTATTGCTGGTCATTTTAAGTTCTTAAAGTATTTTTTGGTCAAAATAAGTACCTAAACTATATCATTTTTTCTTTTAGTCCTTAAACGATCTATTGGTCAAAATATCTTTTTGATGTGTCAACATCTTATTGGTCGAAATAATTTTTTACTTAGATAACTATCAGACTTAAAGTTACTAAAAATAATAGTTTAGGGACTTATTTTGACCAAACAATAGTTTACGGGCTAAAAGCAAACAAAAGATATAGTTTAGGGGTTGATTTTTCATTTAAGCCTTTTAATAACGTTAGAGGTTTAAATTTTTGAGTTGTGAATGCAGCAAATTGGATTGCGATGGTCGTCATGTAATGGGCCTCTGCAATACCCGGTCTAGATTAGTCAACCCATATGTTGGATACCGGTGGTTAAACAAAAAAACAATTGAATTGTTTTTTATTTAATTTAAGATATTTAATGAGTTAATTGTACTACATGCCCCCAGACTATAAATCTCATTTTAAACTATTCTCTAAACTTTTAAATACTTCAGCTTTATCTCTAAACTATGACTCATTCTAAATTGATCCCAACCTTTTGAATGTTTCTATTTCATCCCCAAACTATAACCCCATTCTAAATTAGTCCTCAAACTTTTGAACGTTCAAACTCCATCATCAAATTATCATTTATGTCACATCATGTTACTACATAATACACATCAATGTTTACATGACAACTAACAATTTTATAATGATTTTATTAATATGAGATATGATTAGCATACACTGATAATTTGGGAATGAAATTAGAACGTTCAAAAGTTTGTGAACTAATTTAGACTGAGAGTCATAGTTTTTAGATGAATTTAAAATATTCAAAAAAATTAAATACCAATTTAAAGCGATGGTTATAATTTGAAGACTTGTTGTTCAATTAACTCATATTTAATTAATACCTGAAATTAACTCTATTTTTTTATGAAGAAACGTGGTGACTAGTGAGGGCCAAGGAAATGATAGATGCTTTTAAAGGATACGGGCTGGTCTTAGTGGTTTTTGCTTGGTTATGTATCTCTTCCACATTTGAAAGGCAATAAAATTCAACATTTTCCTTTTTAGGTCATTGAACATTCATTCATTTATTGTATATTGTCATTAAATATTCCCCTAAAATTCATGCTTTCATTTTATGAGGTAAGACATACATTTTACTATTTATGTTCGAGATTTATAACTGTTTCTTAAGATAATATTGTTCTCAAAATTTAAATTTAAGTTCACTCATTGAGAATATAATGTCTTACTATTGTACCTAATACCTGTTATTGATTTTTTAATAATGTATTCTTATTATTTTGCCAATATATTTTTGGAATTTTAAAATTGCATGTTAGATAATTGCAAATTCTTGTAAAAAAGAGAATAAAAAACTTGCAAATCTTCACGGCAATGAATTGATTTCCTATAACAAAAGATGGTCAAATGACATCAACATCAAATATTTAAAATGCATGATCAAAGAAACTGACTTTTCTGTCACGACTCACAAGCATAGCCCCATGTTTGACTTTGTCAATACCCAAAATTTCACCACTTGCAAGAATTTGGTTGGTTGGTAATTTCTTTGTAGATTGCTTTTAATATCATTCTATCAATATATATATATATATAAATGACAAAAGATTTATATTTAAATATATAATTAATATTTGGCACAAATCCTCCGAGTTTTGGCATGATTTTTATTTATTGTGATTTTAATTTTGATATTTTGTATTGCATTCATCACAACACATGTACCTTCTAATTAAGGAAAGTCGACGCTCTCATATGGGTTAAATTTTTGTGGCAATTTATCGATGCATTTAGAATCATTCGTATAATAATATGTAAGACTGATTTACTCAATTTCTACTCTTGCGTCAAATATAACATCTAGTTTGAATAGAGACAATAAAACTATTGATAGTTGATGAATTTTTTCTTTAAAGGATAAAAATTGTATTCAAGGAAAGGTTTTTGGTTTGTTTTTTTCACATCCCTTGAATTTTTATGTTAGGAATGTGTTATTTTTACTTGTATCTTATTTTTTAATTAAAATCGATCTTTTTAATTTTATCGAAAAAATATTCAAGTAATATCTTTTCAAGTTGGATTAAAGATTAATATCTACTCTTATATATGAACGATAATTTTATATAAATATTATCTTTTTAATAATTAATTAAAAAATAACTCTCAAATTTGATTATTTAGAAAAATAAGCTCTTTTAGTCTACGTAGCCTAAACGTGAATTTCGTGTTAAGTAAAAAACGAGTTCAATTTATCGAAAAACTCGTTGGCTATAGGATACGAGTTCGCCTTACGTGAACTGAAAAAAAGTTATTTTTCTAAATAATAAGTTTGAGAGTTATTTTTAATTAATTATTAAAAAGAAAAATATTTGTATAAAATTGCCTGTATGAACACTCCACATCACCCATTTTATCTATTGCTGACGTGGCAAAAATCCCTATTTTGTCACAAAGGAGTTTTTTTTTTAATATTTATAGGTGAGAAATGAGAACACAATCTTCTTTGGCTTCCCTAATTCCGGCTTTGCACTTCCCATGTGACAGTTGAGAAATGACATTTTCCTTTCCTTCGGTTTGACCAAAGAATTTTATTCTTGGATTTGATATTTTTTAATGCGACGTATTTAAATAAAATAAGATGTGTATTCGATTAATTTGGTCGGTGAGTAAACCAAATTAATTATATATATTTGTTCTCTTTAACCGTTAATCGAATTGATTTTTAAAGCTTATTAGTTGAACCGAATATATTTTGATTAATTCAATCGATTTTCGAATTAATTGAATTTTTTATAAGTTTTTAGGTAAAGTACACAAATGGTCACTAAACTATGCTAAAATAATCTTTTTAGTCAGTGAACTTTCAAACATTACAAAACAATCATTAAACTTATTGAACTATTACAAAATGATCATTGCACGTTATAAATTATTGATAAATTTGAAAAGTTTAATGACTTTGTAATAATTCAATAAATTTAATGATCATTTTGTGCTTTGATAAGTTCAATGGCCATTTTATAACATATCAAAAAAAATAATGGTAATTTTATAACTTTTAAAAGTTTAGTGACCAAATATATATGTGTAATATATAATATTTAATATATAATAATTTAGGTTAATTTGGTTGATTAACCGGTTTCAATCCGAATTAACTGATAATCAAATTTAAAAAAAAATAACTGTTAACCAATCATACCTAAAGTTAATCAATCGATTAGCTTGCAAAAATACAAGTATATAAATGTATCGAAGTCCATATAATATTACTTATAAAAAATATAAAATATGTAAATGTATTAAAGTTCATATAATATTAATTATAAATAATTTAAAAATATAAATATATTATACTTTAAACTTGATAAACTCTCGCTACCCTAATTTGTAATGGTAAAAAAATTATGATACAACATGTACATTGAACATGAAGTATCCTATCACAGCTGACAAAGTCTTAGTGAATTTATAATTGTTCCTCCTAATGTTGTTGTTAAAATTCGAACATAAATTCTCTCATTCAGAGCAAAGCAAGCGTTGGCAAGGGTCTTGCCCCTCCCCTAAAATAGGATATATATTATTTGATCCTTCAAATTCTATAAAATTATGAAATGATAAGATTGCACTTTGGGCCCAAACAAATATATATGTATATATATATATTAATTTGACCCTTATAAAATTTTATTATTGTCGTCCCTACTTCAGACTATATGTATTTTATCACTATATCTAATACTTATCGACAGACATGTGATTAAGACATGTAATTTAATAATTCATTAAATTATGAAATGATTAACACTTGAAGAATAAATGTGCAAATAATAATTGGTTATTTTTTCTCTAGATTAGGTGGAACATTGGGTTTGTTCCCATTTCCATGACCAAGTCTTAGTGAATAAATTGTGCCGACTCAACAGTCAACACTACCAGCAATTTGATAGAAACAGTTCCGTCATACGTAGTTCGTGCCAGTATGAATCAATTATTAATCGGTTTGTTCGTTCGTATTTTGTAATAATTAATTTTAATAAATTATTAAGATATATATTATGTACATTTCTTATTGTGATTGCATCATAATTTAGAAGAAAAATATTAGTGGTGAAAAAGAAAAATTGGCAAGTGTTTAACCTTTCTACTTTAAAACACTATAAAAAGAATTAATAAAAACAGAGTAATTAACACCTTTTTTTTTTAAGATCACATCATTATTATTCAATTCCCAGTAAACCTTTTTCTAGATACATCTTAAATCTTTTGCGCTCTTTTTTTTTCTTTATCCATCATTATCTTGCTAATGTAATCGTGAATATGTATTCCCATTTTTAAAATTTTATTTTGAATAATCCGAATCAATTCACGTCGTACATTTAATTTTGGTGGGTGAGTCTTTTAACGAAGCTTTTCTACATACATAAGGCTTCAAACTTAAAATCTGCTTAAACGATACCAAACTAGTTAGCACTTGGATCAACCTTATTAGTATTAATAGGATTTTGTTTGTCATATATTTCATCTATTAATATGATTGGTATAATTATCTTATCTGAATATATTAATTATAATTGTATAATCACACAATACATTAATAAATGATATTTTATATATTTTATTAAATAAATAATCAAATCAATAAATATTATATCTAAATTTGACATGTTTGGAATTCACCTACTAACCATTGGACCAAGTCTAAGCACGTATTTTTTTATTATTTAATTTTGATTTGATGGGGTGTGGCAAAAGCATAGAAATCAAAGTCTTATCATGATTTTTCTCAATAAAGGAATTGCTTTATTAAGTTGGGTCATGCTTTTTTGTTTTATTGGAATGAACATAAATTTACACATTAGACTATGTCGTACTTATAATGTGTATAAAAAATATATTTTATACACAAAATTATTTAATAAATAATTATAAGTCAAATGTATGCAAATTTATCTGATCGATCTTCAAGTAATGATTTTTAACTATTTAATTTAAATATCATATAAAATATTATAATTAATAATACTAATTAATAAATGAGTTATGTTTATAAAAATAGTAAATGATTTTAACATATTTTTTATTTGATTACTGATATTCGAATCATTGAACGACTAATCGAGTTCGAATTTTATAAAAAATAAATATGAAAGACGATATTTTCAATTCATTTCTTTTCATTCACAATATTAAAATTTTCCAACCTTATTTAAGAGACTTAATGTCTCGTTTTGTTATATTAACCTATAGTTGGTAATGATTTTAACATATTAGTGTAATTGAAAAAAAAATCCTCCGACCAACAAAAATATTCTTCCAAGCTTCCTACTCATATTAATCTCTAACTAAAACATGATTGATCAGAAACTGCAAAGAACGAAGTAATGTAGTAATAATACTTTTTTGAGGATTGAACCACAGTTTGCCACGTAAGCTCAAGAGAGCGACAGATAGCATCCGTACTTCAGCCACGTGTCAAACTTGTCCGACGAGGTACTGCTAGCTGTCCTTCAGCGGGTGACTGTATTTTACTAAATACAGATTATAATTTAAATAAACTTGTTGATAGATTTTTTTTTTATAATAGTGACTTTAACTTAGTGATTTAAGCTTGTTAATTTAACCCAAATATTTTAAGTTTGATTCTCTCGATTTACAAATCTTCATTATATCTATTTTATCTTTAATCATATGACAACAATTGTCACATTGTTAATGGAGGAAAATATTAAATTAAATAATTAAAATTAATAGATAAATCGTTTAATTAGATGGTGATACATTTCATCATCGTATTGGAGCCTTAAAATTTTGAATTAAATTAAAATTAGAAAGTAAGTAATAGGAATAAATGTATAATTTTACAAATTTCTATTAACGGCCACGTTACTCGTTTTTTAACGGCGGTAGTTAAAGTAAGACCAATTTAAAAATTTAGTGATGTAATTGACGAGTCGTCTAATTCGGTAATCAAAATAAGTACACTCAAATAGTTTGGTGATTACCTGAGTAGTTTAACCTAATTTTTTAAGGTTAAATTAATTTTTGACAAAATAACTGTTTTTTTATTTTCACTAATTACAACGTCAAAACACACTTTTATCTTGATTTCTCAAATCTTGAAATTAAAAGAGTTGTTGATAAATAAGTTCACTAATCAAATAAAATCGATGTTGAATATATATATATATATAATTGTATTATTTATGATCATCATTTTAGTGAGCCATCAATATATTAATATCATGACTTATTCTTATGATATTGTCACATCTGAGAAGATGCGAAGACATTAATTTTATATCGAAAAAAAAAATTTTAAGATACATAAACGACGGCGCTGTACATCATATCAGACATGTCTTTTGGAAAGAAGATAATGATCCCGTGATAACTGATATTTGAGCGACCCTTTAATTGTCTGATTTTACACCAAACGCCCATGAGTGTGGTAATGACCTAATGACAAAAATTCATAAATTATCCTATGGAAATTCAAGTTTTAATTGAGTACAATCTATATTTAATAGTATAAATTGATATCATTTATAAATGAATATTTATATTAGAGATTAAAAAAGTACTATATCTATCGATAAAAAAAGATTCACATACATAAAAAATACCAGTTTCATAGACTGAATGGCTCCTCCAACCCTCATAATATGGTGAAGCTTCTTTGGTAAGTGGCTTATAGGCGAAATTTCTTTAAGATGAAAGGTCCATGTTTATATTTCCTAAGCTTTTAGGCAACGTACCTCTTATAGTTGACCACCATTAATCAAAGGGCAACCATCACCCATTCCTTTGACAATTATAAAAGTATCATGAGCATCATGAATTCATGGCTAAGTATTTGAAAAGTCATGAACAATTTCTTGGAAAAAATCATATTTGTCAAAGAAAAAAAATTAAACCTTTAGTGTGGCATGGTGGTTGCTCATCTCATCTCTTAGTCACAACCATGGCGGGGTTCGATCCCTACCTATAAGAATGGAGTACATTTCATGCCAGTCTTTTACATCTTAGTGAGAGCACACGCAATGAAAAAATTAATCACTGCTATCGACAATAAATACCTTGACTCAAACCCAAGAAAAAAATAGTTAAAATAATGTACTACAAATACATATGTGCTTAATCAATGAATATTGCTTTTAGATGACAAATATGTTGATTATGTTTTTTAACTAGGGTAATTTATAAAATCCATCGGTCAATTTTTGTCTCACTCTCATTTTGGTCACTAAATTTTTTTAAAAAATTAATTTGATCACTAAATTTTTAGATTGCTTTTGTTTTGGTCACTTGTGCGTTAAATCAGATGCAAGAGGGGGATGTGGTAGTCACGTGTGCTAACGTCGACTGATTTTTGCCGATGCAGTAGTCATGTATCATCCACATCTTTCATTAATTTTATCTTCTTTTCTTTAAAGATGAAACTGTTACAACTTCATTTTTGTGTCACGTCGACGCAAAAATTACCGTTCTTTGGCGTCTTCTTCGACCACTCAAGACATCAATAAACTCATCCCATCGTCTCCTTCTACTCTATCAGTTTATTTTTTTTTCAAAATCTCTTTAAAACACGTGAAACTAAACCCCAAACTTATAGAAACCCAAATCATTCTAATCTACAGTCCCCATTGTCCAATCAATATGACATCGGGATATATAGCTCATCTCCTCATTCTCCACCGTCAATGTTGGGATTTGGAAGAAGATGCTTCATTGTCGAGAAATCAAAGGGAATATGAAAGTTTTTGAACCATTTTGTAATTTTTAAAAGAAAAATGTTTGGTCATAATGCTGTTAAGTATTTAAGAGCTGAGTGATTAAAACAAAAATAAATTAAAAGTCCAACGATCAAAATAGGAGTGAAAAACGTTTAGTGATGAAATATGTAATTTACCCTTTAAAATATGTATAGTAGTTATGATGATAATCAAGTGTTAAATTCTTGAATTAAATCAACAAAACACAAGTCAACAAGTCCTTGTTTTGTTTATCGATAAATGTTTTTCATGTCTTTGTTCTGTTTATAATCAATGGCTGTAATAAATGATAATTCAATGAAAATGACTTTTTGACAATTTTTACATATTGTAACAGTGATAAGAAAAATACTTACTATTAAGTTTCATTGGCTAAGTAGTCCTTATCAATTAGGTTAAAGTCAAGTACTTGCATGCTAAATAAGTGCTAAGACTTCAATTAAGTCCCTAAATTAAACCAACAACATTATTTTTCACACCATAAAAGTCTACATCCATAATTTGTTGTTGTTGTTGAGAGTTTACCCAAAATAAAAATGTTTATATTTTTCATAAATGAACATGGATTTAGCATATTATTACTTTCTTCATAATACTTTAGAAAGAAGGAAATTATCATGAAAAACAAATTCAATTAATTTTGTGACTGATGCATGTTTATTTGTTTCAAAACCCAATTTCATTTTTTGGTTCTTAATTGACACCGGTCCTGAATTTGATTTCGAGACAAAATTTTTCTTTTATTTTTCATTTACGGATTAATAAGACATTAACTCAGATGAAAAATGACTAAAAATGTGTTTTAAGAGAGTAATAAAGGGTGGCTTTTGTCTTTACAAATTACATAACCTTTATATAATCTTTAAATAAAATAATTAAATTCACTTATCAGATATATAGAACAATGTCGGGATGGGAGGATTATACCATTCAACTTCTATGGTTTAATTATATTTTATGGTTTAATTATATTTCTTACGATTCTTTCAGTTTTAAAATTAATAAAATTAAGTATTAACCCATTGTTGATTGTCAAAATGGACAGATATCGGAGATGGTGACCCGATAGTGGTTGAGACGGTCGTTTTGGATCGAAGCTCGTGTATTGCTCTCGTCGTTCGTGGGATATGACATCTGGGTCTACGAATGTCTCTCACTCTTCTTGTTGCTTGTCCAGTTTTATACTACTTGAACATGAGTCATGATAGAGTTGTCGTGGCGTGTTGATTGGACTGGCTATGACTTGACGTCCTAGGTTACCCCTCGTCATCCGTAGCGGCATGTGTGTAGCCACATGACCACCAGATGAGACGCGCTGTTGTTCGCAGTCTTACTCATTCTAGTTTCGACATGTGGCGGTAGGTATTTATAGGTACTAACAATTGCCCCTCAGGTGAGGAAGGGTTATAAAGTGACCTTAGTGAACCTGAGGAATGTAAAGAGGGCTCGATAAGAGGAAGAGTTTTTGTATTAATAGTTTGTAAAATTTTGAGGGCAGATTGCTTATGTGAGAGTCGTGGATGTTTTATGAAATGTCGCATAATGGAATTTATTGACGGTCCGGTCAATTTTCTTTATGAGTAAATCGTTGCATACGAAACATCACATGATGAACATGTTTAGTAGTAAAGCATTTCGAGAAAGAGAATTCTCTTAGTTATAAATAGACTTTAGTTGGCATTCTTGGGTTTTACTTTGTTTGTCTTATTTGTTACTTTTGAGTTTTTAAGAAGAGTAAAGGAAAACTTTAGAAAGGAAAATATAATATTTCCTATTATTGATGACTGAGTCGTCTGTTGTGGTGAGTGATGAGGTTTGTTGTACTACCGAACCAGCCAAATTGTTGAAAATGTTAGAGTGTCTGGGTTTTCTTGCGGTTAACCATTTTTGTATAGGTTCAGTGTACCAGTTAGGACATTTCGTTTAAGTGCATGCTCATATGAGGGGGTTGTGGTGTCTGATTCCTCTTCTTGCTTTTGAGGCGGGGTTTCATTTGTCGTTGTATCATTTCTTTGTAAAGTGGTTAAGTTGGTTTGATGTAGCCCCGGGGCTGTTGAGTGGGACTAGTTAGGGTATTTTGATGGCGTATTTCTTGAATTGCAAGATTCATAGAGACGAGCCTTCTATTAGTGATCTAGATGAGGATTTGTCGTTATTCTTATAATGTAGTGGACGGTTATGACAAAAGTGCAAAGGGTTTTGTGACCATTGGTTATTGTAGAGAGAATACCGATAACGAGGGACCATGCTGAGAATCGTCTTCTATAGAGGACGAAGTTTGTCAGGGTAGAGTGTAATGTTAGGAATTTTCTACCTCCCGTTGTATAGCGTCGACCAGATGAGGATAGGGTTGCGCCTCCTGACATGGGAGAATTACACCTACTGAGTAGAGGCTTTTTATAAGGCTAGAAAGTGATCCACCTTCTTATTTTGGAGAGGTATGTACTCTTAGAAATGTTTGGCTATATTGTCTAGAGGATAAGAGCCCTAGTGGTTGGGATGAATGAGATTTTGATATGTTTCTAGAGGGCTATTTGGCAAGCGTACCTACTTGTGCAAAAGCCTGACCCTTCAGTGAGGGAAAAACGACTTGCTAGAATTATTCCGGGTAGTGAGGATAAACCGAAGAGTTTCTTTTCTAAGTATATTGGCACTTGTTCTCGCTCTTGGAAATATCGCGTGAAAGATGCGCCTCATATATAGTTTACGAAGATACTCTAAAGGGTTATACTGATGTGATTTCATCCGATCCTAATCGCAGCTAGAGAGGAAAAAAATGGTGGTTTGGGCTAGCTTGTTGTTTTTAGCTCGAAAGATGAAGGAAGCTATCTGCGTTTAGAACGCAGGTCAAAAATAAGAATGGATACTGGTAATGGTTTGCTATAACCTTGAGGGAGGATAAACTCTTTCTGTTAATATGCATGTTTTGGTTTATTGATTCTTTTATTCTTTTTATGTGTTCATAGGGACAGTGATTTCCTCTTTCTGGGTCGTTGGTGACGAAATAGAGGATCAGATTGCGGTGTTGTATACTTCACCTTTGTGCCTAACATCGATTTGTTATGTTCACAATGTCTAGTCAAAATGGCGTATTTGGATTTTTTTAGTAGTGGAGACGTAAGTTCACCCCGTTCCCTAGCTGTAGCTACCGTGGTAATATCTTTGGTAGATGTATTTCTCGTTGCTCTTTATATAAGGATTTTTTCTGGTAATAAAAATACCCGTGTAGGAGTGCTGGTGGATATTGTAAATGTGGCACGGGAAAGTGTGGCAAAGAGAATGGGGGCTTATGGCTCGAAGAGATGTTCTTTGGATGACGAAGAAAAAATGTTGGGAAAGAGGCTGATGGTTGATGCTGGGGTTACCAATATTTTTCCTGGGTTGAAATGTGACACTCCATCTATTTCGCTCAAACTTCATAGTTCCTCTTACGTGGTTGTGAGTGACTCTACTGGGAGCGCTGCTTTCGCCAGTTCGGGTGCTAGCTTGCCTATCGTTTGTGCATCTTCAGGTATTTTGAGTAACATGTTATTGTTGTTTTGAGTTTGGTAGTTTTGCTGTTTAGTTCATGAAATGGTTTTGTTTACTAGGTTTATTTGCAGGAGTAAGTGCTACGGATTCAATTGTTGTTTATTGCTCTTTCGAAGATATACCCCTTTGGGTTGCGCTTATTAAGCCTGCGTTTGAGTCAGGTGCTATGAAGACTTCTTTGATCCCTCTTTCTGCCGATGTTTCTCTATACGAGGGTGGCGAACCCCTCTCTCCGTAGAGTGCATTCTATCCTTAGAGGGGCTGTAAAAAAGAGAGAATTGGTTCCACCATAAATCTACTGCCAGAAGATTATTTGAGCTGTATTCGAATATTCGTGGTGTTTCTCTACCTTGTTCTGGTATTAAGAGGACCGTTGAGGGGTTGAGGTCTCATTTAGGAACTATATTGTGTTTAGCTTAGCATGGAAAGGAACACAAAGATTATTCATGAGGAAAATGCAAAGCTGCATTCGCATATGAGAGGTTACACTCTCTGTTTGAGAAGAATGCAAGGTTGCGTTTGCAAGTGGAAGGGCATGCTGCTCGGTTAAGAGAGCTGCAAGAAAAATATGAGGCAGATGTTTGGGCGCGGGTAGGAGACTTGCACAGAAAACATACAGAGGAAATTGCTGAGAGAAAGAATGAGACTGATCACGCTCTTAGGATTAAGAATAAGCTTCTTGAGGCTATGGAAATGAGTTTCAAGACTTAGATTCGGGGTCTTAAAGAAAAGTTGGAGCAAGCAGAAAGAACGACAGATGAAAGCTTCGCAAATTTCATTAAGAATTTAATAGAGCTTAAAAAATCGCACAAAAATGAGGTTATGGTGCTGGAGGCTACCCATAATGTTGATATGGCAGAAAAAGTTAAGGCAGTTGTGGGCGCAACCTCCGCCTTTATGGTTGAAGGGACGAAAAGGTCCTGAGATGCTACCATTCTGAGATTTCAGTTGGCGCAAGGCTCATTTGATGTTAGGGTGTGGATTTTGACGCTCTTTGCGACCCGAGTACAGAAACATTGTGTCTTCTTCTACCATTGATTTGAACGCATCTTCTTCTCTGAACGACCACAACGGTACTGCAAACAGAACATATAGTGAGGGTTTTAGGTGGTTGTAGTAGGGGTGTATAAATACTTTTGTTATTTCTTTATTTGCTTTCTTGTATGAAGAAAACTTATTTTGAGGATTGCTTCAGTTATTTTGCTATTATGGTAAAGAACCTGATTAGTTTAATTATCTTCGGAGTATGTCATAACTGCAAAAGTTTTAAGAGTAACTGTATTTTCTCATTACGTGGTACGAGATAATTCATTCGATTATATTTCTATATTAGAAAAGATTTGTTACTATGTTAAGTTCTATGAAGAAGAAATATCAGAGCTGGATATGTGGAAGTTTAAGGTTATTGTTGCTAATATAGGTAATCATTTTGAAGGTGATTGTTTGAAGATGGTGTCATCATCTTCTTTTACCTCTTTATGAGATCTAAATCCTTTGTTAGGATTCAAATCATAAGAAGGGTTAGAATGATTTGCATAATCTGAAAGTGTTTGTGTTTTTAATTTTTGTGCAGTTTGTGATATGTTATTTGTGTTTTCTTAGTTAATTTGAAAGTTGGTAAAGCTATGTAGCGAAAAGTTATCTAATTTGGCGTACGTAATTTCTACTATATGGACAGTTATAGGGGATTAGTATTGTGGACAATTGCATAAGATAAGACAGATGTTTGTTGCTTTAAGAAGATGGATTTTGTGTGTGGCTCATTCTCTTATTCCTTATTGGCTTAGTTTGCTGTGATTTAGACAATTTAGGCTATGATGAAAGAGAAAGTATTTGACTGGTGGTGATAGGTGCATGCGCCTACCCGCGTAATTATTGATTGAAAGTTTGAAAGCTGCGTGATTTTATTTATTTAGTCGAGATTTTGGGGTTTGGAAATTAAATACTTGTATGAATGACCCTCCATATAGGAGTGTGAAACATCGTCGCTTGGCATTCCCATTGGTTGCTATAAATGGGGGTCCTGAGAGCCTGTATCCTTATAACCTAGTCTACGAGTGGTTTTGTTATCTTTTTATGCGGTTTTGTTTTTACAATTTCACTTGTTCCACTTTGAGAGGAGAAAAGGAAAATATATTTGCGGGGAAGAGTGGTATGCGAAAATCGTGTCTCATAGATCCCGGAGAAGTGCTAGTTTTGTTGTTTGGGTTATTTGCGTCGGTAGACAATAGTATTTGGAAGGCTAGGACTAGCCATCTGTAAGGTACATGGTGCTTAGGCGATAAACGATAAATTGTCGATTTATGAGGATGTCAGACAGTAAAAAAGATGTGATTTGTGAAATTTAACTGAAAGAAATTAAAATTTTGAAGCTTTTAAAGAAATTTAGATTTTTAAAAAAATTCTAAAATTAGAAATATAAAAAATATGTTACGTATCATGTTATGATTAGATAACGTAATTTTTTTAACGATTGTTGACTAAAAACCTTAAACGAGTTACAGAATAAAATATTAAATATCTATTTAGCTTAAAATATAATTCAAATACTTATATGGATAAAATTTATAATTTCGACACTTATTTTATTGTTAAGTAAAAAAAACGACCCCAACATTTTGAAAAAAGGTTACCGTTACAATTTTCGCCTAAACGAAAAAGTTTCCGTTAAAGCATCGTCCCCTGTTTCACCTCCTATAAACAGACGACTGACTCTGCCTGCTTCATTCTTTGTTTTTTTAATCGAAAAAAATTCTCTGTTTCTTCAATTTCAAACTTTGAAAAAAGGGATAAAAAATAAAAAGTCCAAGTCTTACTGAAAGAATAAGAATTTACCTATTTCTTTATTTTTTAATTTGGAGCTTCGTGTTTTGATTTTTTATTCCTCGGAAACAAGAAGTTCAAGGTAAACTTTGCAAATTTTGTATTAAAATTAATTTTTTTAGTGATGTTCTCCTTTATTTGGATTAGATTCTTCATATTTGTTTCTGGATTTCATTTTGGTTTGTGTTAGTTCGCTGGGAAACGAAAAAGAAGCTGACTTTGAGTGCTTGCTATATGGATTGAAGAAGCTACGGTATTTTAAGTGCTTACATTTTAGTTTTCATCAAGTAAACAAAAGTTTTTCTTAGTATTTTTTTTCCTTTTATAGGAAACTTTTTATTTTAGTTTTTTCATTTGAAAAGATAATCAAATATTTTCTCTTTCCGGATTCTTTATATAAAAAAAATTAGCTCTGTTGTTTTAGCAACCCGTGTATAACATATGTTGAAAAAGAAAACTTTTTTTTTCATTACAAGTTACTCTGTTTCAGTTTGAGGTTTGTTTTGGTTTACCATCTGTTTGTGGCATGTTCCAATAGTTTGGATATTTTTTTATACAATGTTAGACTACCTAGTCCCATCTCCACTTTTTGTTCCGACAATGATGCCAACCGAGTTAAACTCAATTACATCTAATTGGTTGAATATTTAATCCTTTTGATTATTAGGAAAGATTGACTGGTTTTGTTGAGCCAGGAGTTCAATTTGTCAAGCTTTGTATTTATTGTAATTGTTAAATATTTCAGCTGCCTCAAGAGTAGTTGGCAGATGCTGATTAACTTTTGGTAATCTTATTCTTAGAATTCTGATTATCAACCCCAAAATGCTCTGCATCAAATCCTTTGGTTACAGATTTCAAAGTGTATTACTATTTAGGTTGTTGTTGTTGTTGAGACTTGAGAAAACTGTGTTAGGTTAAAGAGTGAGAGTTTAGTTATTTATTTGTGTTTGTTAAGCCACTTGATCTCTTTTCTGTAAATTTTTTATGAAACCACAGATTTATTGTGTGGAGTGAAATATGAAAACAGGAAACCATAGGATTAGTACGTCTTTGTTGGTCATTTTGTTGAATGTTAATCAGGCTACTTTATTGTGTTGTTATAGTGTAATTTTTAGTATCTAAGTTCTTGCTACGACATAGAATATATGTATGAACATGGCTTTAGCTCTTCAATCTGGATTTCTCTCTCTTTTTAAGTTTGGTTTGTTGTACGCACGCAGAACTCCGAACACGCAGAAGTTAACCGTTCTTTACATTGTTTTTGCAGGTCAATTTTGTTTTCATGAAGGCATAACTTCAATTGTAGTGTTGAAGTATCTCATAGTTATTGTGATGAAATGGTTGAAAATCCTGTCCTTAACTTTCTATAAATTTCCTGAGATATCATCATCACCTTGGAAAGCTGATGCCAAACTCATAGCATGGACTCGCACCAGCTTTTCAGATACGGTGTGACCGGTGCTGGCCTATCGAACTCGACCTCTTATTCAACTTTTCCTTCAATACCTTACAAGCAGTTTAGTTCTTTGAAGTCTGACATAGGAAACTCACCCAACTCTCCCTTTTCGACTCCATTTGATTGTGATACCAACACCACATTGAGTGACAGCCTAGAGCAGCATAGCTCTACGGAGAATCTCTCCGGACTTAGCCCTTCTTGCAACTCTTCACTTGAATCCAACACTTATTTCCATCGACTGAGTCCCTCTCTGGACTGCAGGGGTGAAAGCTTACTATTCAATTCTGGTGGAACTTCTTACGCACAAGATGCAAATTCTGGCCACAAAGTAACATACACTTTGCAGGAATTGGAGACTGCACTTATGGCGCCCGATGAAGACGAAGAGATAACCACCCCTAGTGTTTCCCGTGGAGAAAGTAGTAGACCGCAGACAACCGGCCAGCGATCTAGGGCATGGGGTCAGGAGTTCCAAGGATCTTTGGTGCTTCGGCCTCAGACATCCTTTGTCTCTAGCTATAGGCAGTCAACTGAAGTTTCTCACGTTGAGAAACGCCAGAGATCAATTGAGGGTTTGTTTCTTCAGGGTATTCCATCCGGGAATCTGAAGCAGTTGCTGATTGCTTGTGCTAAGGTCCTATCTGCAAACAATATGGCTGAATTTGATAAGTTGATTACGAAGGCTAAGGATGCAGTTTCAATCAGTGGGGAACCGGTCCAGCGTCTTGGTGCTTACATGGTGGAAGGTTTGGTGGCAAGGAAGGAAGCATCGGGGTCTAGCATATATTGTGCCCTTCGTTGCAGAGAGCCTGAAGGCAAGGACTTGCTTTCCTACATGCAAATCCTGTATGAAATCTGCCCGTACTTAAAGTTCGGCTACATGGCAGCCAATGGGGCCATTGCTGAAGCATGCCGAACAGAAGATCGCATTCACATTATCGATTTCCAGATTGCTCAGGGAACACAATGGATGACTCTCTTGCAGGCACTTGCAGCTAGACCGGGTGGAGCTCCATTTGTTCGGATTACAGGAATTGATGATCCTCTTTCTAAATATGCTCGTGGTGGTGGACTGAAAGCTGTCGAAAGACGTTTTGCAGCTCTATCTGAGAAGTTCAATATTCCAGTTGAGTTTCAAGGAATGCCGGTTTTTGCAGCAGATATCACAAGGGACATGCTTGATATCAGGCCCGGAGAGGCTCTGGCTGTCAACTTCCCTCTGCAGCTCCATCACACCCCTGATGAGAGCGTTGATGTGAACAATCCTAGGGACGGGCTTCTACGAATGGTGAAGTCACTTTCTCCCAAGGTCATCACATTGGTAGAGCAAGAATCAAACACGAACACAGCCCCTTTCCTCCCTAGATTCATCGAGACTCTGGAGTACTACTTGGCAATATTCGAGTCCATAGATGAGACACTACCAAGGGACAGAAAGGAACGAGTCAACGTGGAGCAACATTGCCTGGCCAGGGATATCGTGAACGTCATTGCTTGTGAGGGAGAAGAGAGGGTCGAACGCCACGAGCTCTTCGGTAAGTGGAAGTCCAGGCTAACAATGGCCAGATTTCAACAATACCCTTTAAGCTCTTACGTCAATTCGGTGATACGAAGCCTGCTGAAGTGTTACTCTGAACATTATACACTGGTGGAGAAGGATGGTGCCATGTTAATGGGATGGAAAGATAGGAACCTCATATCAGCTTCTGCTTGGCATTGTGACAGCAGCTGAGATTCATAAAAAGGTAGACAACGAAATAATCAGTTCATTTCTTTTACAGGTAACATCCTTATAAATCGAAAAGGGCAACATTTTCGCATACCGTTAGGCAAATCATCACTGTCTCCTTTTGTTAATCTTATTCGCTTTGATAGGATTCTATGTATGGTGCAAGAATATCGAGGGATATATTATGTTCTAATCTGGTTTATGATTCAATATATGTAACACAAATGTATCCCCAGGATTAGACAGTATATATAAGAAAGAATGGATCCTCATTTTGTTTATAGTTTCATGCTAATCTGCTTATCCTCTGTGTTTCACTGGCCCCGTACATTTTGTAACAAAAACATGTTTATTTCCTAAGTTTATCATCGCCACATACCGACTTTGGAGGAGTACATGGCACTTGCAACGGTTACCGGTGGCTATCTGAAGCCCGCGACCACATCGTATGCCGGAAAGGGAGATGTTGCAACGTAAGATGCTTTGGCATCGGTTTCTAGTGACTCCAAGATACTCACTAGCACAGCCATTTTATGTAGACTCACGAATGACATTATATCCCATGAGGTAAATACAAACTTCTTTAATTTCTTTTCCATTGTTTTCAAATGATCAATTGCCTTATCGTAAACCAAAGTCCGAGCATTTCCGGTTCAAGCGAAATAGAGGGCATGTGGCATCGGCGATCGAGGGTTACATGAATCAGTATTAGTGAATTGCTAATGCATGGAAAGATATAAATGAGGAATGTCTGTATCCAACCGTGGTCCCAATGCCACTCCTCACTCCGGATGGGGATGTTGTGTACAAGGATGGGGATGGTCCTTGTTGCTTCTCTAATCATTGATTCCGTGCCTTTATAACCAGGCATTTAACCTACTTTAATTTCGACTCGACTCAACTGGTAGGACGTAAGTTTTGTCCTGAGAATATAATCAAGAATTGTCTTCTATGAAACCCATATGTATCTGATGATTATGGGAATGAGGATGAAAAAAAATCTTTGAAGCATTGGATTCTCTAAAAATATCCCCCAAGTGTTGGAGACTGTGTGAGAAATACAAAACCGTCCTCACCCTCCCTATTCTTATTCCTAATCTTCTTTAATTAGAGTGTTTGTCGTGATCAGAATCTTATTTGAGAAAAAAAACCAAACAATTACCGTTTTGAAAGAAATTAAAAAATGGGAGGAAAAATACACAACGGCTAAGTTTTTTGTATAATGAGATCAATAACGATACATTTAAATTAAGGGTAAAACTTTAATACATAGGCTGTATAAAATTAATTTTACACAAACCTGTTTATTTACACTATAAATCAAAATTAAACCTAAACCCTAAAAAATAAACCCAAACCTTAAACCCTAAACCTTAAATTCTAAACATTAACCTTAAATTCTAAACCCTACAACCCAAACCCCTAAACTCTAGACTCTAAACTAAACCCTTAATCTCTAAAACTAAAAGGTTTGTGTAAATTTTGTATTAAAGTTTTTCTCTTAAATTAACTCAAAAGAATCCTGGTGAAAAATATCAAATGACGATTGTTATTTTAATTCATATTTAATGATTAAATACTATATAAAAGTAATTAAAATTTTGACACCGAATATTTATATAAAAATGATTTAATATTTTTTTTTGAATTGAAAGAGACCCTAGAGGGTCATCCATGTCAAGAACGGACTCAATCATAGCGCGCGCCGGGGGGGGGGGGGAGGGGGTCACAAGAATCTTCGTGGCGAAACAGGTTGAATCAGCTAGTTTGGCAAGTTTGTCTGTAGGTTTCTTCCCTTCTCTCCGTGTCCATAAAAAATCCGTCACCCAACCTCTAGTGCTGAGATCATATATTGCCCGAACAAGGGATAAAGAGCTAGAGCCGACAGAGGGGTCACGGAGCATTTGAATTGCTTGCTTGTTATCGGATTGAACTTGAAGAATCTCGACACCATGAGACCATGCCAATTAGAGACCAACGTAGATGGCCCATAGTTCCGACTGCAGCGTGTCAGATATGCCAATTGATTTGGTATATCCAAAAGTCCAATTGCCTCTATGGTCGCGGAGTCCCCCAACGGAAGCAACAACTGAGTCAAGCAAGACCGAGCCATCTACGTTCAAACACAACCAACTTGGATCAGGACAATGCCGTTTAAGCTGACATGCTGGAACCATAGGAGCAGCGGCGTTAGACATCCAACCCTCATGATAATGTTGAGCCCATATAATATACTCTTAGAAAGAACCGAGTCGGGTGAGCTGCTGGACCGAGTAAAAACAGCATCGATGCGGTTCTTCCAAGTTTGCCATACAAAGGATGTGAACACAAGGTTCCAAGGGGCGTTCCATTCATGGATCACCATATCAGCGCTAAGGTTCTGCCGCAACCAATCATAAAGTGGAAGGGAGAATAAAGAACGCGATAAACAAAGGGGCACAATCTTGTTCCACGTCAGTCTTGTAGCGGTACAATCCCGGAGCACATGTAAGATTGATTCATCAAAAGTATGACAGATAAGACAGCTCGGATTCAAAGCCAGGCAACGTTTGCATCGTTTCATATTCGTCATGAGTTTTTGTTGGCAAGTCAACCAAAGGAAAAGGCGAAGCCGTTGAGGCACACGCAAACTCCAGATTTGCGACCAAATAGGATCAGTTGGATTCCAAGTCTCAAATACCTGCTGTGAGTAAGCCGATTGAACCTCAAAATTGTGTTGAATTTTGAACTATTCCAAGTCTCAAATAGGATCTGTTGAATCTACCACTATACCAAAACCAATATGTCACACTCGGACAGGTTTGGTTAGGAGTGTACATTCGATCGAGTCGAGTCAAAAAAATTTGAACTATTCGAGTTGAAGAGTCTTATTTTATTATTTAAACTTTATTTGAAATTTTTTCGATTCGAGTTGAGTCTGTGAAATTCGAGTCGAGTTGTCGAATTTCTATACAAATTTAATTGTAATTATTTATGATGTTATAATACGTATTGATTCTAATCTAAACGACTTTCTCTAATTATTTAATTATAAATTGTAATGTTACTATTTAATAAAAATATATATCTATAATTTTAAAATATATTTATAATGTTATTTTTAAAGAAAGAACTTTTGAAGGATAAAATATTAATGAGAGTATGAAGGAGTTAAGGAATTGATGAGAAGAAAGAATTTACGAAATATATAGTTGGAGGATCAAATTGAATAAAATGAAAATTTAAAGGACTAAATTGTAAAAAGAATATATTTTGTTAAAAGGTATGAATTGAATTTACATAGATATTATATAGTGTTAGTGGAGTATGTGGTTTAAATTTGGTCAAAATGGACTTAAAATGAAGGGAAAACGAAGAAATAAGGAAATCATACAAAGTTGAAGGACTAAATTGAAAAAATAAAAATGAAGCTATTCTAAATTGTTTTAGGAGTATGCGATTCAAATTTCGTCAAAAAATGGACATAAAACGAATGAAAAACTGAGGAAATCTTATAGAGTTGAGGGACTAAATTGTAAAAAGAGGACATTTATTTTAAAAAAATATGAATTAAAGCTAAATATGTATTCTAAAGTGGTTTAGAAACATATGGTCCAAATTTGGCCAAAAATTTACTTAAAATGAATGAAGAATTGAAGAAGAAAGGAAATCATGGACTAAATCGCAAAACTATAAAATTCGCTTTTTTGAGTTGAAAAATTCAAACAACTCAAATCGAATAACTCAAATTTAAAAAAAATCAACTTTTTCAAGTCGAGTCGAGTTTTGTCCACCCTAAGTTTGACAATATAAATGTTATTTTCCTGCCTTCACATGGAGAAATTATATTATAGGCCCGTCCCGCCACGTCATCTATAGGCTCAACCAATAAAATTCATCCATTCCATTAAAGTTTTCTATGTTATCTTTTTACCAAGAGAAGATTTACATAGTAAATACTATTTTTTAAATTTAATTTATAATAAATATGAGTGAAAATTCACTTAATAAAAATATAACATGAAAAAATTATTAAAATATATATTTTTATTGGTTGAGATCATAAATAACGTAACACGATAAACCTATAATATAATTTCTCCAACACACGAATCACATTACAATTTACAAACTTCCCTATATATGTAGACTAGGTTAACCAAGATAGCTCTAAAATAAACCAAAGCTAGAGAAGAAACACATACAAGCACACCCTAGTCCAGATATGGCTAACTCGAGAGAATCAGATCCCAGTAGCCATGGTTCTTCGTTAGGTTCACCTCTGCTGGTTCCATACAAGCACACCTTTAGTATTAATAAATGTTAAGTGGAATAATAAGACATATTATATTTTTAAGAAGAGAACTCAAATTTAAATTTTCAAAACAATATTGTATTATTAAAAGAAAAAATCATAAATTACGAACATAAACTATAAAATAAACATCAATTATTGCGGGCTCTGATACCAACTTGTCACGGGGCTAGGGCTCAACCCTAGTGAATTCGTGCGGCCTTAGATGCCTTTGACGCTAATCGGTCGATTCCCGCGCCTAAGTAAGCCTTCAACCAGCCTTACGAGTACTCATGCTCGACAACGGCTCGGACAAGCCCTCTAGGCTTTGATGGATGCGGAAGCGCTTTAAGCACTATGATGACTACTCTTGGCCACTCGAGAGGCAACTAGCTCAAAGAGCTTTAGAAACAAAGACAACTGAAAGGAACAAGAGAAAAACTAGAGTAAATGCCTCAGAGTCTTATTACTCTTTTCAAATGAGAGAATGAATGGAATGAGATGGATGATGGATTGGATTGGTACAAATGAGAGTGAGAGGCTCTCTATTTATAGTTGAGCTCCCACTCAATCAATGGTCCGGATCGATTTACATGGATGGCCAGGATTAGCCCAAATCCTTACAAGAATCTCTAATCTAGGAAAGAATATCAAATCCTACCTAATTACATCAATTAGTAGGTTTCTTTCCTCAGATAGCTGATCATACTCGATATGGCAAGATTTTTCCTTTGAGTCATTGTCTCTTGCCATTTCTGAAAAGCTAGTGTGATCGGGCTCTCTAGCATTCTTCAAGTGTTGGGCCAAGTCTAATGGTCTTGGCAAGTCCGATGATCCGCTTTGAACCCATTGGGCGAATCCTTGCGCAACTGTTTCGGACCAAAAGGTTTGGGCCGTGACATACATCATTAGCCCTGGACTATATTACGTATGCCACGCTCCGGTTCGTTACCGAATTCAGCACCGGACGTGTCGGTCTATGTGCCTTTGTCCTTGCTACTGTACCTGTCGGTCAAGCAAAACGCGGTGTTGCTGGAATGTCGACGTTCTATTTCTTTTCGGGAGGAATCGCATTACTCTCTGGCATAGCTTACGTTTTCCCAACATGGCGTGCGCTTTCTGTTCCCTCCTCTGTTCCCTCTGTCCTTTTCTTTGTCCTGGTGATTCCTTTCATCTCTGAACCCCTCGGTGGTGCCTCGTTCGCGGAAAACCGAACGAAGCGATGAAAATTATGCGATCCATTGCTAAGTCCAATGGACATCACCTTCCTGATGGAGTCACGCTTGCACTGGATGATGAAGCTAATGATGGTTCCAATGGTAATCAAAATTGGAAAGAAACAACAGTGGATAAAGAAGCAATCAATGGTTCTATCATAGACGTAATCCGATCACCGGTCACTCGTATTCGACTATTCGTAGCCGTGGGAATCAACTTCGCCTGCTCTGCTGTGTACTATGGCCTTAGCTTAAACGTCGTCAACCTCAAGACAGACCTTTACCTCACCGTCCTCGTCAACGCCGTCGCTGAAATGCCAGCTTTCGCCATAACAGCAGTTCTACTAGACAGATTCGGAAGGAAGCCGTTGGCAATCGGGACACAATGGTTTAGTGCAATCTTTTGCTTCATGGGGAGCATGATGGGAAATGTAGGAATATGGAAAGTAACAAGAGTGTGTTGTGGAATTCTGGGGATATTCGGCATGGCCGGGACATACAATTTGTTGTTCATCTACACGGCGGAACTCTTTCCTATGGTGGTGAGAAACGTGACACTCGGATGTGCAACTCAGGCAGCACAAATGGGGGCTATACTGGCACCGTCCGTGGTTGTTCTGGGCGACGTTTTTTCGTTTATGATGTTCGGGGTATGTGGACTGATCGGAGGAACGCTTGCATATTATTTACCAGAGACACTACACAAGACATTGTATGACACAATGACAGGACTAGAAGATGGGGAAATTGCTTGAAACTTGAAACGATTGGTCAAATTTCCTCACATGGCAGCTTCATTCCAACATTGGAGGAGAGAACGGGATTTCGGGTGCAACAGAAATGGAGACATACCAAGAATTGTCTGTAAGAGAACAAGACATTGGGACATAATTTAAGGCCAAACTATTTTTAATATGTACTGAGGGAACGAGAAATCAAAGACCTAAGTTGAATAAGCTGTCGGAGAAAGATACTGAATAATTTAATCTTTTCCTGTTGCAGATTTTGAAAACAAATTAATCCTAACATGAAACTAAAAATTATAGGTTAATTTAGCGGAATGACTACTAAATTTTAAAAAAAAATTAAAAAAATTAATTTAATTTAATCGATTAATAAATTAAATATCGCTAATTAAAAAAATGTTTAGGGAAATCGCAATACTCCTGCACAGACTGTTCGGATTGGACAGGGAACTTGGATGACAAACCTTAACTTTGGCTTATGAGATATTCAGTCTAAGTGAGCCATAATAATCTAGAAAAGTTGTCGGCTGAAGTATATCTATGTGCAAACAAAGGCGGCTAATTAAAATTCATAATAAGTAATAACAATGATTTTTTCTGTATATATTTAAAAGGATGTTCTCATCCGTTACAATTGATCTAATTTGATCAGAATAATATTCAGTTAAAATCATCCTGATAATAATGATTTAAGATTTAAATTTGTGTCGGTTGATTAAATTGTTTATCATTATTTCTTTATATTCTCTTGAAAAATATGTTCTAGAGACTTATTATAAGTACTTTTTATGATTAAAATTAGAATGTGTTAGAAAAATTTAAATTTATATTTGTTGGTATATGTTAGATTAATTTACTGAAATCAACTTTGTCTTTTAACATGAGTATAAAAATTAATAATTTAATCAACCGACACAAATACCTACTTAATTTATTTATAATCTTTCCAGCATTAAATTGAAGTAATTATGGAATAGAAATTTTTTGTCACTTTTCGGTGTCTCTGTTTAGGGTTGGTCCTGAAATTTTGGAGGCCGAGGGCAAACCGAAAAAATAGGTCTCTAATAATAAGTGTTGAAAAAAATTGAATTCTAAGAGTAGGTCTCTAATAATAAATATTAAAAAATAATAAATTTTAAGAGTACGCCATAATAATAAATATTTTTTTACATTTTAAGAATAAGCTCATAATAACAAATATTAAAAAAATTGAGCCTCTAATAATAATTATTGAAAGCATTTGGCCCAATAAAAAATATTAAAAAATGAATTTTAAGAGTAGGCCCTTAATAACAGTTATTGAAATAATAATAGTTTTAAGAATATGCTCCTAATAAAAATAATTTGAAAACAATGAACATCTAATGATAAGTATTGAAAATTTTGATCCTCAAATAACAAGCATTAAAAAAAATTAGACCACAATAACGAGTATCGAACAATTTAGACCCATAATAACAAATATTGAAGAAAATAAATTTTAAGAGCAATCACCTAATAACAAATATTAAAAAATAAATTTTAATAGTATGACCTAATAACAAATATAAAAAATAGCCTCTAATAACAAGTATTTAAAAAAATTGGGCCTCAAATAACAAGTATTAAAAAAATAGATCCCTAATAACAAAATTTTTAAAAAAATAATTTTAAGAGTACACCTATATTAACAAATGTTGAGAAAAAAATTGAGCCTCTACTGACAAGTATTAAAAAAATGAGCCACAAGCAACAAGTATTAAAAAATGAACCCTTAATAATAAATATTAAAAAAAATTAAATTATCATTAAACTTTCAATTATGACACTAAGACTCATTAATGTTTAGACTAAATAAAATTTTTAATTATAGATTGTGGATTCTATTACTAAATATTTAAATTTAAAATATATATATATATATAACTAAAAAAATGTAACTAATGGGCCCTGAGCAAGCGCCCCTCATGCCCACCTCAAGGCCAGTCCTGTCTCTTTCTATTCTCAACATTTAAAAAAAATTAGGTTCATGGTTTAGTGTTAATGTTTAAGATTATGGTTTATAGAATTATGGGTATAATGTATTTTTAGGGTTTAAGGTTTATGATTTAAGATTTAGAATTTAGGGTTATGACTAAGAATTTAATTTTTAGTGTTGGGGCATAGAAAAGGGAGAAATTATATCATAAGCCTGCCCAATTACGTCATCCATGGTCTCAACCAATAAAAATTATCAATTTTATTAATTTTTTCCTTGTCGTCTTTTTTACAAGTGAATCTTCGCATGATAAAAACTATTTTTTAAATTTGATTTACGATAAATATAAATGAAGATTCTTATAGAAAAGTTGAGAATTTTTTTTTTCAGGAATTAGCTTTTTAGCTTTTAAAAATAAAAATAAAATAAAAATATAACATATTGCAAGCAATGAGTGCCTGATGATTTTTTAATGAATAAACTTTAAAATATTAAATGTTGGACACATAAAATATAACCGAATAAAAGTTTGACACATATTTTAGAAAAACCTTTAGTATTAATAAATATTAAGTGGAATAACAAAACATATTATATTATATTTAAAAAAAATTAAATTTAAATTTTTAAAATAATATTATATTATTAAAAAATAAAATTATAAATTACGAACATAAACTATAAAATAAACATCAATTATATTATAAAACAAACTTTAGGTGACTACAGTAATACATAAGTATCACGTGCAATGCTAGAAACATGAGGAAAGCAGTAGAGTTGAGCCTGCAACACGGAACCCTATGTAGCAAAACCCCACAAAGCAATTAATAAACCATGCATATAGATAAATTCAACAGATGACGCATTCTTTTAGCAAAAAGTACTGCCACTTAGCTTGCTTCTCCATTGCGTATGGGCGGAGACAAGTAATCTTTAATAATCAAGGTTATTTATAGTTGAATTTCAATTATTAACTTACAAATAGCCTAATTTTTAATAACAAATTTTTTTTTTCATGAATTATTTTTTACTTACTCGTTTTCATCATTTTTATTATTCGATGATACCACTTTAGACTTTAGTGACTATCATCTTTAACAAGGGCCGTAAATTTCAAGTCATTTTCTAACCACACTAAATCTTAGACGTTTAGCAAGAGACTATACCTTTTCTCGCTTCTTTATTTTAGCTGTCGACAACGACGTATTATTTAAACTATTCGAGTTGACAAGTCTTATTTTATTATTTAAACTTTATTTGAAATTTTTTCGATTCGAGTTGAGTCTGTAAAATTCGAGTCGAGTTTCTATACAAATTTAATTGTAATTATTTATGATGTTATAATACGTATTGATTCTAATCTAAACGACTTTCTCTAATTATTTAATTATAAATTGTAATGTTACTATTTAATAAAAATATATATCTATAATTTTAAAATATATTTATAATGTTATTTTTAAAGAAATAACTTTTGAAGGATAAAATATTAATGAGAGTATGAAGGAGTTAAGGAATTGATGAGAAGAAAGAATTTACAAAAAATATAGTTGGAGGATCAAATTGAATAAAATGAAAATTTAAAGGACTAAATTGTAAAAAGAATATATTTTGTTAAAAGGTATGAATTGAATTTACATAGATATTATATAGTGTTAGTGGAGTATGTGGTTTAAATTTGGTCAAAATGGACTTAAAATGAAGGGAAAAAATGAAGAAATAAGGAAATCATACAAAGTTGAAGGACTAAATTGAAAAAATAAAAATGAAGCTATTCTAAATTGTTTTAGGAGTATGCAATTCAAATTTCGTAAAAAATGGACATAAAACGAATGAAAAACTGAGGAAATCATATAGAGTTGAGGGACTAAATTGTAAAAAGAGGACATTTATTTAAAAAAATATGAATTAAAGCTAAATATGTATTCTAAAGTGGTTTAGAAACATATGGTCCAAATTTGGCCAAAAATTTACTTAAAATGAATGAAGAATTGAAGAAGAAAGGAAATCATGGACTAAATCGCAAAATTATAAAATTCGCTTTTTTGAGTTGGGAAATTCAAACAACTCAAATCGAATAACTCAAATTTGAAAAAAAAATCAACTTTTTCAAGTCGAGTCGAGTTTTGTCCACCCTAAGTTTGACAATATAAATGTTATTTTCCTGTCTTCACATGGAGAAATTATATTATAGGCCCGTCCCGCCATGTCATCTATAGGCTCAACCAATAAAATTCATCTATTCCATTAATGTTTTCTATGTTATCTTTTTACCAAGAGAAGATTTACATAGTAAATACTATTTTTTAAATTTAATTTATAATAAATATGAGTGAAAATTCACTTAATAAAAATATAACATGAAAAAATTATTAAAATATATATTTTTATTGGTTGAGATCATAAATAACTTAACAAGACAAACCTATAATATAATTTCTCCAACACACGAATCACATTACAATTTACAAACTTCCCTATATATGTAGACTAGATTAACCAAGATAGCTCTAAAATAAACCAAAGCTAGAGAAGAAACACATACAAGCACACGCTAGTCCAGATATGGCTAACTCGAGAGAATCAGATCCCAGTAGCCATGGTTCTTCGTTAGGTTCACCTCTGCTGGTTCCACACAAGCACACCTTTAGTATTAATAAATGTTAAGTGTAATAATAAGACATATTATATTTTTAAGAAGAGAACTCAAATTTAAATTTTCAAAATAATATTATATTATTAAAAAATAAAATTATAAATTACGAACATAAATTATAAAATAAACATTAATTATATTATAAAAAAAACTTTAGGTGACTACAGTAATACATAAGTATCACGTGCAATGCTAGAAACATGAGGAAAACAGTAGAGTTCAGCCTGCAACACGGAACCCTATGTAGCAAAACCCCACAAAGCAATTAATAAACCATGCATATAGATAAATTCAACAGATGACGCATTCTTTTAGCAAAAAGTACTGCCACTTAGCTTGCTTCTCCATTGCGTATGGGCGGAGACAAGTACACAATTGTAGAATAAATTCCACTCTCTCTCATTTATATAATTTATTTGCAATTAATCCATGCATATAGACGATTCAACAAATGACACCCATATATTTTTTAAAATGTATTTTTTATATAATTTATACATAAAAAATTTTAAAAATATATAATAATTAACATCATTTATAAATAGAATGACACTTTTTAAAAATAATTATCCCTTCTCAAATATTATTAAAAAAAAAACGACAACCTTTAAATATTAGTGTCGGTCGGTCTTCTGTTGCCACATGCAAAATGATCTCAATTACCCACTCCATTCTCATATTTCCAACGTGAAAACGAAGAACCGTGTTCCTCATGAATGGCACCGTCATAAACAGAACGAGATAAACGTTAGAGGCACATTGATTGAAGCAAAACATTCAGCATTTTCTTTTTGACGTAAAAACATTCAGCATTTTGTCAACGAGAAATGTATCTATAAATAAAGCAACGTAGAAGAACTTAGTCTCAGGCAATTCTCCGGTTGTTAACAGACACAGACACAGACACTATTTCTGAGAAAATGTCTTCCCTCCATTTTTCATCACTTCCTGCTTCAGCTCTGCATTCCATGTCCAACGAGAATCGTCGCTCTGCCAACTTTCATCCCAGCATTTGGGGTGATATTTTCCTTTCCTGTCCCTCTGAAATGGTGAACAATTACGTTTTACTTTATTATATATATATATATATATTTATGTTTGCATTTTGAGTATGAATGAGCGAAATTAATGCTTGAAACTCTGCAGAATATCGATGCCGAAACTTGGCGAGAATACGAAGAACTGAAACAAGAAATAACGAGGATGCTTATGGTGGCTACAGACGAACCATGTCACAAATTGCAGTTAATTGATACAATCAAACGCTTAGGTGTCAGTTACCATTTCGAGCAAGAGATTGAAGATACTTTACAGAATATTTATGATCATCACCACGCGAACAATGCTGACCAGAGTCTCGAGGTTACGGCTCTTCGATTTCGATTGCTTAGAGAGAATGGCTTCAATGTTCGGTCCGGTAACTCTCCGATCACTTTACGCACTCTTACTATATAAATTTAACATTTGTTTAGAGTACAAGAGCTAAGATTTTATTTCTGTACCTACATTCCTTTAATCAAACAGACATATTCAACAAGTTCAAAGATGACGAAGGAAAGTTCATCACGTCCCTAACAAGAGATGTCAAAGGCTTGCTAGAACTATATGAAGCGTCTCATTTGAACGTTCATGGAGAGCATATACTAGAAGAAGCACTTGCTTTCACCGCCACTCATCTAAAGTTTGCCGAAGGGGACGGCATTCGATATCCCCTTTCAGCACGAGTCTCCCATGCCCTGAACCGACCGATCCGAAAGAGCTTGCCGAGGTTGGAGGCACGGCACTTCATTTCCCTATATCGAGACGACGATTCACATGACAGAAGGTTATTGAAGTTTGCAAAGTTGGATTTCAACTTGTTGCAAAATCTGCACAAGGAAGAGCTAAGCAAGATCTCTAGGTGATTATACCACTAACTAATTCTCATACATGCATTTGGTTTCGAAAAATTTTCAAATATTAAACTTTGGGGTAATGGTTTATATAATTTCAGGTGGTGGAAAGATTTAGATTTTGCTGGAAAATTACCCTTTGCACGAGATAGATTGGTTGAAGGTTATTTTTGGATTTTGGGAGTGTACTTTGAGCCACAATACTCTTATGCCAGAGAGATATTGACAAAAGCAATAGCCATGGCATCGACTATGGATGACATATATGATGTTCATGGCACATTCGAAGAACTTCAACTCCTTACGAATGCGATCGAGAGGTGGGATACTGACTGTATCGACCAACTTCCGACATACATGCAGCATTTCTACAAAGCACTCTTAGATCTTTATGAAGACATGGAGGAAGTGGTGACAAAACAAGGAAAATCGTATAGAGTTCAGTACGCGAAAGAAACGGTAAATTCTCACTAACAAAAACCTTTTTTTTTTTAATCTCATTTATCATTATTTATTTAGTAGTATATATCTTGGTTTTTTTTTTCATTTTTAGATGAAGCAATTGTCCCAAGCTTATTTCGTTGAGGCCAAATGGTACAATGAAAACTACATACCAATAGTAGAAGAGTACATGACAAATGCATTGGTATCATCTGGTTACATCATGGTTACAATCACATCTTTTGTTGGAATGGGAGACATTGTGACAGAAGACACCTTCAATTGGGCATCTAACAACCCTAAGATCATCAGAGCTTCGACGATAATTGCCCGTCTCATGGACGATATTGTTTCACACAAGGTACCAACCGTATTACTGTTATTTCTTACTATTTTCTTTATCTCATATGTTTATATGATGCTTGATTTTGTCATTTTGGGTGCAGTTTGAGCAAGAGAGAGGACATGTTGCCTCCGCCGTCGAATGCTACATGAAACAACACGGAGTTTCAGAAGAAAAAGCTTGCGAAGAGTTAAAGAAGCAGGTTGAGGATGCATGGAAGGATATAAACCAAGAGTTGTCGACTAAACCAAGTGCTGCGGCTCCATTGCCAGCCCTTACTCGTGTTCTAAATCTTGCAAGGGTTATGGATTTCCTTTACAAGGAAGGGGATGGATATACACATGTTGGAAATGTTGTGAAGAGTGGCATTGCTTCATTGTTGATCCATCAAGTGCCGATTTGATCAAATCATTATATGAAAAAGATTATCTCATTGTAATAATGTGTTTGTATCATTAGATGAAAAATAGGACCATCATATAGTTATATAAGTGCAAATAATTCGTCAAGTTTGGAGGGCAATCGTTCCTTCCACCTTATATGTGTATCCGTCCCTACACATAGCATCGGGAACCGATATCCAACGAATTTATTTCTAGTCTTACAACACAATTATTGGGTATTCAAATCTCATTTATACTAACACACAATAATAATTCCATTATGGCCACACAACAGATCATATATTCCCACAATTGCCTCTTGGGATACTTAATATTCACACATCTATCGTCAAAAAGACTCTTTTCATTAAAAAAATCATTGAATATATATGTATGTTTCACATATTCCGCATAATACGTAATTACACCTCTGAACTTATAAATATTAGCACATATCTCACTTAACATGCATTCACAATACTAAACTTATAAATATATCACATTCTTTTGGAGGAAAAAGGAGAATAAAATGGTGAAATGAAAGAAGTATATGAGAGTGGTCAGCATACCACTCCCTTACTCATTGAAATAAAATTAGAGGATGGAAATCGTCTGTCCCCTTAGCATGCTCTCGTTTATGCTCTCATACTAAATTGAGAGTTTAAGGTTTAAAGTATAAGGTTAGGGTTTAGGGTTAAGGTATAAGAAAGTTAGGATAGAGTGTATTTTTTAAGGTGTAGAGTGTATGGTTTATGATTTAAAATTTAGGGCTAGAGTTTACAATTTAATTTTTAAGTATTTTTTAACATGAGACATAAAAAGAATCACGCTTGACAAAGGATTTTTGTTCAAATTAGAGGAGGGTGGTCAGCCACCATTTTAAAAATAGGTAAATTGCCCATAAATCCTTCATCTTCTTTATCTTCCAAGAAGTGACTCCAAGAATCCCAAAACCAAATCAATTATTTATTACTAAGGCCCAAATCTAAGCCCTACAAACTCAAACATCTCATCAATTCATATATAAAATTCCAAGCCAACCGTCAGTAAGACCCAAAGTTAAGCCCCATCTCATCAATTCATATATAAAATTCCGAGTCAACCGTCGGACGGTGGATTCGGAATTTGGGTCTTCACAATTTTCTTAGCAGCTATTTCTTGGCCCAATCAAGAAGGCTGATGCCTGATAGAGCTTAAGAAAAATCTGTATGAACCCATAATAGGAGCGCTCATCTTTACAAATTACACACGTAGCAACAGCAATAGTCAAAATCCAACCATTAATTTCTTGAGATGCAACATGAATTAATAGTCTATTATACAAATCTTTATACTATATTTAAAAATTTATTTTAGTCCACCGACCGTAACAGATAACAGCTTAGTCACTGTACGTCTAAAAAAACTTAATATTTTAGTCCAAAACACCAGAATTATTTTTAATTAGTTTAAATATTCTGGTTTAAACATTCTATATATCTCTTAATTTTAGACTCGAACAAATTAATTACTCTTTGTCTTCGCTCACAATATTCTAAAATTATAAGGCTAAATATAGCATTGATTAGTTTCTACAATCACACAGAGAAATAACACATAACGTGAATATTATTTATTACCTTTTAGTTTCTATCTGTATTATTATTGCAAGAAAGAAAGTGAAACTTTAAGATGGAATGTGATTTTTTTTTCAAAGTGAGTTTATTTGAATCAAAATCTATTTAACAACCCAACATGTAAAAAAATGCAAAAGTTGCAGACACCAAACAGATTTGCAATGCTGCAATAGAGACTCCAAGTCATAATTAAAAGGCAGACATAAAGTAAAAATCTAGAAAACAACATTAAGAACCCTTGGCTAATTTAAGATATTTCATGTAAAAAATTTATAATAAAAAATGATTAATAGTTAATAAAATACGAACGAGAATTTAATTAGAATTTTTAGATTTGAAACTTTAATTGAGAAATAAAAAAATCATAAAAATAAAATTTCATTAATTTTTTTTAAAATTTGTGAATAGGAATTATAAAAAAATATATGAACTATTCAGTTTTTATTTTACTTAAAAATTATTTAATAATAATTGGATATGTGTCACTTACTAATAGAAAAGGTCGATATAGACATTGATCGTCCTTATTTACTTTTTTTTCAAAATGTATATGGACTAGATTACTCCTCCTTTTTCAAAAATATGAATTTGTTAAATTTCAAAACTAAAAGAAACTTAAAATGGATATCTAAATCAAAACTTTATCAATAACCAATTGGTCTAGCGGGATGAGACGCTAAATCTCTTAAGTAAGGACAAAAATTCGAATTCTGACGTTATAAATAAAAAATATTTATCTGAAAAGGTTACCTTATATTAAACCTTCTTACAACTCGATCTGAATTAATTAACCAATAAATTATACACAACGATTAATAAAAATACAGGAGCTTTAGCTCTAATCCCAACCCTCCAAATAACTAGCACTTTCCTTTCCATGTGTCGTCATCACACCCCATCTCCAACGCCAAATCATATTACAATTTAGGGTAAACTACAGCCATGCCACTGAACTATTTTGTTGATCATGTTTTGACTATCGAACTTAAAATTTTGTCAATCAAACTACCAAATTATTAAAGTACTTCCAATCAAGCCACTAACCATCAATTTTAATAGAAATAATGACGTGACAATTAATAAAAAATAGTATAATTATATATTTAATTATTCACATTTACATATATAATCAATTTAATACTAATTATAATATAAAAATAATTTAAATCATCCAATTGGATAGTGACATGTGTCACTACCTGATTAAAAGAAAATAAAAGAAAAAATGATAGCCTTGGTTTGGATCAAACCTAAGTCCCCCCAAGTAACATCCCCACACCTTTAACACTACACAAACCAATCCTCAAGGATATGGATTGTACCCTATTTATGGGCTATGATCTATTTACATAGTGTAAAACTCAATTATTTTTACACCTTTTTCGGATCGTTGGGCGAGGGTAATAAAAGGTTAGGATTATTTCCTTATTTTTCTATGATAATCTTCACATTTTCTACTGTTAATCTCGACCATCCATTTACATTCGTTCAATGATCTCAAAAAAGTGTAAAACTTTCAACTTTTACATAATATAAGAGGATCCTCCCTCCCTCCCACTCTCTCTCTATATATATGTTACAGAAACAATAGGTATAACAAAGAAAAAAATATGCTAAAAGAACCAAGCCAAAAAATATAATGATTTTGGATCGACAGGCATTAAGTAAATGCATATTATAAGAACTTAAATGTATTCTGTTGAAAAATATGACTTGAAATTGTTCATTGTCAAATATGACAACCACAAAGTCTAAGGTGGTTGCACCTAATTTTGAAAGTGGTTGGAAAGGTAGAAAATAATTAATGGGAAAATTATTTTCTAGTCCCTGAAGATTAGGCTATTTGTAAGTTAGTCTTTGGAACTCAACTATAAATAGGCATAACCATTTCCATTTTCAATTGTACCAAGTCAAGTATTGAGAGTTTTATTTGGCTTTTAAATTTCTTTCTATTCTCTTGTATTAGAGTGGTGAAAGGTGTAGTTAAATATTTTCTCGGGTGTACTTGGGGTACCGGGATTGTGAGAATGGTCTGTGTGTTGTAACAATTTTCACATAGTGGTTTCTCGGGTTGTCTTTGACAACGGTCGTGGTTTTTTCTCCGGTTGGGAGATTTCACTTAAAAATCTTGAGTTCTTTTATTGTATTGTTTTCTAGTTTATTTCTCTATTTTAGCCGGTTAATCTCAAGGGGGAATTGTTTTGCACTTTGATTCCCAACAATTGGCATCAGAGCGAGGTTGAAGGAGTGATAATTTTCTTATCCTTGTGGTTGCAGCTTTGTCTGAACCTCCATTTTGGAAAAGAAAATTTTATACTGTTACTTTGAGTTCGTGGTTTCTTGGAGATTGTTCTTGGCGTATTCTCGATTGGTGGTTACTGTGGTAGTGTGAAAGTGCATGTCTAGGAAAGTTCTGGCTAAGAAAAGACTTGGTATTTGAGCGATCCTTGTGATCCACCTCTCTTTCCTGGGAACTACCTGGTGCTTTGTTCATGGACTACATTCAGTTGCGATGATATCTGCCATGAAGTGTGACATAGAGAAATTTGATGGAAAGATCGACTTTGGTTTATGGCAAATAAACATGAAAGACGTGTTAATATAATTGAGGACGCACAAGGCTGGCATGTAAGAAAAAATTGTCCAGGAGGAGCAAGTTCGGCAACAGGCTCCGAATCAGAAGCTAGCATCGTCTCGCTTGTCTCAAAAGATTATTCTCTTCTATGAAGTTGAGAAGGACGTCCTCATGGTATCTCCGCTTTACCATGGAAGAGGTTGTGTTGTTGCTAGCGGATCTGAAGTTACACACGGGCATTGGTTGGCATTGATGCAAGGTGTGTGGTGTCGATGGCTGATGAACTTCCAGAGGGAGTCAACATGGAAGTTGCACCATAAGTTTCAGCATTTTCGACGTGCCGATGTTTTATAAAGGTGTACTTTTATGGTGGAGTACGACAATTTCTATTTTGAGATTGTGAAAGCGATAGAATTTCAAGTCATGGTGGAGATTTGTTGGAAAATATGACTTGAAATTGTTCATTGTCAAAGATGGCAACCACAAAGTCCAAGGTGGTTGCACCTAATTTTGAAAGTGGTTGGAAAGGTAGAAAATAATTAATGGGAAAATTATTTTCTGGTCCCTGAAGATTAGGCTATTTGTAAGTTAGTCCCTGGAACTCAACTATAAATAGGCCTAACCATTTCCATTTTCAATTGTACCAAGTCAAGTATTGAGAGTTCTATTTGGCTTTTAAATTCCTTTCTATTCTCTTGTATTAGAGTGGTTAAAGGTGTAGTTAAATATTTTATCGGGTGTACTTGGGGTACCGGGATTGTGAGAATGGTCTGTGTGTTGTAACAATTTTCACATAGTGGTTTCTCGGGTTGTCTTTGACAACGGTTGTGTTTTTTTTTTCGGTTGAGAGTTTCCACGTAAAAATCTTGTGTTCTTTTATTGTATTATCTTTTAATTTATTTTTCTATTTTAGCCGATTAATCTCAAGAGGGAATTATTCCGCACTTTAATTCCCAACATATTCATGCAAGCGGCGGTGATAACTTAATTTATGCATATGATATTATTATATAACTATCCAGCAGGCAAAGTATCAGTTGTCTTTTAATGAGCAAGATTTTTTAATTTGCCACTTGAAGCTTCTCCCACCAAGTCATATGATTTGCAAATCTGGCGCACATGTTGGATATAAAATATAACTTATTATGGGTCAAACCCTACCTTAATTTATAATCTCATGTAACATTGAGCAGAATTTGGTTTCTCTTGGTCCAGAATTCCAAGACCTTTAAATGTTGAAGACTGCACCTATTAATCATTGTCGTCCTTACATTATGAAATCAACCACGTCTCCTGTCGTTCTAAGAATAGTGTGTTATAAAAAGCCTTGTCCCAAGGAGAGAAAATCCAGATGCTTTTTAGAATGATGCAAACACTAGTAATTAGCAGATTTTTTTTTCCTGAGGTTTTCTTTGTCGTTTACCAGGAAGTTACAACCCAATTTATCTTTGCTTTTTTGTTCAATTTATTTTTTGTTGTTGATAATTCTGTACGTTTATTTATATCCTTGCCTAAAATTTTATTTCGGTTCGAACATTTTCAGGTGCCGGTGTATTTGGTCACCTATCGGACTCCAAACTAGGGAGGAAAGGTTCCTTAACCGCAGTTTGCATCTTAAATGCTATATTTGGTTGCCTTACATCATTAGCCCCGGACTATATTACGTATGCCATGCTCCGGTTCGTTACCGGATTCAGCACCGGAGGTGTCGGTCTATGTGCCTTTGTCCTTGCTACTGAACCTGTCGGTCCAGCTAAACGCGGTGTTGCTGGAATGTCGACGTTCTATTTCTTTTCGGGAGGAATCGCATTACTCTCGGGCGTAGCTTACGTTTTCCCAACATGGCGTGCGCTTTATGTTGCCTCCTCTGTTCCCTCTGTCCTTTTCTTTGTCTTGGTGATTCCTTTCATCTCTGAAACCCGTCGGTGGTACCTCGTTCGCGGAAAACCGAACGAAGCGATGAAAATTATGCGATCCATTGCTAAGTCCAATGGACATCACCTTCCTGATGGAGTCACGCTTGCACTGGATGATGAAGCTAATGATGGTTCCAATGGTAACCAAAATTGGAAAGAAACAACAGTGGATAAAGAAGCAATCAATGGTTCTATCATAGACGTAATCCGATCACCGGTCACTCGTATTCGACTATTCCTAGCCGTGGGAATCAACTTCGCCTGCTCTGTTGTGTACTATGGCCTTAGCTTAAACGTCGTCAACCTCGAGACGAACCTTTACCTCACCGTCCTCGTCAACGCCGTCGCTGAAATGCCAGCATTCGCCATAACAGCAGTTCTATTAGACAGATTCGGAAGGAAGCCGTTGACAATCGGGACACAATGGTTTAGTGCAATCTTTTGCTTCATGGAGAGCATGATGGGAAATGTAGGAATATGGAAAGTAACAAGAGTGTGTTGTGGAATTCTGGGGATATTCGGCATGGCCGGGACATACAATTTGTGTTCATCTACACGGCGGAACTCTTCCCTACGGTGGTGAGAAACGCGGCACTCGGATGTGCAACTCAGGCAGCACAAATGGGGGCTATACTGGCACCGTTCGTGGTTGTTCTGGGCGGCGGTTTTCCGTTTATGATGTTCGGGGTATGTGGACTGATCGGAGGAATGCTTGCATATTATTTACCAGAGACACTACACACGCCATTGTATGACACAATGACAGGACTAGAAGATGGGGAAATTACTCGAAACTTGAAACAATTGGTCAAATTTCCTCACATGGCAGCTTCATTCCAACATTGGAGGTGAAAATGGGATTTTGGGTGCAACAGAAATGGAGACATACCAAGAATTTTCTGTAAGAGAACAAGACATTGGGACATAATTTAAGGCCAAACTATTTTTAATATGTACTGAGGGAACGAGAAATCAAAGACCTAAGTTGAATAAGCTTTGTTGGAGAAAGATACTGAATAATTTAATCTTTTCCTGTTGCAGAATTTGAAAACAAATTAATCCTAACATGAAACTAAAAATTATAGGTTAATTTAGCCGAATGACTACTAAATTTTTTTAAAAAAATTAATTTAATTTAATTTAATCAATCAATAAATTAAATATCGTTAATTAAAAAAATGTTTAGCGGAAATCCCAATATTCCTGCACAGACAGTGTTCGGATTGGACAGGGAACTTGGATGACAAACCTTAACTTTGGCTTATGAGATAGTCAGTCAAGGTCGATTCGTCCAATAAAATTAAGAAAATTATGTGTTTATGAATAAACAAAGGCGGCTAAATAGAAAATGGGGGAGAAGTGAGCCATAATAATCTAGAAAAGTTGTCGGCTGAAGTATATCTATGTGCAAACAAAGGCGGCTAATTAAAATTCATAATAAGTAATAACAATGATTTTTTCTGTATATATTTAAAAGGATGTTCTCATCCGTTACAATTGATCTAATTTGATCAGAATAATATTCAGTTAAAATCATCCTGATAATAATGATTTAAGATTTAAATTTGTGTCGGTTGATTAAATTGTTTATTATTATTTCTTTATATTCTCTTGAAAAATATGTTCTAGAGACTTATTATAAGTACTTTTTATGATTAAAATTAGAATGTGTTAGAAAAATTTAAATTTATATTTGTTGGTATATGTTAGATTAATTTACTGAAATCAACTTTGTCTTTTAACATGAGTATAAAATTTAATAATTGTACAATTTATTTACAATATTTCTTTATTATTTTGGTGACTTATTAATTCGATATTAACCGGATGATACAATGAATGTGAATTTTCAATATCATTTAGTTAGTCAAAACAATATTTAAATAGAATTAATAATTTCAATTAAAATGTTATGATTTTTTAATAGAAATGTTATGAATTTTTTAAAACAACTTTTCTAACTCATCATATTATACTTGATATATATATATATATATATATATTCCTTTTCTAACTCATCATAGTAAGGGAGTGCTACGTTGAGTGGAAAAAGGGGAAGAAAATAATTATTGAAATGATTAAGAGGAAAGAAATAAGATTAAAAAAAAGTAATTTCAAATTAGAATGATAAAGGACAGAAAAAATGATGGGAATTTAAGTTGTTTTAAAATTATGTGGTTTTACTAACTTTATTTTCTTTTATTTCATTTTTAATTTTATCAAATAATTGACATAAATAAAATTACATTTTCTTTCTGTTTTCCATCTTTTCTACCAACCATATGAATTACTTTATAAGTAGGAGGGGTCCTCCAATTTTTTAGCTTAAATTACTTTTTAGGTCCTCCATACTTTTGAAACTGAGAAAATATGTCCTACCCGTTTTTTTCTGTCCAATTACTTTTAAGGTCCCTCTTAGTTTTGAAAATAGAAAAATCAAGTATTGACCCTTAGGCAAATTAAGCCTAATCCTTACTTATTTGGGTTAAATACTTTTTAAATTTTTATCAATTTTAAAATTAGAAAAATTAAATCATGATCCTTTAATTATTAAAATTTTACATTGATACTTAATAATTAGACATTTGACCTATTTGCTCTCCTGTGAATCAAAAAATAATATTTGCTCTCCTGAATTTTTATTGTAGCTCTGTCTTAAGTTTGACATACAAAAGCAATTTCACTCACATGTAAGTATATATACATATTTCAATACATACATGCAAGGACGCTGAAGAGGGAAACACACATTCAGTTTTTTTTTTTACCAAAGTAATTTTTTTTAATTAATTTACCAAAGCAAATTTTGATTCTATTTGATCCAAACGTTTGCAAATTTTACAAGATATCTCCCTACCATTACATATGTACAATACGAAAGATTCTTCAAAACATGAATGGTGTAGGAGAAAACGTCGGCAGGAACACCGGAACCGAACTCCGCCTGCAAATTTTACCAACAGCAACGTTTTTAGATTGAGTTGGAGATAATTATTATTCATATAATAAAAAATAATATTTACTTTTTTAATAATTTAATGTGTTTTGAATAATAAAATGAATTTTTAATAGGGACGTGCATATCACCTGACTCAATCATATTCTAACCCAACCCGATCATATTGGGTCGATTTTTTTTAAAAGAAATGGGGGTTGGATTTTTGTTAAGGGTGAGATAGGATTCGTGTTTAGGGTGGAAAAATCCGATTAACTCGAATCGAGACTAATAGTGTAATTTTTTTTATATTTTTAGGGATGTTTTCAATAATTCCCCCTTTATATTTCTTACAATTAGGACCTTAAAATTGTTTTTAAATTAGCCCTTAAAGTTGATTTTTTTTATAATTAGGTCCATAAAATTAAGTTTTTTACAATTAGGTCCTAAAATTGATTTTTTTTCAAATAGATCGAGTCAGGTTGGGTTCAAATTGAGGTATATAATTTTTGGATCGAATCAGATCAACTTTTTTTAGGATGTAGTCTTCTCGGGCCGAGTTCGGGTTTGAAATAATTATTTTTGAGTTCGGGTTAACAAAAAAACCGACCTGAACCGTGCTCATCCCTAATTTTATCGTGACTTGGTCTTGTCCTCCAACTTCCTTTTCTTAATTTTCACTTTCGCTATCATCATTTATTTAACATAAATGGGAAAAATCAATTTCTCACCCAGAACATCTCCCCGACGTTGACATAGCAACTAAACAAGTAAACAACTCATTCATTTTTATATTTTATTTTTACTCTTGTTTTACCACAATTTTTATTTTAAAAATGAAATATTTAAATTATGAGAAAGAAAAATTACCCGGTGTCATTGCCATGGCTTCGGACATGAACGTTAGAGTGTGACCCTGAAGGACTCTTCCTCTTCACCACCCTATCTACTGTCCTCGTCGGAGTTTTTGACGGTGTTTTCTCTCTTTTCTCCGCCACGATGTTATCCTCCATTATCGAACACAAGGACGGCTTCCACTGAGGATTCATATACCCGGTCGACCCTACCCTCACTCTTACCCTAGTCGTCTTCCTCCTCGATGCTGATTCGGTATCCACAGGCATCAAGGACTTTGTCTCCTCCTCCCTCATGGGTGTCACCGCCACTGTCACGACCTCCTCGGTCATCGATAGTTCATGTGTCTTTGTACCCCAGCATGACACACACTCCAAGAAAGATCTCATGGCGAACGAACTATATACAAAATTCTGCACGTAAAAAGTATACACTCGACGGGAAAGAAAAAGTAGAGGAAAGAAAGAGAAAATCGGGATAAAGGGAAAGGGTTAAGGTGTGTGGGCTTTTAATTTATAGCGTCCAATTTTTGCACAAATTTGAATGACAAAAATTTCATTTTAAATATTAATTATCACGTAAGATGGATCGAGAAATATTAGGAGGCAATCACACTTTTTGAAATTTTTGATTTTTTATGTAATTTAAATATTTTATTTATATTTTTTATTGATAAATTAATTTTTTATCTCTTAAACTTTTATAATTTCACCTTTTACATGTTATAGATATAAAATCCTTCATATGTCCTTGTAATCTATTTATTCATTTAATTAATGATAAAATCTGTCTTATAATTTTTATGATTGAATAAAAAGATATTATATTCTTATATTAAAATTCGAACTTATAGTGTTAGATAATTTCTTTAGGAATAATTTAAAACATATCAAAAGGTTTTTCAAAAATGCCAAGAAGTGTGGGGCTGCCTTCGCTGATGGCGTGTGATGAGTTTGCACTCCACATTTATTATGAGAAAACAACTTTTTTAAGCATCATCATGGTCAGGGGCGTATATACCACTGGTCAAGGTAGGTACCTACCATAAAAAAATGGATAAACTATATTATAGGTCACTTAATTATTAATAAAATTACAATTGGGTCATTCAATTATTAAAAGTTACAATTAAGTCACTCAATTAAAGTTTTAGTTATGCTCGGATCACATTGTTAAAATACAAACAAACATCTAACGAGATTCAGTATAATCACAGTTTTAGTCCTCACAACTTGCATATTCTACCAATTTAATTCTAATTCAAAATAATTCAATAAATTAAACCCTTAATACTTAAAAAAGACATCAATTTAGTAATTTTATTCTCCATGTCGCATGTATACCCTCGTTAACACTAAAGTACTTCATTTAAAACCATTAATTAATCTAGTACACAAATTTATAAATGTAAATAGATTCATAATTATTTTTAATGTTAGATCTATAAGTAGTATCTATATTAAAATTAAATTCATTGAAATCTATTTACAATTATTTATGAAAACCTTCGGATTTAGTTATTGCTACCCCGTAATTTTTTTTACAAAAGTTAAGGTTTTTGTATTATTATATTTTTTCTTAATAATTTCATATATTTTTAATGGTTTTATTAATTTTCTTTTATTTTAAATTAAATTAATAATTAAACTTCTTAAGTTACTAGATTTTTATTATTTAACAAATTTCTTAAATTCTTAGCAAGTTTGTGTATTTTCATTAAAAAGTGAAGTTGATAAAAATTAGTGATCATTCATATAAAAGTGCGAGAAGTCATTTTAGATGGTTTTAGTTACTTACAAGTAATATAAAATATTTTGTGTTCAGAGCATTAGTAGTAAAAATGATGTTTTGGAATGACTTGATTAGGGATAAAATTTGTATTGACTGGTGTGAATTTCTCTATACATGTGTTTTATTAAATAGAGTTAGTAACTAAATTATAGTGGACCTCTTACATATATACATTTAGGTGTGATTGAATAATCTTTTGTCATGTTAATTATGAACATCATAAGTAATTTTGATGACTTATTCAATCTACTCTTATCTTACATACGATTGTATTTATTATCGGTGGATGAACTAACAAATTTAAATTCCTAGATTCGCCCCTGATCATGGTACTGGTTGTAGATTACTTTTACAAAAGAAACTAAAAAAAAAATGTTACATATTTTTAAATGATATTTTTGTCATAATTTTTTAAATATAATTATATCTTCGTTCTTTGTTTTGAACATAAAATATTTTTAAGATCCGTGTTAGTATTTACCTTTAAAATCCTTTTGTCCTCGCCGCCATGTCATCTGTCTTGTCCAAAAACCCTTCCATTTAGACAATGTCAAGTTCACCCAAAAAAGGCCATCACCATTCCCATTCAAATTCTAGGTTTCATCTTCACTTTCATTGCGATTTAGATCCCTAAATAACAGATACTTTGTTTCTCTAATTCTTTTCTTCGGTTACATTATATCCCTAAATTTGCCAAGATATTTAAATGCCTCTCATGTCATCTCCCTCGGCTATTGACTGGAAAAAATTGTTCACGGGGGCTGAAGAACAAACGCTTGAACTCTTCCCTCATGTAATTCAAAATGGCGCTCTATCTAAGCCACCGGTTTCAGTCTTCGATGAAGGGATCTCTGACTGGAAATTTTCACTGGTAGGTCAATTTATTGGCTCAGCCCCAAATATCAACTCGATAGAGATGATCATCACTCTACTATGGGGGAAGTCATCATCAGTCAAGGTCAGTTTAGCAGGATGCAATATTTATGTTTTTACATTTATGAATGCCACTGATAGAGATTGGGTTTTGGAGAACGGACCATGGCATATACAAAACAAGCCTTTGATTCTCCGAAAATGGTCGCCAAACATGAAAAAATTAGACCTCGATTTGTCAAGAATACCAATTTGGTTTCAATTATACAACGTCCCACTAGAACTTTACTCTAGGAAGGAACTGAGTTATATCTCCAGTGCACTCGGAACTCCACTATACATGGACTCAATGACTTCTTCAAAGAGAAGGCTCGAATTCGCAAAGGTCTGCGTAGAAGTAGAAGTTGATGTCCAAATTCCTAAAACAATTGATGTAGTTCTGCAAGATGATTCGGTAACCTCTATTAGAGTTATCACTCCATGGCTGCCTCCTTGTTGTTTACATTGCAAACTGTATGGCCATAATGACAAGGTTTGTTCAGCAAAATCAAAGATCACGCAAGTTTGGAAAAAAGGACATTGCTAGTTCTACCACTCCAATTAATGCTAATGGGGATTCCTAACAATGTTGAGGACCCTTCTATTGAGTTGCAGAGTATTATTGAGCAAGGTGTGATAGATACTGTTGTGCAAGCTGTTGAATTACAAAATGCTGAAAAATTTAAGCAAGCTGCAAAATATGTGATAGATGGTGCTCTACTAGCTATACAAGATTCTGATAAAAAAGAATTTCCTTCACTACAAGAATCCTCATCACAGCAAAAGAGAAATAAAGGGCAAAATTAAAGACAAAAAGTGATTGCTGGCTCTACGGCTAAATTTAATACTCTGATCAAGGATGCAAGAAAACCTAGAGCCGCTTCTCTAGGTGTAGCAGCATTCTTGCACGGGATCAAAGTGAAGAAAAAGGACCATGTCGATAAAGCAAAACATCAATCTGAGGTACCTGTTGCTGCATGTGGAGGTACAATTACTAAACCTTCCCAATGTTAGTATGCTTCTGGAATATTAAGGGATTTAATAACCCCTTGAAACAATCACAAGTGATGAAGAGATTAGCAAAAATAGATGTTGATATTATTTGTTTGATGGAAACTAGGATTCATCAGAATAATGCTGAGTTAACCATTGCTAGATTAACTCTCGAATGGTCCTGTTACTCTAATTACAGTTCAATTGCTTATGGTAGAATTTGGATCTTATGGAAATCTTATTTGCAGATTATAGTTATTCAAGAAACAGACCAAACTGTTACTGTTAAAGGTACTATCAAAGACATCTATTTTTATCTTACTGCAATCTATGGCAGCAATAATGGAATTGAACGAAGAGCATTGTGGAGGCAGCTTCAAGATTTGCAAACTATTGTTGATGCTTCATCATGGCTCATAGGGGGAGACTTTAACATTATTGCACATTATACTGAAAGCTCAGACTTTGATCTCGTTGGTCCTCACACTTCGACTGAAATGAAGGATTTCCAAAATTGTTTAGAGGAAACTAGTTTTATGGATCATCCCTACTCTGGTCCATTCTTTACTTGGTCTAATAAATATGAATGGAGCTTTCTGGCTAGGAAGTTGGACAGAGTCCTGGTTAATTCTCGATGGCCTATGATTTTCCTAGTTATTTTGTTGAATTCCAAGCGCAGGGGGTGTCGGATCATTGCCCTGCTCTAGTTTGGTTTCGTAAAGATATCCCTACAAATAGGCCGAAACCGTTCAAGTTCTTTAACTGTTGGACCGCACATGCTGATTTCACACAATTTGTCCAAGATTCATGGCAAGAGCAAGCTTTTGGGAATCCTATGCAAGTCTTATTCTCTAAAGATGAAACGTCTCAAGCCAAAGCTAAAGGCTCTTAATAAAGCTCACTTTGCTGATATCTCAGGGAGAGTTGAAGACAAGAGAAAACAACTAGAACATAGACAACTGCAAAACTTATTGCATACTGAGCAAAGAAATCTAGAGGATGAGCATTGTTTGTTATCTGAGTTGACTGAATTACAGGCTGCAGAACGTTCTTTTTATAAGCAGAAGGCCAAGTTGCAGTGGATACAAGAAGGTGATATGAGTACCAAGTTCTTCCATTCAGCCGTGGTTACAAAGAGGAAGCAAAACACTATTCGAATGCTCGTAGATCAGAATGGAAGTATATTAGATGATTTTGACACAATGACCGCAGAAATGATCCAATTTTACACTAATCTCATTGGCACTCCAGACACTGAGGTCACGGGTTGCAATTTGAGCCAAATTCAATAGCTCTTAAATTATATTATACCTAGTGATGCTTCCTCTGCACTGACTATGGACATATCTGAGTTTGAGATTAAAGAGGCACTCTTTAGACAAGGAAATGAGAAGAGCCCCAGTCCGGATGGATATACAACATGGTTCTTCAAATGCACTTGGGGATATTGTGAAAACAGATTTTCTGGCAGCGGTGAAATATTTCTTCCAGACGTCCTCCCTGCTAGCTGCTTTTAATGCTACAACAATTGTGCTTATACTGAAGTCCCCCAATGCATGCATGGCCAAGGACTATAGGCCTATTTCTTGCTGCTCCGTAATCTACAAAACTATAATGAGAATCTTAGTCTCTCGGCTTGCACTTTATTTCCCAGGAATAATTGATCCGAGCCAGTCAGCTTTTATAAAGGGGAGAAGCATAGTGGACAATACATTACTTGCGCAAGAAATAGTGAAAGGCTATGCAAGGAAGAATTTATCTCCAAGATGTGCTATCAAGATCGACTTACAGAAGGCTTTTGACTCTATCAGTTGGGATTTTATCCTAAAAGTTCTCGAAGCAATGGGGATTCCAGAAACCTTTCGGGAGTGGATCAAAGCCTGCATCACTGATTCGAGATTTTTAATATCCTTCAATGGAAGCCTAGTAGGGTATTTCAAAGGGGCAAGAGGGGTGAGACAAGGTGATCCCTTGTCACCTTATCTCTTTGTATTGGCTATGAATGTTCTCTCTGCCTTGCTGAAGCTTTCTGGAGCTAGTGGTGTCTTCAAATATCACCCTAAGTGCAAGAGGATATCACTAACTCATCTATCATTTGCTGACAACCTTCTCATATTCTGTCATGGCTCAACAGAATCGATTGTGGGTATTTTAAGTACTCTTGAGCAATTTTATGAATTGTCGGGGCTGAAGCTAAATGCTGAGAAAACAGAATTTTATGCAAGTGGGATGAGCTCTGATCAAATATAGGAAGTTCAAGATATTACTGGATTCAAACTGGGTCACTTGCCAGTGCGTTACCTTGGGGTTCCATTGGTGACGAGGAAGTTAAGTGGAAAAGACTGTGATGCACTCTTGGAGAAAATCAAATCAAAACTCCACATTTGGTCGAATAAAAAGCTCAGTTATGGTGGATGATTCAATTGATCAAAGCTGTTCTTTTTAGCATCTTCAATTACTGGAGTAGAAGTTAGTGCTGCCCAAATTAGTTATCGCAAGGATAGAGCAAATCTGTGCACGGTTTTCTGGAAAGGAAATGACACATCCGTCAGAGGTGCAAAAGTGAGTTGGCAGCAGATCAGTACTCTTAAATCAGAGGGGGGATTGGACCTTAAAAATTTGCAAATCTAGAGCAAAACTTGCCTCTTCGTCCTCCTGAAGAAAATATTAGCTGGAGAGGGCTCTTTATGGGTGGCCTGGCTGCAGGAGTACGTATTCAAAAGAGAGAGTTTTTGGCAAGTTTAGAGCAAGAATCATTTCAGTTGGATAGTGCAGAAATTGTTAAAAATGAGACATGAGGCTGCTGACTTGTATAGATCTGTGACAGATTGGTCCACAGTGACAAATTCTTGGATATGGGATAACACGCGAAAAGAGAGGCCAAAGGTACAATGGCACAAATTAATCTGACACCCTCTCCACATCTCCAAACACTCCATAATAGCTTGGATGGCCATATTGGACCGTTTGCCCACAAAGGATCGTTTATCCCGCATGGAGATTGTAATGAATGTTGCTAGCATACTATGTGACAATGGTCTAGAATCGAGAAGTCATTTATTTTTTGGATGTCCTTTTTCTTGTTGTGTTTGGAGTAAGATTTTGCAAGTCTGCAGATTGTACAAACATGTCGCAGGTTGGGAAGATGAGCTCCTATGGTCTTTGAAGAATTTGAAGGGGAAATCTCTCATTGTCCTCATCCTCAAGATGGCTTGGAGTGCATACATTTATTATATCTGGGAGGAGCGGAACCACATGCTTTTTGGGGGTGTTGCTCGATCAGTGGATGATATTGTTCGATGCATAAAAGATATAGTTCGATTTCGTATACATGGGAAGGGTATAAACTTTACTGATAGGGTTAATGTACAACTGCGTATAGATTGGGGAATCCAATGATCCCCTGATTGTAATGTTTTTTTTTGCAGCACCTTGTTGCTTCTTGGATAATAAACACCCATTTATCCAAAAAAAAATTTACAAAATGAGGACTAAAAATTAAATTAATGAATAGTGTTTGCTTAAATGGTGATGTAATTTATTCTGAACGTAATTTATTCCTATTATACACGTCCGTACCCATTTTTTCTTTATGGACAATATTGAATTTTATTTTATAAATTTTGATAAATGTTTTAGGTACTTGTTCCCATCAAAAGTTGGTATCCACTCTAATTTCTATAAAAATGATGAACTGATATTATAAAATAGCGTAAAGTATATAGATAATCATCTGATCGCAAATTGTTAAATAGGTCATTTGAGTTTAAAATGTTATAAATTGGTCGTTCAAGTTATTGAAAGATATAAAATAATCATCGACCGTTAATTTTTAGACGAAAAATTAATAGAGCTAACATAATAACAAATTTAGATTTCAATATTTACACTTTTTATTTAATTCTAATTCTAAAAAATAGCTCTCAAGATTTAAATATTACATCAATTGAGATTCATTGATCGATTGAGTGATCAAAGATGTTCATTTTATCTCATCTTGGCTTGCCACTAGGTCATCCTCGGAACTCGAAGGCCCTTTGGAACCAGTAATTGAAAAAATCACTGAAATTCATAGTGACCTTTTTTTTTTAGTTGTCACCGGCCGTCACTAATAACTCCATCATTATTATATTAGTGACAACTTTTATGCATTTCATCACAATTAGTTATATTTTTATGAGTACATTTTTTGACACAAAAAGTTAATAACAATGACTAAAATTTAGACACTAATGTTATTCTTATTAGTGACAAACATTTTATCACTTTCAATAATAAAAAATTAATTATATTTTAGTTATAAAAACATCTTATTTTCTGTCTCTAAAATTTAACGGGTCTTTTACATTATAGTCAACAAACAGTTTTAATTATAAACGATGTGGCACCTTCATATGTCAATTTTTAATAAATAAATGTAATGCATGGCTTCATGGAAGATTGAAGCTGAAACTTTTAGGGGGAGAGTGCAATGTCTATCCACTAGGCTAGAAAAGAAATTTAATATTATTTTGAAAGAAAAATAGTATTTAGGTTATATTGTAATTGAAATTAATTTTATTTATTTTAAACGTATTTATTAATTATAACACAAATTAATAGAATAATAATTTTTTTGGTATATAATAAAAGGGGAAAGCGAGTAGTACGATAGGCCTCGTTAAAAAACCCGTAAACTTAAATGGAGAAAAGAGTACCTATAGTAATACCTACATAAAAACGAAACGAGCAAAAACCCAACACAATAATCGTTATCCTAACAATCCCATGGCACCAAACCAACTAATCATACCCAGCAAAGACCAGTCATCCCGGGTCATCTAACCCTTGCACAACGACCAATGAAGAACTCACAGCTACATGTCCTTTGGTCTGCCTCCATATCTCCAACTTGCGCTGGTCCTCTGCCACTGCAGTAGCCACCACCCCTGGTGGCATTGTGAACAACCTCACATCATACGCTTGAACTCGCCCCATTGCAGCCAACCTATCCGCAACATGGCTCCTATCCCGAGAAATATAGTTCACTTTAAAATATAAACATATGAATATCAAGATTTACCCCTAAATTATTAAATATTATATTTTAATTAATTATATAAATTAATTTAATTTAAATTATTGATAAAATTATCCTTTATGTTAAAATCAAATTTTATCTCTATAAGAAAAGTTAAACAAATATCAAGCGTAAATTTTTTCACAAGGTATAATTTTGCTATTACATATTATAACAAGATTATATATTAATCTTTTTACATTAATTTGGTTACTTTATGTTTATGTATTTTTTAAATTTTAAAATTTTGATATTGACATTAATAGTTGAAATCTACACCGCCAAAAATTTAGTGGCCAAAGATGGGCAAGGAACAACTAGTGCTTATGCCATCATCGATTTCGATGGTAAAACGAGGCTTTCAGATCTAGATCTGGTTTGGGATGAGAAGCTGGAGTTTCTGATTCACAATATTAAATCAATGCCTCTCGAGATGATGGAGATTAATCTCTACAATAATAATAATAAAAAACTGGGAAAATAAGCACTTTTCTGGGTGAAGTGAAGTTGGCCGACAATGTTTTTGTTAGTTGGGGATCAAACTCTTGTTTATTATTATTATTATTATTATTATTATGATAAAATAATAATAAAATGATTAGAAAAAACACTACTTGTCTGCAGAATTTAAAACAAACTGAAACACCACAACAAAATCACATCTAAAAATTTGTCTCTAATGCAAACCATGCTTAAAAGCGAATAAATAACAACCTGGTGCCTCATACTCCATAGACTATGATATGAAGCATTCAGCGCTTTTTGGAGACACCAACAGTCTTTCCTCGACGATCGGTAGTCTTGGTGTGCTGACCACGGACACGAAGACCCCGGTAGTGTCTCAGACCACGATGGTTCCTGATCTTCTTCAAGCGCTCCAAGTTATCTCTCAACTTCATGTCAAGAACATTAGACAAAATTTAGGAATATTTCCCATCCTTGTAATCCTTCTGCCTATTCAAAAATCAGTCTGGAATTTTAAACCGCCTAAGGTTCGCCATTATAGTCATGAGATTGTCCAACTCCTGTGCGGTCAAGTCACCAGCCCTTTTATTCATATCGATATCAGCTTTCTTGCAAACAATGTTGGCGAAACGCCTTTCGATAACCTTGATGGAAGTCATAGCAAACATAATCTTCTGTTTTCCATCAACGTTGGTGTTCAACACACGCAAAGTCTGCTAAAAATCTTCGTTGGCCACCAGGGACATTTTTTCGGAAATGAGAAGATTTGGCGGAGAGAAGAGGCTCTTGGAGAACTGACGAGCTTATGCAGTATGCAATGAAGGCCGAAGCTCAAACTCTTGTTTATTACTCCTCGGAGAAAATGAGTGTTTTTCCCATATTAAAGGTGAGATTGGCGTTAGAGTTTTTTATGTTGATGAACAAGCACCTCTGATACTGACGGTTTTCGGGCCTGAGCAGAAAACCGAAACAGTGGAGAAGAAGTTACCGGAGAATCCAAATTCAGAGGAGTAGAAATGGGAAGAAAAGATTGCAGAAGAGTAGAAGCAAAAGGTAACGGGAAAGTGGGACCTCAAATATATTATTTTATTGAGGAAAAGTAAAACTAAAGACTATATCAGTATTTTTAACGATAAAACCAAAATGAAAACAAAATAAAAATTAAAGGACCCTAATAAAAATTTTAAAAATTTGGTGACCAAAATAAAAGTACCCTAAAAGTTGGTGACCATCTGTGTACTTTACCCTTAATTTTATTTTTTTATTAGTGACAAAATTTATCACAACAAAAAATAAAATTTTAAGTGATAAATAATTTTATTGTCACAAAAAATATCAAATAATAGTGACCACTTTATATATTATCACTGTCATGTGTCAAAATTTCAGTGATAATAAAATTTGTGTCATATTCATAGGTTTATAATGAGAATTTAATTGTAAAAAATATAATCATCACAATTACTACTATAATAATGATCAAATAAAAATATATCATAATTATTTATATTAATAATATCGCATAAAAAATTATTATAAAAATTTAATAATTATGACAAAATTAATTTTAGTCACTGCCCAATTTATCACTAAAAGTCTACGTTGTTGTCGTGTGAAGCCGGCGTTGGGTGGATTCTTAGGGACCATACGGGAGTGCCTTTAATGAAATTCGTCTGGCACTGGCAGACCCGACAGGTGTAGAATTGAGGGCCATTTTGGAAGCTTGCATAGCTTTCTCCGCATCATCGAGGTTTGAGTCCTTCCCCTTGATTATAGAACCCGATTGTTTGTTGGCAGTCAGCTGAATTAATAACTGGTGTGCGCCTCCGGAGTCCACCAATGCAGAGTTTTCTGTAATAGAGCCAATTGGTACTTGAGTTTTGCATAAGGGAACTGAATAGTGCTGCTCATCTACTAACGAAGAAGGGAGTTTCTAGAACCACTGGGTGCGAGAGTAAATTGTTGAGGCGCTGTTGCCATTGTATTTGTGATGTAGCACTGTTCGTGTTTACTATTTCCTTAATAATAAATAAGGGCACTCTTTTTCCCTACTTAAGTTTAGAGGAGTTTTTAACGATGATCAAAACCTTTTAAAAAATGTTGTATGACTTCAAATCTCGATATTTGTTTTGAGAATGAAATTACTCTTTACTTAATCAAAGAAAATATTACATTAATTTAACTTCTATACTAATCCAATTTCAAGTTATAAAAACTAGTATAACACTTCATAATTTTCTATAAAATAATGAAATGCTATTGTAAAATGTACTTAATAAAAATTAAAATGTGAGTCATTTTATCTATCGATAATTTAAAGCGGGGACGGACCTATTGGTCACTTGGGAAGGGCTCCTGTCCCCATACAAGATTCTTTTTAGTTGTTACTATATATATATATTTAAAAAATAAGTTAATTATAAATTTATCTCTTTAATTTTTAATATTCATGTTTTGTCTTCTAACTCTTAATTCTAATTTCGTCCCTGGTTTAAAACCATCTATAAGAGAAGAGGTTGCCATGAGCTCAAGGAGTTTAGCTCAACAATGAAGTCTTTAGTGCACTGAAAATTACTAAACAGAGCTGTCAAGAAGGGAAGTCGCGTTAAATTTTGTCCACAGCCAAAATTAAAAGGGTTTCAAAAAAATCAGAATGTCGAGTTATTTTCAAGATTATGAAATTACATATTCTGTTCACATGTGAATTTGACACTTTTCAGACGTATGATATCTATGTTCTTTGAACTCTTATTTTTTCTTCTTCTTATGAATTACTAGTGTCTTTACCTATTCATTAAACGTAATTGCATTTCTAAAGATCTAAATTCGAAATCAGGAACAATCTATGTATTAAGTGGAAGGAACCTTTATCCTACACACCAATTTTTTTCTCTAATAATATATGAATATTTAAAAATAAATTTCATCCTTTATTTTCAAACATTTATATTTTATCCAAATTTTATATCTTAACTCCGTCTTTATTCGAAACCTTAATCTAGCTAAAACTTTTTATCCAGATATTCATAAATAAGTAAATGCAATAGTATCAGACACAAATACATGCATGCATTTAGTATTCAGTCATTTAATTCGAGCAACTTATAAGTGCCACATTTACAGTTTTGTTTTTGTCTGTAATTAGTGTTGCAGTTGCAGACAAAGTATCTTCGCAGAAATCAAGCTGCAGTCGCTGTATTCAGCTTCGTCTAGATGAGCAATGTCGTGTGCAACACTACAAAAGACTGAAAGTGTCAAGTCGGGGGTGGTGTGTTTTGAAAACAGACAATAGGGTACGTGTGAAAATAATTGTGAAACGTTGAGTAATCACAGCACCATTTGACAGGTTATATATGTATGTATGTATGTTTGTATTCATTACACATATACACTTGGTCATTTCCGTTTTAGTTCGGGTCATTTCGAGTTTGACTACATTTGGTTTAAGTTTAAGTCAGTTTAAATCTGGTTCGATTTTAGTTCGGATCTATGGTAATTTCGGTTCGAGTATCAGGTCATGACGTTGGGTCCGTTAATTTTCGGGTCAATATCAAGTTAATAAGAGATCGATCGTTTTAGTCGGCTTTTCAGGCTAAGATAGGTTTTTCAGCCCTATATGTGACTTTATATAACATGTATATTTGACTTTTTGATGAATTGTGCTACAGTTCACGTCTCATATTTATTTATTTATTTTAATATATTTTCTTTATTTCATGTTGCTTTTGGTTCGGGTCCCTTCGGTTCGGTTAAAAATCGGTTCAGGTTCATTCTCGGTTCAACTGAAACTCAGTTCGGTTTATTTCGGATTTCAGATCAAATTCGAGTCATCGTGTTCGGGACAATTTCAGGTATTTATTAGAATAAATCAATTCGGTTCTCGGGTCTCGGATCAAGTTTGCCAGATCTACACTTAGATAAAGACGGTTGTTCTCACTTTTCTATTCTGTTAGAAAAGATATATAAACACTTGCTGGTCCCTCTACCTAGATGAAATGAATCACGAGATTCTCAATTATCCATTGCAATTTCAACAGGTGGAAACCCCCATTGTTTTGGCTTAAACAATTACCTAACTCTGAATTGGTTAGTCGAATACTCATTAATACTTCGATAAGTATTGAAGTTTAAACATCACTAACAATTTCGTTTAATAGATAATCTGTAAGTATAACTTTCAGCCTCTATGAACATGTGTGCACGTATGAATGACATTAATTCGATTCAGAATCGAAATCGGACCGATAATATTCAATCCCCTTGAAAGTTCCAACTATAGTTGTATTGTTGCTGTCAAATTTTAAAGACTCAGATTTCTTGTTGTATGTTATTGGAAAAGTAAATTTGGGTTAGTTTGAAGACGCATTGTAGTACAAAAATTAGGGTGAATTGACCTCACTTGATTTGTTGGGTATGAGGTTTTTAAGGAGGCAATAAAATTTTTTCATAGAAAATATTAGATTTGACCCCACTTAATTTATTGAGGTATGAGGTCAATAATACTTATTATAGTGATATGAAAATCTTTTATACCTCATACTTCACTCCTGACTCCACTGTATGAAAATCTTAGCTCTGCCACTGGAACGCAATGTAAACTCAAATATGCAATTATGGTTTCATAATGTGTTATCTCACTACTTGTACCTAATTAGCTAACTTGAAAATGATAGTTAATGGAATAGTTCCTTTTTTGAAGAACAAAAATCCTGTATTTTTAGCGTCTCTAATTAATATTTATGTATTCACACTAAAAAAATTAAGATTAAAGTTTAAGTTTAGGGTGTAAGGTATATTATGTAGGGTTTAAGGTAGGATTTAAATTTAAATATTAAGGTTCTAAGCCTGTGTAGGGTTTAGTTTTTATGACAGGGTAGAATTTAAAACTTAATGTTATGGCTTAGAGTTTAATTTTTTAGGATTGTGACATGAATATGAGAAATTATTACATGGTCCCGGCTCACCACATCATCCATGGTCCCATCCAATGAGATTCATTCATTTAATGACATGTAGGAAATATGTGATGATTCACCTTGGAATAAAAATGAGATGAAAAATTATTATTGGATGAGACTATGGATGACTTAGTGAGCCAAACCCATCTAATAATTTTTTCATGAATGAGAAATTATTACATGGTCCCGGCTCACCACATCATCCATGGTCCCATCCAATGAGATTCATTCATTTAATGACATGTAGGAAAGATGTGAAGATTCACCTTGGAAAAAAATGAGATGGAAAATTATTATTGGATGGGACAATGGATGACGTGGTGAGCCAAGCCATCTAATAATTTTTTCATGAATGAGAAATTATTACATGGTCCCGGCTCACCACATCATCCATAGTCTCATCCAATGAGATTCATTCATTTAATGATATGTAGGAAAGAGGTGAAGATTCACCTTGAAAAAGAATGAGATGAAAAATTATTATTGGATGTGACCATGAATGACGTAGTGAACCAGGTGAAGAGACACCAAAAAAAAGATATATAATTTTTGTTTCTTTTGGAGATTGAATAGAGACACTAAAATGGACATGATTTTTTTCCAAATTAAGGTGAGGGTTTGTTTTCCAGTGATTAAAGAGTTGTCTTCTGCTATTTCCATAATGGACATGATTTTTTTTCCAAATTAGGTGAAACTTGAACTTAGTTTAGACCCAAATAATATAACTTGTGATTGACCTTTGATATTGTTAGTTTGTAGTTAGGATAGGAATATATCTAAACATCTTAGGCAGTCAAATTAAGATTGATGTTTAATGTTGTTATTAAATTATAATATATCATATTCTAAAATTTTAAATGTACAAATTGGATTGTGAAAATCGCTTTTAGAGTATAATGACGACAAAAATAGATGATACATAGGTTTATTTTGAAACTTATGGCCCGTTTAGCAATGTTTTTTTAGCGAGTGTTGAACTATCGAACAAAGAAGTAATATCGAACAATCACTCTAAGTGTGGCTTCTGAACGTTCGTCTAATTTGCATCACAAACGAACGTTTCGCAGAAAATAAAAAATTCAACTTTTTCCCAAACGAGCATTTTACAATCATTGATGAACAAAAATTTAATTTATTTTATTTATAATGTTGAAATTCAAACACATATTCTTACTTAAAAAATTAAACACATCTGTCGGTAATTTTAAGTTTTTAATTGTTTCATTATTTTTAATTCCATTATGTCCTCTATTTCTCATTGATCCAATTCCAAAGCCCGTAAAAAATATTACCAAACCCTCCACGAAAGAAACAACCCACTAAACCCCCATGTAATAAAACACACACCCAAACCCAGAAAACAACTGCTCTAATCTAATAAATCTCACATTTGATCCTTTTCCGGGAGGAACCTCGTAAAATAAAACAAGTTTAACCCTTCCCCCCCTTTAGTTTCACAATTTTGGCAATGAAACGTGGATACCCTGAATCTCCCTCTTCCTCTTCCGGTCCACCTCAATCCCGGTCCAAACATAACCCTCAAGGTAATTCTTTTTTGGGATTTGATGGCTTATATTTGTAATTACGAAGTTATCAGCTTTGGGCTTTTATATTTTATTCAATTGCAGTTTCTTAGAAGGTACTAAAGTTTTTTCTTTTTTTACTTTTAGTTTGGTTATTTGGCTAAAGTGTAGATTTTTGCAGGATCCCAATGTTTCGAAGTTTCTTATGATGCAAATTTTCTGGTGGTTTTGGTTAATGAGTTGGCTTTTGGACTTGGGTTTTAAAGTTCAATTTGAGAGGACTGAAAATGAATCCTGTTTTTTATTGCTAGCTTTAAAGCTAATAAAAAGCTAATAAATAAAGAATTTGGTCTAAAATTTTATTAAAGAAACTGAATTTGTAGTGTGGTTTTACTATTAGGTGATGCACCATTTTTGGAGGATGAGAGCACAAAGATTTATGCTAGGAAAGTATCTGATCATTATAGTGCAAAGAACAAATCAAACTTTGGAAGAACGAGAAGCGAGTCCGATCATTCACTTAAAGAAGTTAAATAATTGGGTGTGTTGTTGTTGAATAACATGAACTGCATTCTGAACTTGTGATATATTTTTTGAATCATTTCTCAGTGTTTTTCTTCTTGATTGGACAGATTAAAAGTGTCTTGATTCAGCTTTATGCTCGTAGGGGTGATGCTGTTCTTGATCTTGCCTGTGGGAAGGTATTTTGGGACCCTTAATTGTAGTTATCTTTCTTATTTATTTTCCCCAAATTCCATGTTGTTTTAGACCTCATGTTTTGTTTTTTTTTGTGTGTGTGTTTTAGGGTGGTGATCTCATCAAGTGGGATAAAGCAAAGGTTGAATACTATGTTGGCATTGATATAGCTGAAGGCTCGGTAATTGCTAAAATACTTGGTTTTCTTTCCTTTTTTTGTTTGCTCATTTATCCGATTTAGTGGCTCGGTTAAGTTGTGGTCACTCTATCTGGTATCTAGACCTCTTTGAGTACTTAAGCAATAGCATTTATAACATAGACACACGAACCAGTTGGAATTGTTGCACAGTTTGTTCTACTCTAGACTTCATGAAATAATTTTTAAAATACAGCTTTCTTGAACATGAGTCTTGTGCATTAGTCATCAACGTCGTACACGATATAATGGTGATGCAGACCATCATCAACGTCGAAAAAAGTTCACTTTTCCTGCCCGTCTCATATGTGGAGATTGTTTTGAGGTTATGACATTGTTGATGGTCACTTTTAAAATACATCCTAATTACGAACTAGCCAACGTATGTAGTTTCCACTTCTCCGGATTAATCATCTAATTAAATGTCATAATTAGTCATGGTCAATTTGGATAGGAATAATATGTCTTACCTGTGAAACAAAATGTCTTGTAGGCAACTGGATTTTGGGACCAATTTATTAATTAAGGATGTACATGGTTTAGTATGTGTTGAGATATGTTTCTAACTTTTACATGTTGATATTTTCAGGCGCGTCTCGATACAGTTTTGGCAGATGATGGTCCTTTTGATATCTGCGGTTGCCAGGTGATTGGAGTGTCATTGATGTTTTCTTCAATGGTTGGAATTTAGAAAATCTGCTAGTGAAGCTATTTAACAATTTGCTGCCTTGTCTATAATTGCTTGTTGTTCAGAAGTTTGAGCTGGAGTTCGTTAATCTTTAGTATTCTGACAATATTCTTTTAGAAAAGGCTACATATATAGAAGAGCTACGGATGCTATGAACTTGCTGTTTTTGCATGCAAACTCTATGTAACTGACACTGTAATTGTGGCTATAACAAGACACTCTTGGATTTTGCAGTTTGCCATGCATTATTCCTGGTCCACAGAGGCACGTGTACGTTGGGCATTGGCCAATGTTTCAGCTTTACTTCGTCCAGGAGGCACCTTCATCAGGACAATGCCAGATGCCAATGTGATAATTAAAAAACTAAGACAAGGTTTACTATTGCAAGTCCCCTTGTAGTTCTTGTCTTTAAAAATGTTATAGAGAGTTGTTTCCTTTACGGATAACCAGGTTAATTTTATATCAAAATTGATAGCTAACTAAAGCAAAAACTGAAACTTGTGGTTAAGAAGCACCATAACATTCAATACAATTAAATAGGAAATCGGTTTTAACCACGGGGCTTATGTGAGATGGTAAGGGTCTCTCCTACCTTAACCATTGTTAGAGGGTTTGATACTCGCTCTGGGTATGAAATAGCTTTAAAACTTGTGGTTGTTGGTTGAGGGCTTTATTTGGGGTCAGTTTTAGGTTATCTAGTCATACTTAATTGTTTCCATTCTGGACTATATGTTATTACTATAAAGCTTTCTTCTGTTCCTTGCCATTTTTGAGCTTTATGATTGTTTGGCTTGACAGACTGCATTTTTCATTCTTGATTTGAATGCTATTTTCACCGTGACTATGCAGCTGAAGGAATGTCTTTTGGATACTGGATAAAATTTGATGAAGAATTTTCTGACAAGGTGAATGACATTGTTTTAAAACTAAATTTACAGAAAGATATTGATGTTTTATCCTATTCTGACCCTCTTTTACAACATGATTCAGAAATTTAAATCTTCAAGTCCCTTTGGCATCAAGTACAAGTTCCACTTAGAGGTACTGTTTTCGAAGATATCCATTTTTGATATTGGCCTTGCATATCAAATAATGGGAATTCTATGCTTTTAGTATTGTAATTTGCGGGGATAATATGTTACATTTGGATGTCTTGTTGCAGGATACTGTTGACTTCCCTGAATGGATTGTTCCCTTCTATCTCTTCAAGTCGTTAGCAGATGAGGTATGATGCTTGATCATGCTAAACTCTTTTTTCTAGAAACTGGAGGTTTCCAGCTTTTGTATAAATACTATGGCAAATCTTTTGTCACTTGAAATGTATAATGAATGGCAAATCTTTTGTCACTGTTGTCAGGGATAGATCGAAAGGGGTTGGGTGGCCCCTCTAAAAATTTGAAATTCCTATACGATTTAAAAAAAAATTTAGAAATTTTCGATGTATTTCATTTAAAAAATCAATTTTCACCTCATAGAATTTTATAAGTTCGTCTCCCGCATAAAATTCTGCGTATGTCCTTGTTTGTTGCATCCCTTTCTTCAAGTCACCAACCAATGTTTGTAATGAGAAAAACGAACCCACGTTGATGCCTGCTGGATACTGTTGACTTCCCTGAATGGATTGTTCCCTTTTATCTCTTCAAGTCGTTAGCAGATGAGGTATGATGCTTGATCATGCTAAACTCTTTTTTCTAGAAACTGGAGGTTTCCAGCTTTTGTATAAATACTATGGCAAATCTTTTGTCACTTGAAATGTATAATGAATGGCAAATCTTTTGTCACTGTTGTCAGGGATAGATCGAAAGGGGTTGGGTGGCCCCTCTAAAAATCTGAAATTCCTATACGATTTAAAAAAAAAATTAGAAATTTTCGATGTATTTCATTTTAAAAATCTATTTTCACCTCATAGAATTTTATAAGTTCGTCTCCCAACATAAAATTCTGCGTATGTCCTTGTCTGTTGCATCCCTTTCTTCAAGTCACCAACCAATGTTTGTAATGAGAAAAACGAACCCACTTTGATGCCTGCTGGCTGATAAAACATGGTGTGAGTGTGTGACCTCACTCGCAAAGCAAACGAGTAAGTAATAATGGGAAAAAAAAATCAGAATCCACATTTTAGTCGCCTCTCGTCAACCTTTTTTCTTCTTGTTTACACTATGAGAAACCCAGGATTTCATTGGACTGGTGTTAGTCTTAGTTTTGTATTAGCAATTTCAAGGAAGGGAAAGGTTCTTTCTTTTCTTTTCTTTTTCTTACCATATAAGACCTTTGAATGGCAAATTCCTTCTCTCAGGAATTGAAGTTCATTGGTGTTCGATGCAATTATTATATCTAGAAACAACATCGGAGTAAGTTCTTGAATTCATCTTCATGTTGATGTCATTTCCAATGTTTAACAAACATCTTAGTAAGTACTTTAGTAATTTCTATGTTGATGTTTCGCTGAAAACATGTTTTATACGAGGTTATTCATCCATTTATGTTCGTATCAAAGTTCTGTTCAGTTATCATCTCTTGATTGATAAAATATTACGATTTCTGGATAATCCTAGTATTGTACCTCTGAGAACTTTGCAGGTTCATAGTAACATAATAAAAAGATGGCGGATGCAATCATACAAGTTGTAGCAGGGAAGTTGATTGAAGCCCTGAAAGAGCAGTGGCCGAGTACCTGAATTCCGGAGCCAATTCATGGAGCTAAAAACACAGCTTGACCTCATGAAATCCTTCCTTGCTGATGCTAACAAGCTGAAGAGGAAGGAGGAAACCGTGAAGACAACTCTAAGCATGATCAGAGAATTGACTTACGACGCCGAGGACATACTTACTTATTGCTTACTCCGAGCCGAGCAGCGAGAACATGCCTTTCGATGCCACAATTTCCTCCCCGGGAGATGATGTTCCAGCATCTAACGGGAAAGAAGCTGAGGGAAATTAATGGACAGATAGTGAAGATGCAGAAGTTGTTGAACACCTATTTCAAGACAATCGGACAGCAAGGTGTCCATGACGATGGCGGTAGTGTCGGTTTTCGACGATGGACATCCCCGGTTTTCGATGAATCAAGTATTGTAGGTTTGGCTGAAGATACAAAGAAGATCATAGGGTGGATTCTTCCTATGAAAACTCAGTTTCACCAGGTTGGGATTGTGGGGATGGGTGGACTGGGGAAAACAACTTTGACACAGAAGATCTTTAACAACGACGCGATCCTCGACCGATTCGAGGAGAGGATTTGGGTGTCGATATCACAAACTGTGAACGAGGAAGAAACAATGAAGACTATGTTGAAGCAATTGGGAGAGGATTCGTATGGATTGGACATGGAACAAATGCTGCCGAAGATTAAACAAGCACTAGAGGGTAAGGATTATTTGATAGTGATGGATGATGTGTGGAGTGTTCATGGCTGGTGGGAAAGGTTGCTCGCCGGATTACCGAAGAGGGCGGGGCAGAGCAGTGCTGTAATAATCACTACGAGGAAAGAAAATGTTGCAGCTGAAATGGGGGTCGAGAAAGCTCGAATTCATCAACCTCGGATACTCGACGAAGACGAAAGCTGGGCGTTGTTTTGTAGGATTGCGTTTTCTTCAGAACAGGAAGCAAAACAGCACAATGAGTTGGAAGAATTAGGGAAAGATATAGTAAAGAAATGCTGTGGAATTTCACTAGCTATCAGGACTGTAGGTGACTTGTTGAAATCGAAAACTCTGTCGACCGATGTTTGGAGACGGATTCACGACAATTTCCACGATGAATTGGCTACCAGAGAATGCGAAAGCTCGGTCATGGCTTCCTTACAATTGAGCTATGATGAGCTGCCAACTCGCCTCAAGCAATGCCTGTTATGTTTCTCCATTTATCCAGAGGACTCTGTGATAAGAGCTGAGCAGTTGGTTCATTGGTGGGTCAGAGAAGGTTTCGTGCAGGCAAAACACACCCAAACTTCCGTCGAATTAGCATTCGATTACCTCTCGGAGCTCATCAGTAGATGCCTGGTTGAAGTCGTGAATCAGAGAGGCTTCTATGGAAGAGTCTATACTTGCAAGATGCATGATCTTGTAAGAGACTTAACCATTAAAATTGCTAGAGAAGAGTCCTTTTGCACCTTTGATGAACATGGAAGACAAAGGCCCGGCATACAATCTCGGCGTCTCAGTTTCACCGGTGAGGAAGATGTGAGATCACTGAATAGAAAATCGAAGCTTCGAGCATTCCTGATGACGAACACCTCTCCTGTTAGCCTCGAGAAAACCGTCCCATTGTTCCGAGTGAAGTCCCTCAGGGTGTTGGATTTCTCTCAGAATAAGCTAGAAAACATCCCCATTCAAACACTACTTAATTGGATCATCTCCCTTCAACGCCTATCGTATCTGAACCTAAGAGGAGTAGCTTCCCTGAAGGAACTTCCGCAGTTAATCGGCGAGCTTCGGAACCTCCAGCTTTTGGTTTTGAATGGATGCAACAATCTGCAGAAACTCCCCTCATCGATCACAAATCTGCAGAAGCTAAATGTATTGGATATAGGACACTGTCCTATGATCCAATATCTTCCGCAGGGGCTCGGGAGGATTTCGAATCTTCAAGAGCTCTCAGGATTCACAGTACCAAGTGGAGCCTAAAGAATGGCTGTCGTCTAGGTGAGCTTCAATGGCTGATAAAGCTCAAAGTACTTCGAGTTAATATAAACGAAGAGAGTCACATTGCAGAAGAGGAGCTCATTGTGCTTTCGAATCTTCAACAACTAAAGGTGTTATCGATCAACACCCAAGGATGCGAGAAAGAAGAGACTTTCGGGAAACTAGACCGCTTATCTCCTCCACCACATCTCGAGGAACTGTACCTTAGGTACTACCGTGGAGTGACGACGCCAATGTGGATGAATCCCAAGTCGCTTCGTGATCTGAATTATCTTTGTAACGAAAATGGGGACCTGCAATTCGTGCATCCGTGCATCCGAGCTTTGACGGCTGTGAAACCTTCACATGGAAGGTTGAAGGCCTTTGTCTGAAGTTCCTGGCTAGGCCTACAAGTGGAGTGGGCAGTGGTTCAGAGTGTTATGCCAAGAATAAGGTATGTGGAAGTTAGCCATTGTTACATGCTGAAATCATTCCCCTGCAACATCGAAAAACTCGGGGTTTGGAGGAAATGAAAAAAGAAACAGAATTAAGGTTGTCGATTCGATGGTACGAGGACATGATTGACATGGTTAAAGCTCGGAAAAGTCCATGAAAGCAGCTTTTACATCATCAAATAATATGCAGAAACTAGCTTCATATGAAAGCTTACTTACATATCTGTACACTAAACTTCATATGTATTTTATTCCAAAGTTTCAATATCTATGTTCAACACATATTCGGACATAAATATTCGAGTCCATGAAACATAGTATATGCATGTTCAAGACTTCTGAAATCTGGGCTTTAACTGAACCAAAGTAGATTCTGGTTTCTGTTCTATGACCCAAGTAGAGAAGCCCCAATATCTAGGACTTTTAAAGGGGACCCAAAATGAATAATGGCAAGGCCCATAACCCAAACACAAGTACTGTCCAAATCTGGACCTGCCATGAATTATTACAATCTGTTGGAATATCTTGCATATCATGGCATCAAACAGGCACACATCACTTTTGAAAGTAACTTGTTTGAAAATCAACAACTTCCCCAACTACTCTGGCAGTTAGTCAATGCATGATGCAAGCTTGTTGGTCGTGTCAAAATCATCTTGTTTAAGTAAACCAGAGTGGTTAGTGGGAAGAAATACCAGATAAGAAGATAATCATATTTATAAGTATGGTTTAGTTGACTAATGATTATTATAAACCAGTATTCGTTTGTTGAAACTCAATAGTATGAAGATTCAGACATCAGAGAATGCTTGCAAATATCTATGTTCAAAAGGAAAAAAGAACATTATCCTTTCCTTGTCTGAAACCTGGTTGAATGTTAACCGATCCACCATTGATTACTGCAATTTTTTTAATCTATCTAATTATTAAACAATGTTTCAATCAGCAATCAATGATGCAAATTCCAGTGTGTGTTTTTCTTTTTTGTTTTCAAGCTTTGTTTTTGCAGGAATAATGTGACTCAGATGTACATACAGGAATGGTGGTCCAATTCGGATTTGAGACCAACAAGAGTATTTCACGGCTTTTGCATGAATCATGTGGCTCAGAGTCAGAGACCTGAGATAAGTATAGTTAATTTATTTCATGTTGTCCCAACTGTCAGTTTCATTACCTATTTTCCCTCTTATTCAACCTCACCATCAACATCAAAATTCAAAACAATTCTTTTATTTTAAACAATTTCTCATGTTTTTATGTAGTCGTTGTGGTTATCCTGGTGTTCTTCTTTGGATTAAACAATGGTAGACAAAAACTTAGACTGGGTAAACTCGATCCGAGACTTGAACCGATTCATTTAATTCGAGACTCGATTTTGACCCGAACATGATGATCCGAAACTCAAAATAAGCCGAACCGAAATCAACTCGAATTTAGTTGAACCGATATGGGCCCGGACCGAATTCACTTGAACCGAAAGCAAAATGAATTTATTTTGCCCAAACCGATTTGACCAAACTTGACCAAACTAATTTTACTGATTTGTTGTCAGATATATAATAATTTATATGAAATTGCTACATGGTTAAGTTATAATAATATATATGAAATTATTACAAGAAAAAAAATTGATTGTTCGAGTTGAAACGAGTTTTGCATCAGTTGTGTACCATTCATATTTAAGAATCGAAGTTTTTTTTAAACCAAAAAATAACCTAAATGATAATTGACAAACAAAAAGATGTGTTTTTAACAAGAATATATCAATATTCTATGTATACTTTGATTAGACTCGTACTTAACTCAACCCGAATATCCAAAGATTGACCTGAATAAAAAACCAATCAATCTCATATTGACCCGAAATCAACCCGACCCGACCCAAAAAATATATGAATTGAAAACAACCAATCTGATATTGATCCGATACCAAACTTGAATTACCATCGACTCGAACTAAAATTAAACCAGATTCGAATTGATCCGATCCGAACATAAACAAAATAAAATCAGGCCCGAAATAACTCGACCCGAACAACTCATTTGCCAGCTCTACGAAAACCTCTTACCAGAAAAAGAAAATATAATACTAATAATTAGGATAGCTGTTATCATTACTGAGAAACTGCATTCTTGTCTCTCCAGGATTGGATACATAGACAATTAATAATATATTTGTAAGCCTTTTGCTTCAACTTTGACAGAATATTTATCTTAATTCAACAACCAAACCTGATCATATACATACGTACACATATGCATATGCATATACATATACATATACATATACATATATCAGAAAACATGGATCAAACACATGAGCAGGACAAATTATGAGGAAATGGTGGGCAGATATTGTTGCAGGGTTTTGCGGTGAAAGGCATTAATCAACATGAATACCAAGTGTATGCGATGAAGGCACGGGGGCCCGAGAGGGAAACCAAGGCAGATATCCCTCACGTGTGGGTGGGGGCAGTTTCAAAGTCCATGGAACTATGGGGACACACGTGTTGTTGTCGGATGACGTCTCCACCAAATAGGCCACGTGTGTGATGACATCAAAATAGCTGCCTCCACAAACTTCAAACATGCCCATGCTTTACATTTCACGTGAATTTTGGGCCAACTTACATCTTTTTATTTTGGGTAACCTATACAGATTATCACTAAATTATGAGATTAATGTCAATTTGATCACTATATTTTTAATATTGATAATTTTATCACGTAATTATTTAAGTGGTTCCAATCAAGTCACCAACCGTTAAAATATAACGAAGAGGCTAACGTGGCAGTTAAATAAAATTAGTATAATTATACATTTGGTCCATGTTATTTACAGAATCTATCAATTTGGCCCTAATTTTATTGGAAGACTTTAACTATTTTAATTTAATTTAATAAATTTATTTTCCTCCTCCAATCAGGTGATGACACGTCAAAGCAAAGATACAACCCTGGGCAAATTCGAACTTGGGTATCCAGGGTGGGAATGGCCTGTGTTTGCTACTAGGCCAATGATAGTTTTGTGATATGAAGTACGTCATTTAATATATGTGTTAACTAGTTGTTAACGCGAAGAAAAAGAAAGTGAATGTGGTTTTAGGAAACTCAAACATGACACACTTATGATGCATAAAAACATCTAACCCAATTAAATAAATCTAATAATTAAATTAAAGTTAACAACATTTTGTATATATTTTAAATTATAGTTAGTGCACAATTTAAAATAAAAAATTTAAAATTATATCAAATTCATTTAAAATAATATAATTTTGAATTATGTTCATGAGTTTGGATTCGTTAAATAAATTTAATATAATTTTAATTTTTTATTGAGGCATTTAGATGATTTTCTATATTTTTTACGTTGCAATGAAATCATACATATTCGATCAAAAAAATATTAATGAAGATTTAAATTTTCGGATAATCCGAAACTTAAAATATTGCGATCCGTATCCGATACGGAAAATTTAAAGTCGGATCGGATCAACGAATAATTAGATCGGATCGTATATTTTTAACACCCCTAGTAATGTGTGTTATCAAAGTGTTAACAAAAAGTGTAAATAGATATTACATTGTAATCCCCTTAAGACTATCCAAAAACCCTTAATTATTAAACCGCCACCAATAAAATTTCAGTCACTAGTAGCGGCGAAACTATGTGATGAACCCCACAAAATCTTAAAAAATTATTATTTTGACCCTTTATTTTTTTTAAAATAATCATTTGGCCCTCTAAAATTTTGAAAAATTATCATTTGTCCCTTTGAATTAAAAAAAAACTATCATTAAGTCCCCTTAAATATTGAAAAAATTATTTAATTCATTAAAATTTTAAAAATTTCTTTTTACAATGTATTTATAAAGTACAAAAACACCATGACAAAACTTACTATCAAAATTTTGTGTTATATAATATATATAAAAGACCCCTATGAAAAGATCTCTAATTGACCCCAAAATCGAGTGTCAAAATCCTCCCTTGGTTACCATTATATATATTATTTACATTATAATTGATTTTGCATCATATAAATATAAGTAATCTTCCTCATACATACATATATATAATATTATTTTCTAAACTTGCTAAATTGTTCAATTTTAACCATACCAATTAAAGTTTAAAAATGCATAGACATTTTCTCCTTATCCTCAACTTCGCGCGAGTCAATGAATGAATATATTTCACGATATAAAATCAATTTTGTTTTTTTCTTATTTAATTTCTAAATTCCTTATTGAAATTGTCTAGAATAAATTTATAGACAAGGAATGGATTCTATTATTGTACTCTCATAGCTACCATTGTATTTTTCAAAACAATCATTTTCACCATTTCCATGCATCCATTAATTGTTCTTAGCATGCATGCATCTATTTTCCGACAATAATTTGAACAAGAAATCGACTTTACAATTTCGCACAATTGTTCTTTTCTACACCCATCAATTCTGCCAATAAAAGAACCCAGCAAATTAAGCAGTTTGAATATTTTTTATTGTTCTTTTAATCATCGTAAATTAGAACTTTACGTGTTTAATCACAAAATTTCCACATTCGCGTAGATGTTCTAGATTTGAATTGTTTTGAATTCAATTTTTTTTAAAAATTCAGATATTAATTTATTACAAAAGTTTGTTAACTTTTATGAAAGTTAATCATTTTAACATGTTTTTTTTTAAATTTCAAAACGGGTTTTAGCTAGATTCACCAACTTTTTTGACAATTTTTTTATCAAATCAAATTCGATTTTTAAGTTATAAATCTGTATTCATTTTATGACATCTAATCATAATTATAAAATAATACCCTTAAGATTGTAATCCAATATAATATGATATACATATTGAAAATTTTACTTAATTTTAAACTAAATTACAATAGCTTGAAGATGTACCCTCTCTCTCATATGATTAATGTTAAGTTTGATGAAACATGCATCCTTTTTCTTTTTATGACAAAATGGTTATAAAATTTCATTTTTGTTTCCATCAATCAGCTTTTAATTCTTAATAATGAACATCAGATTCAAACTTTAATTGGTTGTTATATTGGTCATTGCTGGATGAATTGTCTCTAAAAAGCAAATCCTCTACTTTTCCCTACTACACTTTAAATAATGTTTCTTTCTCTTCCTAATCTTTTCAATCTGTTTCATCTCAACAATATTATTTCTAGGGTTTTTATGATAAGTTAACTGTATTGTTTAATTTAAACAATTGGTTAATAGTTATAATGGTTATTGAATTATAATTTACTGTTAAAAAATAATTAACCGTTTTAACCGCTAATGATTAACCATTATTAAGGTTTAACCATTATTAACGGTTCGGTGAAATGTTAACATGTAATCTATTACTCCCTCCGTCCCACTTATTTTATCACTTGTTGATTTTGCACGGAGTTTTAGGAAGAAAAAGTTGTGTGGTATAAAACAATTTAAATGATAAGTTTGTCCTTAGAAAGTTAATTTTTTTGTTTTTGTTGGGAAACTAAAAAAATGATAGAGAAGTAAATTTGTTTTAAAAAACTTGTTGAGTTTTTCAAAGTGACAATTTGAGTGAGACAATTTTAAAACACAAAAGTTATAATTTTATTGGTACATAGGGAGTACAATTTTTTCACATGTTCACCGCTTCTTTTATAGAATAATGAAATTATCTTTATGGTAAATATTATATTATAAGAGGACATTGAGATTGGCGTAACCAATCTTGAGAACAAGATACATGTATAAATAATTTAATAACGGTTAACATATAGGTTAACCATTAACCATCATTTTTAGTGGTTCGATTAACTGAAATTACTTAACTTTAACTGTTCGGTTAATTAACCTGTAAATATAAAAGTTATATCAGTTAACAATTACGGTTAATTATGCACACCCCTAATTATTTCGACTTTCTATTAGTTTATTCCTTATGTAATCTTTAACCTAAAAGTCATATATGGCATATATACATGTGTGTTTTTGTATTAGGATAATCCATATATAACATCATTCCTACGTATTCAAAACAGAAGTTCATTTTTGTTTATTTGGCATATATCTAAAAACATGTAGGAATGATCGAATGAATATTAATTCAAATTAAAAGAGAAAATAACTTTGTATTTTATTATTTCGTACACGGTGTATACGGTCCAATGGAGTTTTATAGCTCTAAAAGTAGGGTTAAAAACGTCAATACACGTGAAGATTTCTTAATTTCACTCGTAAAGTCGGAATAATTTCATTGTCAGTTTTTGAAATAATTATCTTATTAGTATCGAATATGAATTTACGACCTTTTTTACTTGTAATTTACAGGGGTTACAATCGAGGGCTTGATTTTGCGTATATGAGCAAGGAGGTAGAAAATCTCAAATAGTTGAGGGAGTTCGTCTCCAAATTAGTATTCTGAATTCAAAAGAATCACTCAACCCTAATTTTAAAGCCAACAAACAAAATAGGATATTAGTGTTTTGATTAGAGAAATCATTGAGGCAAGCGAGTTTTAATACGTAGAATATTTCACTAAGATCGTTTTTTTACTGTTTTTCGTGTCATAATTACATGTTTTTCGGTTTTATGTTCTGTTTATGAAATATTAATTATTGTTTCTATGTGATATTCATATAAAAAGCAAAAGTAATTTATTGTTTGTTTAATTCAATACAAATGGTATATTAAATAAGAAATTATTTGATATATTGTCAGTATAAACTTTAATTTACCTAAGCAGTTCTATTTTAGGGTTTAAGAGATTTAGTTTAAAGGTTTAGAATTTAAGGTTTACGATTTAGAATTTAAGATTTAAATTTTAAATTTAAATAGACATATTTTTTTGAACAATAGCATTTAAATAAACATATTTGTATAAAAAATTACACTATTTGTATATCAAATCATAACCTTATTAAATATATGCAAAATGGGTTCTTAAAAGATAACAATTAAGTAAATTCCAGGGTCTACAAATATTCACTTATTTGATTCTTTCTTAACTATATTATATCTGTCTATATATACCGCATTTAAAAGTTTTATTCGGAGCAATCATATTTGATCGGTTGGTCAAGCTGTTCATCTTTATTTTCTTATATTCTCTTAGGTCATGAGTTCGATACCCACTAGAGCACCCTCCCTCCTTCCCTAGAGTCTCCCTTTCCCCTTCCCTTTAGGTAGGATTATGATTAGAATTTGTCAAAAAAAATTGATTCAGTTTGAACCAACGAACCAACGAGCGGCTCCAGTAGAAAGAGGATAGTGTTCATCCTAAGAACTCAGGTTCAAGCACATGTGTGTGCAAGGCGTTTGTGTGCGCCTTATCAAAAGGTCAATAAAAGTATGAATATATACTATTATGTAATCACATCCAGTGATGGAGCTATTAAGGGGTGGGAGGGGCAATTGTCCCCTGAAAAATTTTATTTTTTCACTTCGGTCCTCCTATATAAATTGTTTTAAAGTTTAATTAATTTTGAATTTGCCTCCCACTTTCGAACATTTATGTTTTGCCCCCTTACCCCAAATCCTGACTTCGTTCCTGATCACATCAATATATTAAAAAAAGTTTGATTCAGTTTACTATTATCGGTTAACCGGACATCAACTCAGCTAGAAATTACAATATTATCTTACAAAAGTATTTGGGTCTTATTTCAATTATAGATAATTTAAGCACACCAAGGACAAATCTGTAGCAAGATTTGCGGGGCTGTGCACCAAATTTTTTTATATTAAAAATGGAATGAAATTTTACTTATTAGCTTAAATGAAATATAAGTGTTCAAACTATAGTTTTTTGAATTTTAGGTACTTAAAGATTTTTTTTTTGTAAAAATAAGTGCCTAAAGTTTCAACCGTTACAATTTTAAGTGACCAATTATTTAAAAAAATCGTTACTCAATCAGAACGAGACACATGACAGGAATATTGATTTTTTAAATTTTCTAAAAAAAACTTTAAAATTTTATTTTTTTTAAAATCACGAAATTCTCAAAAATTTTCAAATCAGTCCCTAAATCCCTAAAAAACTCCAAATCCTCAAATCTTCACCCTGCCGCCTCGGCTCCACCCTTACGGTCGCTGGACCCAGCCGATCATTTCCTTCAACTTACCATCTTCAAAAATCGGCGAACGGTGTGCCAATCGAATGACTATTTTACATTCGATGTTCAATGTTCGGCAAGCACACTATTCGCCGATTTCTGGCGACAACACGTTGGGGGAAATGGTCAGCTGGGTCTGAAGACCGAAAGGGTGGGGTCGACGATGACGACCAACAATGGTAGCGGTGAAGATTTGGGGATTATTTTAGAAATTTTTAGAATTTGAAGATATTTTTGAAAAATTTTAAATTATTAAAAACAAAAAATTGATTAAAAGAAATTATAAATTAAAACATGAAAACTGTCTGATTTTTTATTAGTTAACGGATATTTTAATGGTGGTTAACTATTAGGCACTTAAAATTGTAACGGTTGAAACTTTAGCACATATTTTGCAAAAAAAAAAAATTAGGCACCTAAAGTTCAAAAGATGTATAATTTGGGCACTTATTTTTCATTTAAGCCTTACTTATTTGAACATCAATTTTTAATTCATTTGAACTTTGCCCCTAACCCTAATTCATGACTTTGCCATTGTACGCACCTACAAACTAAATTTATCTAACTCAAGTCACTTAGTTAAATACATCACTTTTTATCACTGAAATTATTCATTAAGTTCAATTTTATCTTTTCTTAACTTTTATTTTATGAGATAAAATTGAAATAAGATAAAATAACTACAAATATAAATAGTAAGATTATTGCATGATGAAACGCTACTAATTCCACTTTATTTCTTTTAACCTTCGCAAAGTCTTTAAATCCAACGGCTGAGATTACGCATGGTTTTTTTAATATATTTCCGGGTGGACCTGACTGAAAGCGGAACAAACCCACGTGGATGTTTTGTGCAACATTTCTCAAAAGAAACACAAGGTGGGGCCTACAAAGCACAATGTGTATGGTCAACCTTTTTTTAGTTGCCACGTGGCTGAATTTCAAAACGGTCCCCTACCCCAAATATAACTCCTCTTTTTAATTCTAAAAATTTTCCGGATTATGCGCTTACAGGAAAACGTAACCGGTGACACGGGCCGCGTGTTGTTGTCGCAACAAGATGCACAAGGGGTCAAAGGCGCATTTTAAGCTCAGAAGACCATCAGACTGACCCGATTTATGGGAAGATCCAAGAATATATAGTAATTACCATAATAAATTATCTTTAATTTAATTAAAGATAATTGAAGATAATTCTCACATTATCACTTATTTGAAATTCGAAATTCAAATGTTGTAGATAAGATAGAGGCTCTCATCTTGACCGTCGATATAAATCTGTATAGACCGTTGGATTGGAGAGGACTCAACTATAAATAGAGATCTTCCCCTCCTCATTTTGTATTCAGTATCCAAGTTTCCATAGTATAAAGACATTTACTCTAAATCCTCTGAGTGTTCTTGTCGTTCTTCTTTTGTTCTTGAGCGTTCTTTTAGTGTTCTTCGTTACTCATCTCGTTTGATCCGTTTCTGCTTAGAACGCTTAGCGTTTGTCGGTGCTTGGGAAGTTTGATCTTTCGAGAGGGTTAAAAAGGCTTACTTAGGCGTTTGTTTTAAGGACTCGACTAAGGCCGCACGGTAGATTGGTTCAGAAATCTAGCCCCGTGACAGTTGGTATTAGAGCCTTGTTCGAGCGACGTTTGTCGGTATGAGATGCGAAGCATCGAGTTGAGATAAGACCAAAGAAGGGAGAGAATGCTGCTGCGAGCCAGAAGGGTGTGGAGACCCAGGCTGACAAAGAAAGTCGAGCAAACTCGAGGGACAAGTTGTCAGCACTCGATGAGAGAGTCACTAGGCTGGAGGGATCTGTGAAGGATTTCGTAGAGCGACTCGACGTGGTGGACACACAGCTTGAGGAGCTGGATGACCAGGGTGATCGGTTAGAGGGAAGAGAGATGCTCTCGAAGCCCAGTTGGAGGCCTTGAGGGTGGAAATGGTGGATCTGAAGGCGGAAGTGAAGATTTATCAGGCTGCCATGCAGAATGGTGTGTTAACCATGACGACACCTAAACCAATGAGGGACATCCCAAAGCCAAAAGAGTTCAAGGGGAATCGATCGGTGAAAGATGTTGAGAACTTCATTTGGTGCATGGAGCATTACTTCCAAGGAATGTGCATCACTGACGATGCTGAGAAGGTAAATATTGTTGTTGTTTACTTGACTGACGTTGCGTTGTTATGGTGGCGACGTAGGTGCCTTGATGAGAATAGTGGGGGCACGAGCACTGGAACCTAGAAGGAGTTCCAAGCAGAGTTCAAGCAACAGTTTTACCCGAGTAATACTGTGAGAAAAGCCAGAACCATGTTAAGGAGGCTTCGACACGATGGATCCATTATGGATTACGTTAGGGAGTTTAGTGAGCTACAACTCCTTATCCCCGGCTTATGTGAGGATGATGCACTTTTCACATTTATGGATGTACTAAAGCCATGGGCCAGGATCGAGTTAGAGCGGAGGGAGGTGCAAGAACTTTCCAAAGCCCTAGCCATTGCAGAGTCCCTGACCGAGTACAGTGACTATGAGTCCATGGAGTCCAAGTCTTCCAAGCCCCGTGGTAAGGGCAATGGTGGGGGAGACGATGATGAGTCCGAAGATAGCAGCGATGATGGAAAGGAGAAGCCATCGACCAAGACTAACCGGTATACAAAGCCGTATGGTATGAAGGATCGAGAACCCGTAAGGTGCTACCATTGTGATGGTCCACACTTAGTGAAAAACTGTCCCAAGAAGAGCCGCCTCGATGCCATTGTCTAGAAGGGCGACGAGTCAGATGGAGAACCAGGTAGACTTGGTGCAATCGCCAGCGTCAAAGAAGAGAAGCTGAGGGAAGAGAAAGTACATTGGAAATGTTACCGATGTAAGGGGTCGCATTTAGCGCGAGAGTGTCCGGATCGAGTCAAGAAGTCCAAGGAGGATGAGCCTGGGAGTGAAGAGGCTGCGAGGGTTGGCTCGATGATTCTGAGTTTTGCAAAGGCGAGGAAGGGCCAGAAGCATAATGGGTTGATGTTTGTCGACATCAACGTGGCGGGACGATCGAGGAGTGCTTTGGTGGACACCGGAGCAAGCGATCTATTCCTGTCCAAGAAGGCTGCTGAGAAGTTTGGTCTTGAAGTTATGGATTCAACCGGTAAGATCAAGGCAGTGAATTCCAGGGAAGTTCCAGTTGTGGGGACGGTGCGAAAGATTGAGTTGCAGATTGAGGATTGGAAGGCCAATAAAGATTTCAAGGTAATCGAGTTGGATGGCTTTGATTTTATTTTGGGACTAAACATCCTTGACCGTGTTGAAGCTCTCATTATTCCGTGTGCCGACGTTATGTGTATCTTGGATCCGAGACAACAGTGCGTTGTGCCCGTGTGCCGAGACAACGGGCGAGGGACCAAGAAGCTGACAACCATTGAGCTTGTTGAAGATGCTCCAAGCCGAGGAGACATTGAGTTGGAGGCGAAAGTTGGTGATACTACCTGGGAGAGGCGAGAGTTGCCTGAGGGTTTAAAGACTTGGTTTAGGGTTTAAATGTATGTATTTAGAATTTAAGGTTTAGAGTAAGAATTTAGAGTTTAGAGACAAAGGTTTAGATTTAGGATAATATAGTAAGGGATTTAAATTTTAACCTATAAACCCTAAATTTTAACCCTAAAACCTAAATTCTAACTACACCCCCTAAATTCAAAACTGGTACACATAACCCGTAAACACTAGACCCTAAACAAAATCCATAAACCCTAAAACTAAAACGCTTGTGAAAACAAAGTTTACACAAGCACTTGTGCATGGAATAATTACCTTTTTAATTTTTGTTTTGATATATTTTAGTGGATTTATATCCAATACACTGGCGTTGAAAACTTTTAGTCTCCGCAATCGCCTTAATTTTAGGGTTTATGGACTTAGTTTAGGGTGTAGAGTTTAGGGGTTTAGGTGTAGGGGTTTAGAATTTAGGGTTTAGGGGTTAGGATTAGGATTTAAAGTCTAGAGGTTAGGGCTTAGGTTTTAGGATAATATGTTGAGTATTTAGGTTTTAACCTATAAACCCTAAATTCTATTCACATACACTAAATTCTAAACTACTAAACCTAAACCCCTAAACCCTACACCCTAAATTGTATCCTTAAACCCTAAAACTAAGGCACAACCAATGTATCAAATAATTATCCTATTTTATTTAGGGTTAATATTTGATACACTGCCAGTGTAAAAAAAGTTTATACAAGCATGCCTATTTTCAAGCCTAAATCTAAAATTTTAACCTTAAAACCCTAAAAATCTAACCACAAACTCTAAACCCTAAATTCTAATAATGGGTCCTAAATTCTAAACTCTAAACCTTAAACCCTAAGTAAGCCCACTTGTGGAAACTTTGTTTTCCACCGCCGGTATTATTTTAGTCATTCTTTATACTAATCTATTTTAACTTTTTCAAGTATCTTTCATATTTGTACTTTAAGAAAAATGTAGATATCGTATTGGATATTTTGTGAAAGTACTAACATCATATTACACATTTTATTAAACTAAAAATATCATATTCATATTAGACATAATGTATTGACACCGCACTAAATTATTCATTTTTGTATCAATTTAATCCAGATTTATCTTGATGAACATTCAAGATATATTTTAGTTTATAAAAAAACATTGAATTATCAAATTTATATTAAAACTATATATTTCAGTTTACGAAATTTTAAAACTAAAAAATGTGTAAAACGTAACTCATATTATAAAGACATTTGTTTTTCTATTTATACGAGTGAAAATATTTTATGCACTGCGGTAAAAAAATTTAGTTTCCACAAGTGCTTTAGATTTAGGGTTTATGAACTCAATTTAGGGTTAGAATTTAGGGGTTTAGGTTTAGTATTTAGAATTGAGGGGTTGTGGTTATAATTTAGGGTTTGTGGTTAGAATTTAGGGGTTGTGGTTAGAATTTACGGTTTATGGTTGGAATTTATGGTTTATATGTTATGGTTTAGGTTTTAGGGTAAAATGTTTAAATTCAAATTTTAACCTATAAACCCTAAATTATAACCCTAAACCCTAAATTCTAACCACCTAAACTTAAACCTTAAACCTTAAACCCTAAATTGATTTATAAACCCTAAATCTAAGACACTTATGAAAATTAAAAGTTTTCACCTCCAGTACATAGTACAATTTCACTATATATAGTTTTTTTTGACAAATCCTAATTCTAATCCCAATCCTACCTAGAGAGGAGGGGAAGGGGGACTCTATGGGAAGGACGAGGTGCTTCTAGTGAGTCTAGAACTCATGAACTAATAAAATATGAGGGAACAAAGATGAACAACTTAGTCAATCGATTAAATGTGTTTGCTTATATATAGTTAAGTATACCACACCAATAAAATTATAATTATAATTATAATTATAATTATAATTATAATTATGATACAATTTAAATCAAAATAAAAATTAAGGTAAAAAATCATTGTACATAAATTTACGCGTAGTGAGACTGGAATCTAGACATTTAAAGACCTAGAATATCAAATTTTACTAGCAAAGTCAAAATCACAGGGATAATCTCACAATTTTATTTAAAATAAAATATAATTGAATATAAGTAGTTTTTATATACGTGCAGTGTAAAAAGAATTACACAACCTTACATATTTACTCTTTAAGAAATAACATTTAAATTGTTAACTCTAATCCTTAAACACTAAATTTTAAGTCCTACAAACTAAAGCCTTAAACTAAATCTCTAATCCCTAAAACAAAAAGGTTTGTGTAGTCTAAAAACTACCCAACATACGTGTAACTAGAGATGGGCACGGGTCGGATCGGGTTTTTTGCCCATCCGAACCCGACCCAAAAATAAACACCCTAAACCTACACCCGACCCGACCTATATAAAAAAATAATTTTAGGGACCTAATTGTAAAAAAATAATTTTAGGGGACTTAATCATAAAAGTATAATTTGAAGGACTAAATTGTAAATAAAAATTTAATTTTAGGGACCTAATTATAAATATATATATATAAAAACGGGTATTATTGTAAATACCCCTAAAAAATTAAGAGAAAATTATATAATTAGTCTCGGGTCAGGTCGGATATTCTCCACCCTAAACCCGCACTCGACCCGACCCAATTTCTAGCATACTCCACCCCACCCGAACCCAAATTGTTTTAAAAAAATTCGACCCTATTACATGGGGTCGAACCCAAATCCGTCGGATTCGGTTCCGTGCCCATCCCTACGTGTAACTTTTCGTTAAAATTTATGCATAAAAAAAGTGTCAATAGCAAAAGAAACAAGTGTTCTCTCTTCCATAGTCATGAAAAAGGCAAGAATTTAAAAGATAATGTTGGAGCATGTGAGTATGAAAAAGATATTTGTGTTTCTCCTTTTAACTTGTACTCTTTTAAGTGGTTGATTTTAAGCTTTCCTGATGGAGCAAGTCCCACACACTCAACCATAAACATATATTCAATGCTTAACTCATCCCATTAATTAAATGATCACTTCAATAATTTAACCAAAGTACCAATTACACATACATTTCTTTCCCCACCACATTAAACCATTGGTGAAGTTGCTTTCACATGTCTTATTTTATGCCCTCATGGAATGGATTGTTAGCCCCTACCTGCAAATCTACCTCATCACTCATTTGTGTTTGGAAAAAAAAATGAATAAAGGGTTTTGGTGTTCAACATCATGTTGGTGAAGTGACACTATTTGACAATTGATTTTTTTAACATGGATAAGGGAGCTAGAAAAGCATGTTTAAAGTGACAAATAAAGGGTTTTAATAGTGGAAGTAAAGCTAGCATCAACCTTTGCATTATATGGGTAACTAAGATACTACTTATTGTGTACCTCATTTGCTACCATCTTGAATATTAGAAATTTCACCACCAACTTTAACTTTTGGGGTAGTTGCCTTAAAAAGATAAAGTGTTCAATTATTTCTTTTCCGACTTCAGATTGTATGTATAATATGAAATTACTTCGATGTTAATCATTATTTATAAGTGTGATTTTCATGAGCTGTGATTTTGAATGTACGAAAAGATATTGTCATCCCTATCCTTTATGTTGTACTAGAGAGGGGTGCATGAATATTTTGATGCTGGAAGCTCAAACAATGGTACTTGATATAACAAATGGTTGGTGGATATGATAGTGAAATGTGTAGAGATGGAGAAGGATTCTCTGCTGGGTAACTACTAACTAGACTCTTGATAGGCAAGCATGCAGATTGTGGTAGATGAGATAAAATCTTTTTTTTTTGTTCTTTATTCTTCACTTTTATTTTTCACATGTTTTGAGACTCGGTAATAAAACACCTCATCAGTTAACTTATTTTACTGTTTGTCCAAGTGGTAAGCAGTTAACAAAAGAAATTTTCTAGTGGGTATGACCTTATTCACTGTCAATCTTAAACACATTAAATAAAATTGGAAATTAATAGAAAAAAAAACAAATGATCTCATTCATTGTCAATTGAGCTTTTATAACAAGTATTCTTAGGACATATTTTAAAAGTTTTTTTTTTAAATAAAAAATTTATGTACATGGCAATTTCTTTATCCCTCTTGTAATATTAAAAAAAATGTTATGCCAATACATTAAAAGCAAACTCAAGTTCTGGTTTCTTGTCTTCCAAGGCAGGCTTACTAACAGTGATATAATTTTGTTCTTAATTGATATAATTAGATTCTTTTTTTCTTTTGCATGTTTAGCGAAGGGCTATGAAAGGCCTTCTATCTATGCTTACATACATGTCGGGAAATGAAAAATCGAAACAACATAGATTACCGTTCATAGGGACGAAGGGACATGGGGCTCGGGAGGAGCCCATGCCCCCCAACTCAAATTTTTTTTATCGTTACGGTGTAAATTTTTTTTAAAAAATAAATTATTTACAAATTTACCCTTCACTTTTAAAATATTTAAATTTGTCCCCAACCCCAAATCTTAACTTCGTCCCTGAACGTTCGCATTATAACCATGAAATAATTAAGTCACTCATTCACATGTAACATAACAAAAACAAACCTGCATTTGTTTAGCAAAGAAAAAACAGTGCCTTGCACCACAAACAATAAACCAACATACAAAAAAGGGTCTGATCTACTTTTCCATACCCTTTCATTTGCTTTGTTTCTTTCATCATACAAAAATGTTTTCTTTTAATAAAATTGAACAAAATCATCCCGGGGAGTTGTCTCTTTTTCCCCTAGGGTCTGTAACTGGTTTTATGCTCTGCTATAATTGCCTGTCTGGAATCCTGAAATTGTTCTCTGAAAACAGAAAACAAAACTGCTTTTGTTTGTTTTCACAGACAATGGCACTAGCCAAGGGAAAAGCCTCTCACTACAACAATTGTGTTTTTTAGTGACAATTTTATTGTGACTTTAAATTATTTTGTCACAATGCTATATTTTTGTAACAAAATATTTTTATGACACTACTTATTTAAGTAATTGTGACATATTGATATTTTGTCACTGATATAACAATAGTTGTGACCATTACATTTCTTTTCACAATTAAATTGTCACTACAATAAATATTTGTGACATGATTTTATTTGTAACTAAAACTTCGTCACTGATAAAGTACACAATTTAGCGCCAACTTGTATTTTGGCGGAAATACAATAATAGTGACAACATATGAAGTTATCACTAGTATTTTAAATTCTTGTGTTAAAAAATTAATTGTTACTTAAAACTTTACTTTCTATCATAACTTTTTTGCCACTATTAAACATTTTGAATTAATGTCGAATTGGTTTTGTCACAATAATAAATTTGTTTTTGTAACCATTAAAATTTCTACATATATAAACTTGTTTCGTGACCATTAAAATAGATTTTATTACAATATAATTTTTGAAAAAAATATTAATAAGTAATAAAATTATTTTGAACTCATTAAAATATAAAAAAAGAATTGATGACCATGTAAAAATTTTAATTTTATTATAACAAAAAAATATAGAATAAAATACTTCAAATTAAAAATTTTATTCAATAAATAAAGTAACAAAATCTGAAAGAAAAAATTTAATATTGAGACTTAAAAATAATTTTTTAATAGTATATGTTCAATAATCATCATCATCAATAGAAGTAAATTTATTGTAATTAAATTAAGATAGCTTGTGAAGCGAAAAACTCATTTATCGAGTCCACAAGCTAGATTATGCAATTGGTAGACATGTTGTAACCAATAATCATCAAATATAGAGAAAAATAAATATTACATCGCTAACCAATAATTTACTGACAATTTACAAATTATTTCATATCATGCTAAATATTCTTGTTTACAAAAAATATTAAAATCTACCATCAACTCTAAATTTTAAATTCTCCAAATCCATATTAAACACTAAATTTTGATTTTTTTAATCCATAACCAATTAAAAGAAGTTGATTATATTTTATATTAATTTTAAAATAGTGTTTTATGTTAAAAATTATATTTTGTTTTAATTTAACCGTTTTAAAAATTCTATAATACAATTTAAACCTTTTTAATACATAATATGTGTTTCTCAGCTCATTTTTAACTTATTTTGGTCCTCTAACTTAACATAAAATTTTGGACCCCTATTTTAAGATGCACTTCCACAAAATTCTAACTTATATCTCATACACACACAAAATAAAGTCTACAATAATATTGTAGGGAAAACAATAATCTTCTTTGTTTCTTTTTTTAGTTAATTAAACAATATACAAAATTATTATTAAAAATTGGAATTTGAATTTCGGAGTACCTAATTTAGAGGGTTGTAAATAGTAAAATTGTTTAAAGAATACATATTTCAAAAATTAAAAAATAACTATCATTTTCTACCTTAAAAAGTTACTTACCATCAACGAGTGCTAAAAATAGTATAAAAATAATTTTGAAATAATAAGTGAAAATTAAAAGGTGTTTTATGTTTTTTAAAACACTTGCTTCCTACTACAATCACGATAAGCATCCACTTCACCATTAACTATCCCATGATATATAATTTAATTTTCTTAATTACCCTATTTTAGCTTCTTTCATTCTCTCTAACTTTTATTTTTTTTTCTCGCCTCTTTTAAGAAATCGACGATATCATTACGGTAAGGTATTTTTTTTGTCTTTTAGTTTTACAAAATATCATTCATGGATTTATCATCGTGTTTTACTATTATGTATGATTTTAAACTTTTATTTTATTTTTTAAAAAATAAGTTGATTGTGTTTTCATAACTATCTAGAATGATGATTATTTGATTGATTTTTTCATGTTTATATGTATTTTATTTTATATTTATTACATCAAATTGATCATGTTTTCATAATTATTTAAAATGATAATTGTGTTTTCAACTCTTGTTTTGTATATTTTTCATACCATTAATATTGTTTTTGTTGTTAGATTATTTTTGAGAATTTACCTTATTCTCTCATTGACTGCTTGTTTCATTTTTTTGGTTTTAATTATTGGTTAGTTTATTTTTATTTGGTAAATGTGTTGGTTAATGCATCTCAGTCAAATTAATTAAAGAATTTTCTTTTTTAACTAATTTTATCTCAAATAACATAATTAATTTTGTATACTAATTAACTTATTCTTTCTCTTATTGTCTATATTTTGTAGGGAAATGTTGAAGAGTGAACCTTGGTGTGGAGTATTTGGCTTGGACTTCTATTTAGATATTTCGATATCTTAAGATTAAAAATATATATTAACTATTTAGTTTTTTTTAGAATTTATTTTCGATGTTATTTTTTGATGGTTTAATATTAGTTACAATTTAGTTTACTTATTTACTTTAAAACATTATAATTATTCATTCGTATTGAGAAAAATGAAGAAGTGATAGCACTTTTATGCAATCATATTTTTATTCACGAATTGTATTTTAATAATTTAAAATTTTTAGACGTAAAAAATATTAATTGATTAGTGACGAGATAAGTCTAAATAACACGTACATAACCAACAATGAGGCATTTATCTTTAATAAAATTACATATGTGACAATTTTTCTATAACTATTGAAAATACATTTAGAGACAATATATTCATCACAAAAAATAGTTATTATGACGATTTTTTAGCACAATTTTATTTTTTAGTATCAAATAAATTGGTCGCAATTCAAAGAGTTATTGTGACTATTTAATTTATCACTAGTGTTAATGCTTATATGGTCCAATACTTGCTCACAAAAATTGTTATTGTGACTTCTTTTCTTTGTCACAAAATATATTTTCCGACAAATACAAGTATCACAATTGTTAATGATTATTGTGTCAAACATTTGGTCACGAAAAATAGTTATTGTGGCAACATTGTTGTCACAAAATATATTTTCAGTGTCCAACAAAATTCTCACAATTTCTATTGATTGTAGTGTTAAATATTTTGTCATAAAAGATAAAAAAAATTGTGACAAACTTTTTTATCACAACATTTGTTCCCAGTGTCGAAAAAAATCATCACGAAAGATAGAGTTATTAGTGTGAAAAGAAGGTCACAAAAATTCACAATTGTGACAATTTTTGATATAACTGTCACTAATATAATAGTGATGGAGTTATTAGTGACAAAAGGTGACAACTAAATTTTTTTCAATACATTTTAGTGTCTAAATTTAATATTTTTAGTGGCCATTTTCATTGTCACTAAAATGCTTTTCCTGTCTGATTCTACCTAATCTACCCCCTGCCAGTGCCCCTTCAAAACAAAAGTTGGTGTATCATCAGCAGTTGTTGCCTGCTTGTGTTTTTCCTTTGACCATTTTGCATGAATTCCTGCCCTAATTTTGTGACCTGACACCGAATTGTAGGGGTCAACTGACTCACTCTCACACATGCTGCTTACGTTGTCATAGTTTTAACCTAACACATATCAGTTTTTGTCATATTCCTTTCCAAATGCATGTACCTTTATAACCTTCGGTTTCATAATCTCTTTTGACAGAGATTTGGTTCTCTTTTTACTGCTCTGAAAAAGGGTATAATTTGTTTTTTCATTTGTAATTTAAGCATAGGTCATTTGAAGGTTTGAACATGTCCAATACAGTGGATTAACTAGTTTATTATGGAAAATGATGGGTGTTTATGGCAGATGTCTCTCTCTTTGTTTGCCGTTTCAGTATGTGGAACATAGAGTTGAGTGGGCAGGATTTCTGGCTTGAATTAAGAACCAAAAACCCATGAAATGTCATGATTATTTTAAGAGATTGAACAGCTAAACACAAAAAGAGAAATATGGAAACGTGAACTGTTTTTGTACAAAGGCGTGGCTAATCAGAACTCCCTATGCACAAACAACATTTGAAAGAGGAAAAAAAAGCAACATTAAATTATAAGCTTTTCTCAAAGATGATCAACAAGAACAGTGTTTGTGTTGTGAACTTCCATTAGAACCTACTGATTAAGAGTACTCGCTCTTCGTTTCACTTAATTTGTGTTGCTCCATTTCTTGTGACCAGGAAACCATTTGGGGCATTTGGGACTGAAGTAACAAGATTCGACCCTCGAGTTTAGAAGCTCGACAATGGGAGCGAATTTCACGCATCTCGGCGTTTTGTACTGGTTGATTGATGCACCGAAGCTGATGGCATAATCCATCAGCTTGTCAAATGTCCCTGGTTCAACGATCTTGATCTCGAGGGGTCCAATGGATTTGTCGCATACACGCCCTTGGCGGTATACACTGTTGAGGGACTCTTCAATAGTCAAGCAACAGTCCTCAAAAACCGAAGGAGGAATTGGGGTGTTACCATTGAGACTAAGCTCCCAGTAGAGCACGTAGTGGCCTGGGATTGTAGTGGTGTCTGCAAAACTAGTGTACTCGGCCAATGTTGCATCGAATGGCTGCAAATGGTTCACTGCATTCTTAACAGCATATTGAAGTTCAACCTCATCGGTCTTATCCGAATCAATAGATAAAACCACATTTTTCCTGCAAATGAAATTGAATTGTGGTGCCTTGTTCTTGAACCCTGCTACCCTCAGCACATCACCGACTCTATAACGATACAGTCCTGCGAAAAACATTAGTTTCGAAAGTCAGTCAGATGCAGACAAGTAAAAATTATACTACAAATTCTTACAATATTAACTTAGTGTGATTACCGGAATAAGTAGTGACAACAAGCTCATACTCTTGGCCAAGCTTAACATCAACAAGGTCAACCAGTTCTTGTTGTTCTTTCTCATTGAGAGTTTTGGGCACAGAAATGGAATTAGAGACCCCATTGTTCCTTTGAACAGGAAGGAACTCGAAGTAGGCCATCGTGGGAACGAGGGTATAGGAAACTTCACTCGGCTTGCAAAGAGGGTTAAGGTTGACACCAAAGTAGCATTCACTAGATGCATACATGGTGCAGACAAGAGGGAGGCCATTGCTATAGAAATCAAGAGTAGGAATATACTGTGACATGGTACCAGTCACAATCACATCCACATACTTTGTATTAGGCCATAACTTTGTTATGATTCCCTGCCAAGAACTTTTGCTACACTCGGCCTCGATGAAATCGGCAAGTTTAGGATCAGGTTTCAAGATGTTCATAACAGCCCCCCTGACAGATTGGTCAGTGATTTGGGAATCAATGGTGCCTGTTCGTATATCATTGCAAAGTGTACGCCAATGTTTCTGAAGAAACTTGATGGCCCTGATGAAACCAGAGGCGAAAACAGCACCCACCCTGAGGACTTCCTTGTGTTGACAAAGTCCACAAAGCATTTGAGAGTACATGCTTTGGTAAGAATCAGGACAAAGAATGGTCTCATTTGGGCTGGTGTAGTTTGTGTAAGGGTCATATGGCCTATCTTTGAAATGGTTGCTTTTGTAGTAGCTAGTGAGAACAGGGCGTGCCACAAGGCCACCAGGTGTCTTGGCCTCGGATTTTATAAACAAAAAGTACATCCCTTTGCCCTTGTCTAAGCCAGGGACAAATTGGCTCATAACAGGCATCAGTAGGCTATACAGCAGTGACCTCCTCCCTAGCTCATCCTCGATCGTCGGCATCAGCTTCCTCTCCCCACCTGAAGTCCCAGAGCTGCAACAATGAACAAAGCCAACAAAACCAACATCAAAACAAAACAGAGGAAGTACAAATATAAAAGGATTCTTTCATTTTGATGTCCTAACCTTGTCAAAAACTCGGAAATGGGTTTGGAACAAAGGATTGGGGACGTATCTCCATCGGCTATACGTTCAACATAAGGCTGGATATCCTCATAGGTGATGACAGGCATGATGTTTTTGAAACTCTCTCGATCAGTACGATCATTAAGGCCATGCGTTTGCAGGTACTCAACATGAGCATTGCGTGAAAGGATCTGTTCCAGGACATTCTTTTGAACCTCACCAGCGTTTAAAGTCATGTCCTCAATGAACTGAAGGGTTCTCTTGTTCTTCAGTTCCAGGTTGTAATCTGTAGGTTTCTGTGTGATTTTTGGTGCTTCTGGCATGATTCTGGTCTTTGTTTTTTGAACTTTTGAATGGGAAATAGAAAGGGCCAAGAAAGAGGAGGAAGGTGTTGGATAGAAGAGATGGAGTTGTGCTTTTGGTTTAGGTGTGAAGGAAAAAGAAGCAAGACGTTGGGTATAAATAGGGGGAGAGAGATGAAATTTGCTTGAGCTCTTAATAAATAAGATTAATAATATACTTACGGGCAAATATGTCAATTCACCTTTTCCTATTTATCATCTATTGCATGCCTTAAGATACATAAAGTTTTCATTTTTTTCCCTTTGCCAAATCCCATATGATTGATAAATAGATAATCGAACTTTTCGAGTACTCCAGCGAAAAACGAAAAATGTTGTTATTATTATAATATTTGGATTCAAGTAATTTATTTATAAAATATGTATATATTATCGAATGAATAAAAAAATTATCAGATATTATCGTGAGATCACATCAAAGGCTAAGAGAGAGTAAAAAAATAAGCTAGCATTCTATGTAATTTCCCTTAAGTTTAATAATTTAATTTTTTTGCCTGTTTTATTGTCTATGTTTGAAATTTACAACTATCTCCCCTAACAACATACTTTCTTAAATTTGAAATTGAGTTTTCAATTTATTTGATTAAATATCACAATTTTTAACTTAAAAACACTTAATTATTTTGGTGAAGTTTCCTCAAATGAATATATATATATTTTTAAAGAATAAAAAAATTAGATACTACCTTATAATTACACTAATATATTCAAAATATATATATAAAGAAAAGAAGAAAAAGATATATTTTACCGGGTAGAAATGATTGACAGGCAATTCCCGGTAAAGCCGCGGTGAAATCACCGTTGCAAGCGCGCTTGTACCGCGGGTGTCTCGCAAAATACCGGCAGCTAATTTAGTTTTTATTTTCTTTTACTTTACTTACAAATTGAAGTTCCCGGTTACAGGAAAAACGGCGTTTACTTTCAAGTTATCGTGAGACATTATGTCAATATATCTTGAAAAGATAAATACTTTTTAGCAGAAATACAATTATGTATGCGTACGGTAAATAATTGGAGGCCGTTTTTTGAACAAATAGACGTTTTTTTTCTTTTGGATACAATACATAAATGATCATTAAATTAAATAAAAATAATATTTTTGGCTTTTAAAGTTTTAGAATTCATAAAACAATCATTATCTTAACGAATTGTTATGTTATAAAATAGTGATAATAAGTTTGAGGATCGTTTTGTATTAGTTTGATAAGTTTTAATAATTATTTTATAATAATTTTTAAATTTAATGATTATTTTTTAATTTATGAAATTTTAGTGGCAAAAAATTATTACTTAACCCATTTGTTTTTAATTTTCATGTTTTGAAGTATATAAGCGGGACCGAAAATTTTGACACGTGTGCGAATGGGAATTCAGTTCCTTCACGTAGTTTAATGTCTACTCGGATTCTCCCATCCACCAACTTTACTATACAAAAAACACCAATATTTTGACTTTTGTATTTAACCATCCATACTTTTATTTAACAGTGAAATACATTAATTAAGGATTTTTGTTGGCATTAATATTGTTAAATATTCTTAAAATTGCACGTTCGAATGGACTTTAATGTGTATTATCGTCTAACGTACATATAATTAATCAATACATGTGAAGCATATGTAAAAATAATATGAAACTAAGTACGAAGATCGTAGAGCAAGTGTCAACAATCTCAGTTGACAGTGACACCCTCTCCTCTCTCCTAGGTTGTAAGTTCAAAACCTATTAAGAGCAAATTCCCCTTCTCTACGTAAAAATTGTTTAAAAAAAGATCGCAGAGTAAGTACATTTGGCCGGTTGGCCAAACTACTCATCTTTGTTTCTCATATTTCCTTAGGCCATGGGTTCTAAACCCAGTAGGAACACCCCCTTCCTTCCCTCCCCTCTAAGTTAGATTAGGATTTGTAAAAAAAATACAAAAATAGTGGGAAAACTTGTTAATTTAAATAATAATGCATTTGGGGTGTGTTAGAATAGAATAAACCCATAACTAAATTTTTGGTCAAACAAATTTCACCAATATTGCTATGACTTTTACATCTCAAGCCTTGTCCTTTGGTGTATAAGATAAGTTGACTAATAGATATGTGTACATGATTCATTAATTCACCTATTAATTTAAAATTTGGTATTGCGTAAGTCTTATTTTGTAGACGATTCTTCCAATCCAATTTTCTTCATTCACAATGTCAGAATTTGAATATCTAATTTTACTTAAGAGACCCGATGTCTCATCTCACTATACATACTGATAGTTGATACTAATAAATATTTTCATATCATGACCCAAACATATACGTGACATTTTTTACCCATATCTAAATTTATTTTCAAATTCGATCGTATCTTTTATTTTAGGACATCGAAGGAAGGAAGCATTTGTAGTTGACATTCTAACAACCTTTGACAAAAACAAATCATGCAACCCTTTTTTTTTCTTAAAAAGCATGTTGGTCTCACAAGATTAGTTTGACAAGGGTGTTTTATGAAGAAATTAACTACAATGAACTGGGTTGGTACCTAACATATCCCAAACTATGTTTTTGCCCCTTTTTTAGGTCAAATACATTATATATGTATATATCACACGCAATATGTCCCCACTGTCAAAATTCGTAGGCTAAGTTCCACTTATTACATTTAATTTTTTTGAAACTGATACGTAGTTGTATATGCCACTTAAATGTATCTATCGAGAATTAGTTTAATTATAACCTTTATATTTGAACAACATACGTACCTGATACTATTTTCAAAGAAAAAAATCATATTTAAATTTGAAAAAAAAACATTGTTGGAAGAAATAATCATAAACTCTGAACATGAATAATGAGATAAACATAAAGATAAAAAAAAAAACAGATTTTTGGATTGTAATATGTTAGTCATGTTAAAACATAGCTTTAATGATGTTTGTCTTGTTGGTTTTCTTTAGATATTATTATCACAATTCACAAACATTTTAAATAAACAAATCTCCAAGTCAGTGTATCAATTGTTTCACACAATATATCATACTTCCCGAATTCAAGAGAAGTTGTTGGACAAGGAGTTCTCAACATTGATGTCACTGCCACAACATCACCTATTGTTATCCACCAAGTCTCAACTTTTCACCACGTGTACTAATATCGTAATTGCTCTTATTTCTACAGTAATAAATCGACCTGTTCGATTAATCGGTCAAATGAACCAATCAAAAACATTATACAATAACTAATAAATATTAAACATAGTGATAAGTCATAATATACGATCAAAGTGAGAACTATTGTTTAAATTTCGAAGATGATAACCACAAATTCGAAACATTATAAATAAATTAATTTGTTGAAAAGTGGGGCATCCATGCTTGGTGGGTGGAGAAATTAGGGTGCCAAGTGGGTGTGCATAGTGCTTGGGGCTAAAGCCAGGGGATTAGGGGAATGAAAATGTTAAATTTGTTGTGCATTGGGGTTAGAGAATGTGTTGAGTCTGGGAGACAGAGACAGTAATGCAAATCTTTGACCTTTGACATTGCCATTAAAATAAATATATTTTTAATTTTTAACATCTCGAAAAAAATTGTTAAAGAAAATATAATTGGAGGGCAGGAAGTAGGATATAATTAATACTTATGGGAAAGAATAAAAATTTATATAAAGTACAAAAAACAATATCCAAATGAGTCTACTCTTCTCTCATTTGTCTATGTTGTCTTCCTAAACAATTTTCCCGTATATATTAAATCTAAAGAATGATTTCGATAGAAAAAAAATAAATTTTTAAGAGATTCAAATTTGAATAATTTTATTTATAAAATGTGCGTATAAAACGGATAATACCATAATACCATACTAAATATGCTAAAAACTATAAATAAAAATTAGATTATGTATAACTTAGAGTATTAATTCATAATTATCGTGCGAATCATAACATTGATTTTAAATCGTGCAATTGCATATATCGTTTTAAAGGTTTGGTAAACATGATTTCGTGCACGCATGTAGTTAATTAAATTAATAATTAGCATGCTTAAAAATAATAATTAACAAAGACCATCTTATCCACTAATTAGCCTAGTGGCTAAGGGTGCTCATCTTGTCTCATCTTGTATGAGTTCGAATTTCAATATGAGAATGTAATACCTCTCTATTTAATCAAAACAAAGACAATATAATTAAACCATTAAATCACATAGAAGACCACGTGAAATTAAGTTGCTAACTGTTAATCTCAGCGTTGGGAGGCTCTAACGATCAACCGAATGTGCCAAGAGGGGTTGAATTAGTTTTTGAGTGATAGTGGTGGAAGCAATAGAATTTAAAAGTTTGGCATAAGGATTTATAGTGGTTCGACTACCCAACCGAGTCTACATCCACTACCTTAACACACCACTAAGGATTTTCCCAAATTCACTCTTGAATTTTCTTTCTTTTTCGAGCTCAAGGAGATAACCCTTATAACACAAGACTTATACCCCAAAGTCTTGTAAAACCCTCTCTTACAAGAGAAAAAAATTAACAAAATAGGGAAAGCCTCGCAAGGCTAATTGTTTGCAATTTTAAGCTCTCACCAAAAACTTAACACTTGAGCATATATGACAATTGAGTTCACAAGTATGCTCTACAAAGAAAATTGATAATTAAAGCACAAAAACACTTTCTCTATACATGAATGTTGGCAGTGTTGTTTCTTGTTATTGCATGGTTGCTTGATTGAGTATTTTAAACCCTATAATTGCGTTATGACCGTTACTAGCCATTGAGGGTTGTTTAGAGCTGTTGGGGACTTTAATTCTAACAATAAATACAGTATGGTGCAGGGCGTATTGGTACTCAGGCTTTGGGTATCGGTACCTACCTCAAAATGAAAAGAGTCATCAGGCAATTTTACATTGGGTATCAATGCACTATACATGCTTATCGGTACTGACCCTTCCGTATCGGTACGTTCTAAGCCGTATCGATACTCATTTTGGCTACTGGAATTTGGAGTTTTGGGGAAATAAAGGGGTGTATTGATACGGGTAAAATGGATATCGATATAGCTGACTAGGTATCAATACTCACAACCTGTTTTTTACACTTTGGCTATTTTGAAAGCATTTGAACATGTCAAAAACCCTTTGAAAAACTTTCAAACATATTTTTCAAGTTAATGGACTTTTGAAATATTTTTGCAAATTTGTTTAAGTCCAAAAATATTTTTCATTAAAGTTATATCAAAATCAAATATCTCAACAACCAGTCATCTATTTCACCCGTCTAACGATTTAAAAAACGTTACATATATATATATATACTTAAAATCCCACTGGTCTGAGATTTCACCAATCATGCTTTTTAAACATGCGAGGTAGTAAATATTAATTAAAAAGATCTCATTGCACGAGGGAGAACTATATTTATATAGTTTCTATCATCCATTTTCATCCAACAAAGTATAAAACTTGTTGAAATATAACGATAAATATATGATTGTGCAATAAAAAAATTGATATTTACATAAAAAAATTGAAAAAAATTATGGGCAGAAGAAGGAAATTTTAACAATGTCGAAAAATAACAAGAATACAAGTGGATTGTGACTTAACACAGATTTGTGAGTTATTCAATTATATTCTAACTCAAACTCAAAGTGTCTATTTATAAGGATAGACACTTGATTACAAAGGGAATTTACTCAAACTGAATTTTTTATTTTAAACCAAAGTATAATCGTTGAAGTATAGTTTTGTACAGACAATAACTCTGGAGATGTGTATCGTATCAAGATCAAACCCCACAGGTCCTCACTTTGTTTTTACTTTATGTCTTCAGTAATTGGGTTGTAACAAGACAGAATTCAAATTACAAACTCTAACAAAATGTGTATCGCAAGAACTAAATCGATGTTCGAATAGATCAAACCATCAGATTTTAGTTTAACTTGTATAATTGGGGTTTAGGGAACCAATTATGTGGTCCTTAATATCATGTCGCCATGCATCAAGGTTGTGGGAAAAAGGAAAGAAAAGGGAGACATTTTTATAAGATCCATAAAGGGAAGTATCATCACTTCATCTTTAAGGCAGGATCTTGTTCTTGTACCCTAACATGGACACGCATTTCATTTTATCCTTTTCATGTTGTTTGGAGTTGAAATAATTAGTTACCATGATTAAGAGACATTGCCTGGTGTTAATTGGCTGTCGGAAAGATTCAAAATCGAAGGTTAATGTTAAACTATTGGATAATCACATGCAACACTTTATAGTTCTGATTTTGGGTTTAAGGAAGTATCATAGTCTCCTTCCTTTGACACATCAAAAGGTCTTTGGAGGTCGTGTAATTTCTCTTCTTTTGATATCCTTTATTAGTACTTTCAGGCAAAAGATGGAGGCCGACATAAACCTTACTTCAAATTTCACATGTATATATATATATAATTAAGGTTTTATTTAATTATTTTTGGCTTAACAACTAAATAAGTGTTTGAACTATACATTTTTTAGATAGGTGTCTGAACTATATTTTGGGCCAAATAGGTGCCTAACGTTTAATTATGTGACTCATTTAAGATTTTTCCGTAACATACGTTATTTTTCCCCCGTTATCCAATGAAATTCGAACACGTGTCATAATTTCTCATTTTTCTAAAATTAAAATCCAAAAATGAGAAAAATAAAAATAAAAAATATTAATTAACCCAACAATATTTAATTTCTCTAAAGACCCTAAACCCTTAAATTTCTTCACTCTGACAACCGATTCAACCACCACCGTCCACCATTATCTTCATTGGACCCTATCTACTGAAAATCTCATCATCTCATCGTAAAAAAATCGACGAATAAACTGCTGATTGCACCGTCGTCGAACACCCAACAATAAAGAAAAGGGGTCGATTAGGTTCCCACCGATGGGTAAAGGATGACATATGTCGAATGGTGAGGTACACGGCACTTGGGCGGTGAACGGTGAACCACCAACTTATGGGGGGATGCAGGACAGCGAGGGAGATGTGATTTGGAGGTTTGATTGAAAGAAATTAGAATTTTGGGGGTTTTAAAGAAATTTAGATTTTTAAAGAAATTCATAAATTAAAAATATAAAAAAACATGCCACATGTCATGTTCTGATTGGATGACATGATTTTTTTAACGGCCGTTGACGGATAAACCTTAAATGGGTCACATAATGAAACGTTAGACACCTATTTGACCCAAAATATAGTTTAGACACTTATCTGGAAAAAAATGTATAGTTTGAACACTTAATTGACTATTAAGCCTTTATTTTTTAGAAAAATGATTTGATGTACTAACGGTCTATAAATAGTATATTTTTAGAGTTTAGGGTTAAGATTTTAGAGTTTAGAGTTATGATTTAAGGGTTAGGGTTAACTTTTAAGGTCTAGAGTTAGGGTTTAAAATTTAGGGTATATAATTTAGTGTGTAGGGTTTAGTGACCTAAAACGACATGTGGCATTAGGGGTGGTGAGCGTTTGATCGAGTCGAGTCAAGTAAAAAAAATTCAAGTTATTCGAGTTGACGCGTCATATTTTACAACTCAAACTTAATTTGAAAATTTTCGATTCGAGTCGAGTTTTCGAGTTCCTATACAAATTTTATTGTAATTATTTATCATGTTATAGTACGGTTTGATTCCAATTTAAACGATTTTCTCTAACCATATAAAATATGCATATATATATATATTCATATCATTTTTCACATGTATAAATAATGTTTGTAATGTTATTTAATAAAAAAATCATCTAAACTTTTAAAATATATTTATAATGTTATTTTTAAATAAAGAACTTTTGGAGATAAAGTATTGATGAGAGTATAAATGAGTCAATAATTTGATGTGAAGAAAAACTTTACAAAAAATTTTAGTTGAATGATCAAATTGAATAAAATGTAAAGTTAAAGGATTAAATTATAAAAAGAATATATTTTGTTAAAATTATGAATTGAAGTTGCATACATATTATATAGTGTTAGTGAATCATGTAGTTTAATTTTGGTCGAAAATAGACTTAAAACGAAAAATGAATTGAAGAAATGGGAAATCATTCAAAGTTGAGGGGCTAAATTGAAAAAATAAAAAATTTATTTTAAAAATATGAATTGAAGCTAAATAGGTATTCTAAAGTGGTTCAAATTTGGTCAAAATGGACTTAAAACGAACTAGAGATTGAAGAAATGAGGAAATCATATAAGGTTGAGGGACTAGATTGCAAAAAGATAAAATTTATTTTCACAAATATGAATTGAAGAAAATAGGTATTCTAAATTGGTTTGGGTACATGTGGTTCAAATTTGGTCAAAATATACTTAAAATGAAGGAGAAATTGAAGAAAAATGAAATCAGGAACTAACCGTAAAACTGTAAAATTCAGTTTTTCGAGTTGGGAAAATGTCAACTCGAATCAAACTCGAAATTCTTTCGAGTTACTTGAGTTGACTCGAATAACTTAAAATTAAAAAAATATATTTTTTTCGAAATGAGTCGAGTTTTGCTCACTCTTCCGTGGCATTAAATATTAACCCTATTTTTTATAATGATTTTGTGTCATCCAAAATGAAATGGTAAATTCAAATAAAGACTTGTATGTATGTATGAATGTATGTATGTTTTCATCAAGGAAAAGTGTAGAAAGTAGTTACTTAGTTAAAAAATTAGTTAGTTTGTTATTTCCAGTTAGTTGAAGTTAGTCATGTATATAAAGACAATTAAGTGTAAATTTATTTTTAATGAAATACAAATGATGTATTCTTTTACTTCTCTCTCTCTCTCTCTCTTTTTAGTTTAACAAAAAGCTTTCGAGTACCTGCTGTTGTGTGTCATCTCAAACTTTTCAATGCCCACGTTGCTTATATAACTGTCCACATGTTTATATCCCAAATTCTCATTGTTTGAATTTCGGCTTCAGAGAAAATAGAAAATTTTAGGTCACTAATTGCCAATTAAACTTTTTAATCTGTATTTTCTCTCCTTTATTTCATTTCAATTTCTTTCTTATTCTTGGGATAAAAAATGGCATTGCTCCGGAAAAAAGATACATTCCACTATTCGTGTATAGATCTTATGTACCGTCTACAAATTACATTAATGTGTACGAAGAAAATAAAAAAATGGAGAACTTATAAATATCGAAAATTTTATGCAAACATAATTAAAAGTTAATTATAATTTTCTTGGCCTCGAACTGAATTAGTCGCCGACATCTTAGATTCATCAACCTATCTTATCCTATTGCACAGTTATAATCTAATCCCATGGAGACATCTTAATTCACAAACCTCTTTTTTTTTTTACTTTAGTACGGGTACATTTATCTCTCTTTTGAATGTTTGTGCCCTAAAAGATTAATGATATAACACCATTCTAAGTAGGAATCAACTAATTCATACACCCTAAGGTTAAATGACATGACTTCATATATGTTTTCTTTTACTTTTGTTTTTCCCCATAAAAAGCAGAAAATCCGTCAAAAATCTTCACCTATATCTTACCGACAATGGTGGAGAATCCATCATCATATAGAAGAAGATGAAACTGTATGACCACAATAATGTTGGTACTTACGTTAGTACCAAGATCCGGACATGTCCTTGTGTTCTCCACTTCATGCATAGCCCTCAGGACACCATTATTACAGTACCAATGTGAAAAACATATGAGCTTTCACTCTCCCAAAAAGAAAACTGTCGAGACTTCATGTCATGAAAGATAGATCTTAGTTTATGCCCTTGTTCTCCATGTCGTATTGCGACTTTAACTCATTATAGATTCAGTGTCTAAAATCCTAATCCCTAATTAGTGCTTATTTAGACGAAGAAAGTTGAGTTCCACTTGGAGTTGATTTCCTTCGAACAGCAGAAAATACATATAGCGAAAGACTTCAGTTTACGGATTATACCTACGGAGAACACTAAATAACTGAAAACACTGTCTCTTTTGGAATAGAATTTGGGTCACGACTTTAACTTTATCCTTACGGGACAAGTTTTTTTTTCTTTGTTCGACTTTCATGGATATTGATGGTTTACCCAATAGAGCAGTGATGTGTTTAACCTTCAATGGGTAGTGAAAACGAGGGGCTGGCTGGTAGAGAAGGGTCTTTATCCACATACTGTTCATGCACTCTTGTCGGTCAAATGCCCCCAAAAATTAGGGGACAGTGTTCGACGTCAATGTAACAACTAACAAGTCAATTCTCTAGGCTCACATATTGTCCAAGAATCTAGAATTATTGTTGTTGATTGTAGAGCATTGACCAGCAAATTAAGGGTACTATCCCCATTTATTGTGCCACTGTCCTAAACACACATTTTGAGGGGGCAAATAAACTAATTTAGGATCAGATTTTGCTTATTCCAAAACACGTTAAGCATCACTTACAATCAATCAAGCTTTACACTAATATAAAGTTTAGGATCAGATTTTGGTTAATCCAAAACAAATTGTGTTTAGTGCCTTTCTTTATCTTTCACTTTAGGGTTTTGAAAGTTGATGTACAAACCTTAATTAGATTCTCAACTTTTCAACATATATATCTCAATTTTTTGTATTTTCTTCAATAAAACAGTTTTTTTTTTTGGTCTGAATTACACGTTGAATGAATATTTTTCAGCCATTGAAATGAGATATTTATCACATTGTTGTCTAATCTTCTAGAAAGCTATTGGGAGGTAAAAGTGTACATTTATTAGCACATGTGGAAATTAAATGGTGGTGTATTAAGACATTATAGATAAGAACAGTACCAATGTTTACTTACCGTAACTAATGATTCTGCCTATTAAAGCAAACTGGGATTCTAGCTGGACTCAGGTTCTAGAGGTAGACATTTTTGGTGGTGGTGTGGCATTGATTAAACATCTTGTTCAATGACTTTTAACCAATACAATTACTCTAAAGAATCCTTGCTTAATTAAATTCTTATAGGATCATAATCATGTTTGTGAAGAATACTACAAAAATGAAAAAAAAATATTAAATATAGGAATTAAAAATATATATATTGATAAAAGCGCCAAAGCTTTGTTGAATGTGTAGGTATGGCCTACAAAGACCTCTCTATAAGGATTAAGGAATACTTCCTTAATAGGATATATATATATATATATATTATATATATTAAGAGAAACCATGATTGGTTAGTTTGATAAATTTATTAAGTATTTTTAAAGAGAAAAAAGTTTTATTTATTTTTCTCTTAAACAAATATTAAAAATGAAAAATCAGTCAAATGGGTGACTTGGATTGTGACCGCAAATGAGTTTGTCGGGTTACATTTTAGGGCTTGGATCGGAAGACATGAAATAAAAATATTTTGATTATGGTTTAACAAGTTAGATGTTCGAATCATGATATTGTGAATAGAATAAATTAGATTAAAATATCATCTCATAATGAATTATACAATACTCGATTCAAATTAGTCAATAAATGATTAGATAATTACCGTTTCATTTTATTTATGTATTAAAGGTAAAACTATCATATGAAAGTATTTTGATAAAAACAATTTATTTATCAATGAAATTTGATTAATCAAAAGAAAATTGAATTGAAGTAAGATGAAAAAAGGATTTGTTGAGTGTAGACTGGTGGGGATTTTGGAAGTGGAGAGAAATCAATAATGAGATATTCCAACACATTTTTGAACATGGCAACAGTGCTTCCACAACAATAAACTAACAGGCACACACCCAAAAAAGAATGGCCTTATCTCCTTTTCATTCACTTTCAGTTGCTTTTATTTCTTTCTTCATAGAAAAATGGGATTTATCCGGAAAAAAACTGAATCAATTGTGTTATATTTTGCCTCAAATTCTAATTGGTAATTAAGTTGAGTTTTATTGTAATTCTAGTGGTTGAAGATTACTTGGTAATTAGTATTTACTTTAATGAGTAAATATCTATTTTAGGTAGATATCTTATTGAATAAGGTTTCTTGGTGACCAAGTATTTGGGTCTATAAATATAGACTAGGTTTAACCTTTTGAATTATTAGAGAACAAGAGAATGAGAGAGACGGGGAATTATTTTGGAGAGATTAACCACTTTTAGGTTCTCTACAATTATTCTGCCTACGTTGTAGATATGGGTATTGTATGGATGTTGGGAAGAGTGTTTTGGTTCCATCGGGTCATGGGATTTGTACGTTTTGGGATTATATGGGTTATCATATAATTGTTTTTCGGGTTCTCTATGTTGATAGTGGATTGATTTCTCTCGTCCGTAGAGGTAAGCTATGCTGGACCACGTTAAATCTTGTCTCATGTGCATGTCTTGGCCTATGTCGTTATCGTTTTGGCCAAATTCCTAACAATTGGTATCATGAGCTATGGTTCGAGCTGCGCGATTGTGGAGGAATTTTTGCTACGGATTTTGCGGTGCGATGTTGGAGACATGCCAGAGGAGTATTGCTGCAACGAGCTTTCAGTTGCAGGGGAGTAATTCTCAAAATTCAACGGTGCTTCAATGGATACTACGTAAGAATTGGAGTTGTTGAAGACTTGGTGGCGGTGCTTCAACGGATATTTGGCTTACGTAAAAATTGAAGCTGTTGAAGACTTGAAGACCAATGGTCGAATAGAATTTGTGTCAAGAGGGAGATTTGTTATATTTTGACTCAAATTCTAATTGGTATTTAAGTTGAGTTTTATTGTAATTCTAGTGGTTGAAGATTACCTGGTAATTAGTATTTACTTTAATGAGTAAATATCTATTTTAGGTAGAGATCTTATTGAATAAGGTTTCTTGACCAAGTATTTGGGTATATAAATATAGACTTGGTTTAACCTTTTGAATTATGAGAGAACAAGAGAATGAGAGAGTGAGAATTACTCTGGAGATATGTAACCACTTTTAGGTTCTCTACAACTATTGTGCCTACGTTGTAGAGATGGCTATTGTAGGGATCTTAGGAAGAGTGTTTTGGTTCCACCGGGTCATGAGATTTGTACACCGGGTTTTGGGATTACATGAGTTATCTTGTATTTGTACTTTCCGGGTTCTTTACGTTGATAGTGAATTGATTTCTCTCGTCCGTGGGGTAGGCTATAAATCTTGTTAAATCTTGTTTCTTGTGCATGTCTTGGCCTATGTCGTTATCGCTTCGGTTATTTTTCCGCATACCAAATTCCTAACAAGTTGTCTCCAAGAATTGTCTCTTTTCTTTTTCTTCTTCTTTTCCTGCTGTTGCAGCCTGTCTGGATTCTCAAATTGTGCTCTGAAAAAACAAAACTGTTATTGTTTGTTTTCTCAGACAATGGTACTGGTAAAGGGAACAACTTCTGGTTCTACCTTATCTATATCCCTCTGCCACTTTAAAACAAAATTGGTGCCTCATCACCAGTTCTTGTCTTCTTAACCATTTTGTAAGAATTCTTGGACAGTTTTATGACCTGAAACATGATTGCAGGGGACCAAGTGACACACTCTCACACATGAGGCTCACATTGTCATTGTTTTAATACTACAATTCAGCTGTTGTCATGTATTCTTCCAAATGCATGTATCATATAATGGATATATATGCAACAAAAAATACACAATATTGGATTAAGATGAGATTTCTAAATCTAACCATAATCTTAGCTTCAAAGATCATGTATGTAAATTGATACAAATAAAGTCTTTTATGGATAATTTACTCCTCAAACGTCTGGATTACATCAATCTTGTCTTTTGATAACCAGAGACAAACAAACCAGTTAAATTCTACGCATGTGGTCACTATATACTTCCACATCAGCCGCTGTGACTAGTTGTCTTGTCATGTCAATGATGATTGGTCAGTTTTGATGATTGGTTGTACGAATAGAGCATTTTATAATTAATTATTTAACGACCCACCATCTTATTTGATTGCATTAATTTATTAAAAAATAACATGTGGACATGTTAACTTGAACATTATTAATTATTTTACGACGAAGTGCCTGACATGACAAGCCAACCGATGATCTTTGCTAGTCAAACACAGTCAAACGATAAAATTGATGCAATTCAAGTAGTTTGACAGCTAAATTAATAAAATTAAAACGAGAAACAGCATTACTGAATTTGAACAACTACATGACTAAATTGTTGAGATTACAAAAGAATGACAAAATTACTGATTTGGAATTACTGTGTGCGCAAAATTACCATTTAAGCCTTCATAAAAAGAACCATTGATATTTTGACAAAAATGGATTCTCTCTAGTCCACTGAAAAAAAGGTATAATTGTTTAGGCTACTCAACTTGGTTTTGCATAGGTATAAGATTCAAGGGGACGTGTCTTGAGCTTTCAAGTGCCATTTCATGTTTGAACATTCAGAAACAGTAGTTTGATTAGTTTATAATTAGTGGATAAAACGTAATGAAGAAAAGTTGGTCCGCTTTTTCCCTTGAAAATAATGTGAAAAAGGTGGCTGATTATGTGGTTTTGTCTGCCTTTTCCTTAGAAATGTGAATGATTATCTAGAGATTAATAGATAAACCAGAAAGATATTTTTTTTGGGCCTTGAAGTACATGAACTGTTTCTGTACATGGCTAGATCAAAGTCCCTATGCATATTAAACAGCAGCTAAGAACAGCTACCAATTAAGAGTATTATTATTATTCCATTCATTTCACTTAATTCATGTTGCCCCATTGCTTGTGTCCAGGGAACCATTTGGGACATTTAGGGCTGAAGTAACTAGACACAGCCCTTGAGTTCAAAAGCTCAACAATGGGAGCAAATTTCACACATCTTGGAGTCTTGTACTGGTTAATTGATGCACCTAAGCTAATGGCGTAATCCATCAGCTTGTCAAATGTCCCTGGTTCGACGATCTTGATCTCCAGGGGTCCAATGGATTTGTCGCATACACGCCCTTGGCGGTATACGCTATTAAGGGACTCTTCGATAGTCAAGCAACAGTCCTCGAAAACAGACGGAGGAATTGGGGTGGTACCATTGAGGCTAAGTTCCCAGTAGAGCACGTAGTGGCCCGGAATTGTGGTGGTGTCTGCAAAACTAGTGTACTCAGCCAATGTTGCATCGAATGGCAGCAAATGGTTCACTGCATTCTTCACAGCATGTTGAAGTTCAACCTCATCGGTCTTATCAGAATCAATGGACAAAACCACATTTTTCCTGCAAATGAAATTGAATTGCGGTGCATTGTTCTTGAACCCTGCTACCCTCAGCACATCACCAACTCTATAACGATACAGTCCTGCGAAAAACATTAGTTTTGAAAGTCAGTCAGATGCAGACAAGTAAAAATTATACTGCAAATTCTTGCAATATTAACTTAGTGTGATTACCTGAATAAGTAGTGACTACAAGCTCATACTCTTGGCCAAGCTTAACATCAACAAGGTCAACCAGTTCTTGTTGTTCTTTCTCATTGAGAGTTTTGGGCACAGAAATGGAATTAGTGACCCCAATGTTCCTTTGAACCGGCAGGAACTCGAAGTAGGCCATCGTGGGAACGAGAGTATAGGAAACTTCACTCGGCTTGAAAAGAGGGTTAAGGTTGACACCAAAGTAGCATTCACTAGATGCATACATGGTGCAGACAAGAGGGAGGCCATTACTGTAGTAATCAAGAGTAGGAATATACTGTGACATGGTACCAGTCACAATCACATCCACATACTTTGTATTAGGCCATAACTTTGTTATGATTCCCTGCCAAGAACTTTTGCTACACTCGGCCTCGACGAAATCGGCAAGTTTAGGATCAGGTTTCAAGATGTTCATAACAGCTTCCCTGACAGATTGGTCAGTGATTTTCGAATCAATGGTGCCTGTTCGTATATCATTGCAAAGTGTACGCCAATGTTTTTCCAGAAACTTGATGGCCCTGATGAAACCAGAGGCGAAAACAGCACCCACCCTGAGGACTTCCTTGTGTTGACAAAGTCCACAAAGCATTTGAGAGTACATGCTTTGGTAAGAATCGGGACAAAGAATGGTCTCATTTGGGCTGGTGTAGTTTGTGTAAGGGTCATATGGCCTATCTTTGAAATGGTTGCTTTTGTAGTAGCTAGTGAGAACAGGGCGTGCCACAAGGCCACCAGGTGTCTTGGCCTCGGATTTTATAAACAAAAAGTACATCCCTTTGCCCTTGTCTAAACCAGGGACAAATTGGCTCATAACAGGCATCAACAGGCTATACAGCAGTGACCTCCTCCCTAATTCCTCTTCAATTGTTGGCATCAACTTCCTCTCCCCACCTGAAGTCCCAGAGCTACAACAATGAACAAACCAACACTATCCACTTAGCCAGAACAGGGAAAAAACACTGAAATCAACATGTATTAAAAAAAGGGTTGTTTCATTTTGATGTCCTAACCTTGTCAAGAACTCAGAAATAGGCTTGGAACAAAGGATAGGAGACGTATCTCCATTGGCAATACGTTCAACATAAGGCTGGATATCCTCATAGGTGATCACAGGCACGGTGTTTTTGAAACTCTCTCTATCAGTGTGACCATTGAGGCCATGTGTCTGCAGGTACTCAACATGAGCATTGCGTGCAAGAATCTCTTCCAAAACTTTCCTTTGAACTTCATCAGCATTTGAAGTCACGTCTTCAATGAACTGAAGTGTTTTCTTGTTCTTCAGCTCCTGGTTGTAATCTGTAGGTTTCTGGTTGATCTTTGGTGCTTCTGGCATGATTCTGATCTTTGTTTTTTGCACTTTTGAATGGGAAAAAATGGGGTTTAAAGCCCTTTTAAGAGCCAAGATAGAGGGAATGAGAGTAGAAGAGATGTGGTAATTAGTTTTAGATTTGGTGTGAAGAGAAAAGTAGGAAGAAGTTGGGTATATATAGAGGGAGATATGAAGTTGGCTAAGCTTTCCTTTGTATATATTCATTTGGGTTAATTTGCAAATCGGCCCTCCAACTTTTACCATCTTGAATGATTTGGTACTTCTTTTCACAATATAATTCTCCAACTTTACCACTACCTTCTTCCATGCTAGTCTAAAGCCTAAGGGTTTGACTGCAATTCACTTTTTGACGAATACAAATCTTATATGTGATAACTTTTATGCTTCATTAGCATTTTCAAAAAAAAATCACATTAAATTTTATTTTGAAATTTATCAAAAATTGCTAACATGCATGTAAATTTACATGATATTTAACATGTAAATATCAACATTCATGTAACAATATTAGGCTATTGGATAACTTTATTAATAAAACATACACTCACATATCGATTAATCATCGAATCAGTGATAAAGAATTTGTATTTTCGTCAAATTCGAACAATAAGAATATACTTTCATATATTTCATTATGTTTTTTCCCTTTAAATATTAAAATAATAATTGGTATTAGTTTAGATATTAACCCATTCATTTGTAATAAATGAGTTTTATGTCCATGGGTGTCATAGAACAGATTCATGGAATGCCAACTAATGGGATTTGACTTTCCTCTTCAATTTGTGTTAAAACAAAGCTTTATTAATGTTGGTCTTACAAATTTTCTGAATATATTATTTCATATCACATACTCTTATTTTTTATATAATAAAACTCACACTAGCTCCAAATATGACACAAGTTGACATTATCCAACTAAAATCATCAAATACATACAATAGAATACAACACATAAACATTTAAAATCAATTAGTTTAGAATTTGCATTATTAATTATTTTGGTTTTGAAGAAGAAAGTGGGGCATCATGCTTGGTGGGAAGGGGGATTTGAGTGGGGAGTGCTTGGTTCTTGGTGAGGGGATTTAAATGAGATGTTAGAAATTGTGGGGATGAGAGAATGTGTGAGCAATAGAGGGGAGTGTGGGAGACGTTGAAAGTAATGCAAATCTTTGACCCTTTGACATTACATCAAGATTAAGCAAGTATTTTATTTATTTTTTAACATCTACAGAAAAAATGTTAAGAAAATAAAAAGAAGGGTGTAATTAATACTTTGCGGAAAACTATAGCAATAAATAAATATTGCAAGTGAAAAAATAAAAAGAAAGATAAACAATTCCCAAACCCTTTCAATATGGAATAGAAACCACCTACCTTTTTGGTGGCTCTATCTATGCTCTATATTTAAAAATAGGGTTTATGATTTAAGGTTGAGATTTATAGTCTAATTTTTAGGGTTTAAGGTTTAGAATTTAGGACTTAAAAATTAAGATTAGAATGTAAGATTTAGCTTTTTAATGTTGGGACATATAAAAGGCACCAAAAGGAGTAGATTATTTTTGTTCTTGAATATGTTGTATAAGGAAAATTTCTTGTTTCTACAATGTAGAAAAGGCATAAAGAACATTTATTATTAGGTGATCCGGGTTTAAACAATTTATCTGCATAATGCATGTGTATTATTAAAATACTAAAATTAATGAATATATATTATATTGCAATCACACTAGTATAGAATTTATGGTTTAATTTTAGAATTAGAGTCGAGAGAATTAGAGGTAAAATATACTTCTAAGATTTAGGTTTGAGTTTAAAATTTAAGCTTTTAAAAAAGAATTTGGTCGAGCTATGGAGCGTGCGGCAGATCAGAGAGCTTCAAGGCAGCGGGAAGTGGCTGACAGCAGTGGATCGGCAGTCAAGAATGGTGCGTCGCGCACCATTATGGAGGAGGACTGGATAGTTTTCGTGGATAATCTCAGCAGAAGAGTCCAACGATCGGCTCTAAGGGAGCTTTTCAACCACTATGGGAGGGTTGTAAGAGTTTATATCCCAAAGGTTAACAAAGACCCAAGTACAAGGATTCTACTTTTGCTTTCGTGTCGTTGCGGAATCGACCTGATATGGAACGTATTATTGAGAAGCTTGACAAGACTATGATTGATGGTCTGATGGTGAAAGTTTCTAAAGCTAGATTCCCCAATCCTAGGTCTGGTTTGGTTCGAATTAAGAAAGGGGTGACAGGGTTTCCTGGCTCTCCTGGGGCAGGGGCTGGGGGCTGGGGGCTTTCGCTCAGGTTACAACTTTGATGTCCATCGGGTCAAGCCAAATACTACTGGTGCAGGTGAAAAGGAGCGTAAATCTTACAAGGAGGTTCTGTTGAGTAATCCTCCGTTTGGTAATAATGGTTCATTGCCTCATGTTCAGAATGACAAAGTTGTGGAGATTCAGAAGGACATGTTAGATGTGACTTTTCATCCTGAGGACACAGAATGGCTAAAACATTGCTTGGTGGGGGTCTTGAAACCCATCTATGAAATAGGGTTTGTTCAACAAGCTTTGGCTCACGAGGGGATCGAAGCAAAGGTGTCGAAATGGGGCTTGGGCGATGATAGTTACATCCTCAGATTCAATTCAGTGAAGGAGATGGAAGATGTGTGGACAAAAAAGAGTGAAGCTATATGGTTCTGGTTCGATCATCTTGCCCCCCTCCTCGTTGATGGAATCCCATTTCATTTCTTATCAGTTCTTCTTGTGGGAGTTCCTTTGATGTGCTGGCATGAGAAATTCTTTGAATCTCTTGGCAACCGTTGGGGCAAATTAATCAGTCTAGATGAGTCTACTAAGAATAAGAATCGTTTCGACATGGCTACGGTGGTGATTAGAGCTGCTTCTAAGATGTCTATTCCACAGTCGATTAAAGTCTCTTCCATGGGCTATGAGTTTTGTATCAAAGTTTCCCTGGGTAAACTCCCGGAAGATTTCTCTTCATCAGAGTTGGGGCAGTCAGAGGAGAAGTTAGCCGAGGATTGGCCGGATGCCTTTAACATCAATTTTGACCCCACATTGGTTGGCAATGAGTTGGTCTCTTCGCCGGCTGCCGATCGGAGAAGGAGTTTCAACGATGGTGGAGCTGACGCTTCGGTTCCCCTTCAAAACGTTTCAGTTCATATTAATGAGGACTCGTTTTCCCCTATTGTGGCTGATCCGATAACCGATGTGAATAGTGATAAGGATTTTTTACGTCAGGAGTCCTGTATGGCCCCACTTGTTGGGAACGTGGAGCTTCCTGTTGGTAGTTGTAGGGGAGTGAAGTTGAATAATTCGTCCCTGGACAGAAGTTTGGGGTTAAATGATATCAACTGTGATGGTTTTGGTCTCGTGTCAAAGGCCAGTAATGTGTCGAACATACCTATTATTGGGCCCAATGGGCTCTCCTTTCCGGACTTAAATTTAAGACATAATATGAGTCTAGATGGCCCGGTTATCCGTTCACAGATGAGTGTTGATGTTGTTGCATCACCAAGAGTCTCTGATCCTAATGAGTGTCTTTTGGATTCGATTGAGATAGTTCCGGATAGCCTCGAGAGCAAGCACCCCCAGATCGTGGGCATTGAACCATCCTCTGCTGTTATCTTCAAAGGAATTTTTCATCGTAATACGAATTCCTCTGTGTCTCATGGGCTTTTCAAAGCAAGCTCCAGACGATTGGTGAGGCGGCAAATTAGGGACTCTTTGGAGGAGGTACCTGGTCATTCAAGCAACCCAATCCTCACTCCCAGGCATGGTGGTGACGGTCCCTTCAAGAATGTGGAAGCAGAAGAGGTTTGGGCCATTAGCAGAATGTTAGAAATTTTGTTCAAAGGGGGTAAAAACGTTGTTATCAGTAAAGTTAGTGAATTGGAAAAGGAATTAGGTAATGGCAATTGATGCCCTTGTGGGTGGGTATTTTTCATTTTCCTCTTACATGGAGTTAGCCATACTATCTTGGAATAATTGGGGAATTAGGAGAAGGGAGAAAAGTAGAGTTGTTCGTGGTCTAATTCAAAGATTGCATCCGAGTATTGTTTTGCTACAAGAAACAAAGCTGGAGAATGTTGAGAAGAAATTAATCAGGAAATTATGGAATTCAGCGAGTATTGAGTTTCTGGCTTCACCGGCGTTTGGGTTTCTGGGGGTTTGCTTTGTGTATGGAATAATGATTTTTTCAAGGTTGCGGAGTCTGTGATTTCTCAGAGGTATATTGCCCTCATCGGTTCAATGGGTACAAAGAATCTCAAATGTGGAATCATGAATATCTATGGACCGTCGATTGATGCGGATAAAGGTCCTTTCTTCGTAGAGCTTCTGGAATTTCTGAATAAATGGGAAATCCCATGGTGTATTGGTGGGGATTTTAATGTGTTCTTACATCCAGAGGAAAAGATTGGGTTTTCTATGAACCATGCTTTGATCGACATGTTCAACAGTTTTATTTTTGATGCTAGACTTCTTGACATACCTCTTCAAGGTGGGAAATTCACGTGGTGTAATAATCGAGATCCTCCGACTTTCGTTAGGCTGGATCGATTCTTAATATCTGGTGAGTTTAGTGGAGCTTTTCCTAACATCTCTCAGAAGTTAATGGACAAATCTCTTTCGGATCACAACGCCATCTTCCTAGTGGATGATAGGAAAAACTGGGGGCCGAAACCTTTTAGGGTGATGAATTTCTGTTTCGAGGATGCGGGCTTTGAAGTGGCGGTATCTTCTGTTATTAATGCTATAAAACAAAGGAATCCGAGAATAAGAATTGGGGCGTTGCTTAAGGCCTCGAAGTCAGCAGCTAAAGAGTGGTCTAATGCCAATAGGCGAGGCTCGGCGCAATCGATTGAGGCATTAGAAGAGGGTCGTATCTCAGGGTTAGAATCCCAGTTACAAAAGGGAGTTATGGATCCAACTTATTCTCTAGTCTGTTGAAAGCAAGGGAGGAGCTTTGGAAGGAGTATAGGATTGAGGAAAGTTTGTGGCTGCAGAAGTCGAGGTTACGTTGGTTCTCAGAAGGTGATAAAAACACTCGCTTTTTTCATTCAATTGCTTCTGACAGAAGAAGAAAGAATTCGATTACTTGTTTGAAGTCAAATGGGGTAGAGTTGGAAGAGCCTGAACCTATAAAAAGGGCTATTTTTTACTTCAAGCAGTCTTATAATCTAGATAACTCTTTAGAAGTCTGTGACATGAAGTTGAACTTTAAGAAACTCAGTGCTGATAAAGCGAATGGCTTGGAAGGTCACTTTTCTGAGGAGGAAGTTTGGTTGGCTCTACAATCTACTGATGGGAATAAAGCTCCAGGGCCAGATGGATTGAACATGAATTTTTTCAAGAAATTCTGGAATGAGTTAAAAGGGGAAATCGTGCTGTTCTTCGAGGAAGTTTTCGATGGGAGAAAATGGGAAGAAGGAATAAACCATTCCTTTATAACCCTCATTCCCAAGGTTTTAAATCCTATGTCCCTTGATGAATTTCGACCTGTTAGCCTTGTTGGGGGCATGTATAAATTACTGTCAAAAGTTCTTGCTTGGAGGCTTCGCTCAGTTCTGCATTTACTCGTAGGGGAGACTCAGTTCGCCTTCATCCCAGATAGACAAATTTTGGATTGCGCTCTGATTGCTAATGAGGCCATTGATTTTATGAGGAAGAATGGTCATAGGGGTGTTGCCTTTAAAATTGATTTCCAAAAGGCTTACGACACGGTTTGTTGGGATTTCTTGATTAAAGTGATGAAGTTGTGTGGTTTTGGTAATAGATGGTGCAACTGGATCTTTAATTGTATTTCGACTGCCACCATATCTATTCTAGTGAACGGCTCCCCCACTGAGGCTTTCTCGACAAGGGTGTTCACTCTCACCTTTGTTATTTAATCTTGTGGGTGAAGCTCTTAGTCAGATGTTTGTTAAAGCTGTGAACATTGGTCTCTTCTCGGGGTTCTCTATTGGGAGACAAGGGGAATCAATGGAGGTCTCACATTTACAATTCGCGGACGATCTCCTAATTTTCTGTGGTGCGGAGGAGAGACAGGTCCGAAATGTTAAGAGAGTCCTTCGGGTTTTCGAGTTAGCTTCGGGGTTGAAATTAAATATGAAGAGTAAATTGTTTGGAATAAATGTGGTTTCTGATATCCTGCTCAGATGGGCGTCCTCTGTTGGCTGCCAATCGGGTTCGTTCCCTACTGAGTACCTTGGTGTTCCATTGGGGGCTCGTCGGAACTCTAGCTTATTGTGGGATCCGGTTGTTAATAATTTTAGGAAGTGGCTCGAAGGGTGGAAATCTAAACAGTTATCCCATGGTGGACGACTTATTTTAATCAAGTCTATCCTAACAAGTCTCCCTATTTACTTTATGTCGTTGTTTCGTATACCGAGGTCCATTTCAGACCGTCTAAATAGATTGATGGCTAATTTTTTTTGGTGTGGAGATGCGTCTATGAAATCCATTCACTAGATAAACTGGGTCCAATGTTGTTCTCACAAGTCTCGGAGAGGCCTAGGAATTAACGATCTTGTCCAAACTAATAGAGTGCTACTTGGTAAGTGGGGTTGGAGGTTCGGGAATGAACCAAAAAGTATGCGGAGGAGAATGATTTCTTGTCTTGTTCCGGATTCTAAATCTAAGTTACTGATTCCCCAATCTGCGCCAAGATTTACTTCATGGATTTGGAACGGGGTGGTTAATTCTATCTATAAAGAGGCTACGATGGGGCAATCTATTCGAGCAAATCTAGTGTTGCAAGTTGGTGATGGCAAGATGATACGATTCTGGTCGGACTGCTGGCTGGGGATCGGTGTCCTAAAGGATTTGTTTCCTCGATTATATGCTCTGTCCAATAATAAAGAAGGTAGTATAGCTGAGTTTGGAACCAAGGATAACTTAATCTGGGTTTGGAATATTCCACTGCGAAGAAGATTATTTGATTGGGAAAGAATCCAGTGGAATGAATTATTATCAGTCCTGAACAGTTTCAAATCTAACCCTATGGATTTAGATTGGATCAAGTGGGAGGGAGGGAGCTAGTGACGGGATGTTTTCGGTTAAGTCTCTGAAATCCTTGGTCGGGGGACGTAATCTTGGCAAATCTTTCTGGGAGAAGCATATCTGGCTTGGATTGGCGCCTCAAAGGTAGAGATTTTTATCTGGAAATTAATGTGGGGAAGATTGCCCGTAAAATTTTAATTATTTAAGCGGGGTGTCAACCCGAATTATAGTTTTATTTGCCCCTTGTGTAATGATCTTCCCGAATCTGTCGCTCATCTTTTCTTTAGCTGTACTGTTTCATGGCAAATTTGGATGTGCTTCTGCCGTATTATTGGGGTTTGCTCGGTGCTCCCCGAAAAGGCCTTGATGTTCGTGGAAATATGGGGGGAATTATGCAATGAAAAGGATCGAGGGTGGTGGCTGATTATATTTTTTGCAATCCTATGGACTATATGGCTAGCTCGTAACGACATTATTTTCAATTAATTTTTCTGGTGAAATATAGATCGGCTTGTTGGTTGAAGGCTAAATTTCACATGAGCGATATATCCATTGAAAAATTGGTGATGGATATGACGTTGGCAGGTAATCTTGACCGCAGCAAGCCTGCCCTGCTATGTCCCCGCCGTTGGGATCCTCCACCTTTTGGGTTCTTAAAATATAACGTGGATGGAGCCAATTCTAGTGGTGGTTCGAGATGCGGCATAGGCTGCCTACTTCGGGATTCTTCTGGCATAATTTTATCAACTTTCTCGACCCCATGTGCTTCAGGCCCCCCGACTCTGATAGAATTACTATCTGTGAGGTTTGCAATTCATCATTTTCTGCTTTCGGATTGGTTCGACAAGTTTAGATTGATTATAGAATCCGACTGCCTTGTTGTAGTCGATTGGGTGAAGGAAAAGGTTGTCGCACCCACTTTGTTCGTTAGTTTGGTGGCTGAACTTGTCGAGACAATCAAAAGCCGTGGCATTGTTGTTAGACATATCTCCCGGTGTTTCAATACGAAGGCTGATAGATTAGCAAGAGAGGGGATTGGATGATTACTTGCTGGAAATTGTAATTGCTGTTGAAAAGGTTTAGTTTTCGGTTTCCATGCTTTTTACATTTTTGGGCATCTCTCTTTGTATTCTTTTTTAACCAGATTTATTAATAAAAGCTGGGCACTCTTTTCCCCTAACTTATCAAAAAAAAATTAAGCTTTTAGTGACGATGCATAGAGAGGGACACAAAATAGGCAGGGAATTATTATTCAAAAGAACATTTACTGATTGGAAGGCTACTACAAGAGGCAAATCATAAAAATAACATTTTTTTTACTTGGGAGAGATTGACCCATGTGATATTGAAAGTAGCGGTAACAATAAGATTAATTATTGTAACAATGAGACAGATTAAAATAGCAATAAGATTAACTATTCAACAAATTCAATCTGTCAAACCCCTTTTTTTGCGTTTAGGGAACCAATTATGTGGTCCTTAATATCATGTCGCCATTCGTTGAGGTGGCGGAAAAAGGAAGAAACTTGCTACCATTTGACAGTCCGAAAATAAAAATGTAGACGTTTTATAACATCCATAAAGGAAGAATGATCACTGCATCGTTAAGGCAGGATCTTGTACCTTAACGTGGACATGCAATTCCATTTTCTCGTTGCTTTTTGAGTTAAAAACAATTAATTACCATGATTAAACAGACATTACCAGATGTTAATTGGCTGTCCAAAAGATTCAAAACCAGAAGGCTAATGTTAAACAACTGGATAATCACATGCCACATACTTTTTAGTTTTGTTTAGGGTTTAGGATGTAGGACAGGTCTTGTGTGCAGCATGTTTAGGGTGCGACTAAAAAAATTTAACATTTTCAATTTAAAAATAAATTTAAAAAATTTATAATGTTTTAACTACATCTTAAACATGGCCTACATTAAACTCGCCTTCAACACAAATCAAAGATGTTTGAAACTTGTGTTATTTCACTTCTTTTCATACTCTTTTACATCCCCGACTCGTATCTATCAAATCCACAGTAATTCCATTATCACAGATTTGAGTTTGACTGAGTCTGCCCTAGTTTTTTAGGGTAAAATGGCTTTAGCAGAGGCTAAAAAGAAGGCAAAGTTCGGCCCCTGGTTCAAGCAATGATGGAGTTTAAGACCATTCAAGTACCTTCTTTATCAATTTGGGTTGCTAGCCCTACTTTTTGCAGAATTATTTCTGTCAAGTGTTTTTCCTTTTGCATTTCCAGCTTAAGACATGACTGATAGAGTCAAGTGGCAAAATAATGAGGCTTTTGAAAACATGCAAAAAGCATGCATATATGGATACAGGATGCTTTTCCAATACCTGTTGTGTGTGACATCTCAAACTTTTCAATGTCCCTACATTATATTGAATTCATGCAATATTCTTCCCTATGCAATTTAGTACATGTATAATCATATTTTCAATGTTTGTTTTATGATTTATATTCAGAGTTTATGACTATTCTTTCTAACAGTATCATTCATTATACCCAACACTTGCTGATAATACATGCATGTCTATTCAAGCTCGAGTGAAAAAACTGTACATTTTAAGGAAAAATCAAAATGGGAGGGGTGAAATATCTAATTAAGATCATTAATCTTATCTTATCCTATTAGCCATCTCAATTCCCAAACATTTTTACTTTATCACTTTACTAGGACAAAGGTACATTAAGGTCACTAAAGCATTTCCATTAATGACGTAAGGAAGTGTGAAATTCAGTGACTTCTAACATAATCCCATTAGCAAGAAAACTTCATGCATTATAGGGTTAAATGGCATGACTTAACGCTTTTATCTTTTTTAAGATATCCACTATAGCGTGTCTAATGATTAATCTTTCTTGTTTTGTTGGCCTATACAAATGATAGAAGTTGACCACAAGTTTTAAAACTACTTCATACACAGGGTGAGAATTAAATTCTTAACTAGTGGCTAAGCTAAAAAAACTCTTACCATCTCACTTAAGTCTCGCGCTTTCATTTTTTTATGCTTGTTCTTCCTTTCTTTTTCATAGCTTATTTTGCTTGAAATTTGTACAAAAATGTTAACCCTCACTTATATACCACACTATTCGCTTGCCGACAATGGTGAGAAACACATCATCATATGTACATGGAGGATGAAAATTGGATCAAATGGCATTTGTATATGGCTACAATAATGTTGGTACTTGCTTTAGTACCAAGATCCGCACATGTCCTTATGATCCCCTAAGGGATCAACTTTATGGAAAATATGATGAAGCCATGTTCTCTCCACTTCATGCAAAGAAGCTCGAGTTCGATGACTCAACACCATTATACTACAAAAGTGAAAATCACCATCCTATTTCACTCTCCAAAACGGAAAGAAACTATCAAAACACCCAGTATCACAAAGCTAAATATTTGTCAGCCAATAGAACAAATTGAGTTGAAAATGTCATCTCATAATGAGGGCGTTATTATATAAAAAAAACCCTTTTTAAATAGTTATTTATGTAAATGACCCACAGCCAATGTTATTTAGAAAAATGACCCCCCAAATCGGCCACGTAAGGGTACCTCACATTTTGAGAAAAACGAGCTTTGACTTTGCATTCTACAAATAGCGAGATCCGTCCGACGAGGGCCGACTTTTCATATTGTGTAATTTAAAATTACTGGAGTCCCCAAGATATTGAATATATTGTGACAGAAATTAGAGGGACCTCGCGTTCTGCATAAAGCGAGCTCCTCGTAATCCAGGTTGAAATACAAGGGTGTATAGGCATGTTCGAGGCATTTTACCCTGCCATTAGCCCGATAATTTTGGTAATTTTTAAGCTTAGAGGCGTATTATTGGAACTTATCTTCCATTTGAGATTGATATTAACATTGTAAAATGTTTAAAAAGCACGTTGAAAATGGTTTGGACACTAGTTTTTGTCCAAGAGTATGAAGTTGAAATGGCTTGGTAGGCATGTTGAAGGTGTTTTCCCGGGGTATTATTAGAATAATCTTCGTAATATTTTAGTTTAGAGGCCTAGTATTGGATCTTATCTTTCATTTGAGATTGATATTGGCACATAATAAACATTGTAAACGGTATAAAAATGGCCCTGAAAATGGTTCCAAAGCTTGTTTTGGGGCATGAATAAAAAGGTATGTTCGAGCTAAAATGGCTTCATAGGCATGTTCGAGCTATTTTCCCTGGTTGTTAATCCAAGAATTTTCGTAATTGTTGAGCTTAGAGGTGTAGTACTAGAACTTAGCTTCCATCTAAGACTGATATTGGCACGCACGATACGTTGTAAACTGTATAAATATCGTGCTGAAAAAGGTTCTGAAGCATGGTTTTGTGCAGGAACGACATGCTAAAATGACATTTTAATTGAAGTTAATTTAATTTAAGTTTATTGTTTCATATTTCAACTCGTTTATAAAATAAGTGGGGAAAAATAAAATTATTATGTTTCAAACAAATATATGTGGTGCTCTTCTTTAAGCTCAAAATGCTTATTTGAGGTGGCCGACAAAGACGGTCAATTCTACCATGCCAATTCAACCCTAAACAGCCGGTACTCTTTTTCAAGCTCAAAAGGCGTATTTGGGGCTGATATTGGTATAAGGGTCTCTAGACATTGTAACCGGTCAATAGAACCCCGAAAAATTCTTCCACAAAATGGACGGAGATTAGAAGCTTCGTGGATTTCGTGTGCCGGGAAAAACGGTCACTTTGAACCACTGATCCTCATCATCCGCAAAGGTAGGGGCTTTGACTACGGTTACATGCGGTGGTCTTCATCTAGCCTCCACGAGTGAGGCGTAAAAATAAGTTATATGTTTCCTCGAACAAAAGGTTAAGAAGGTTGCGGGTACTTGAAGAAGACCAAACATTTCCTGATATTGTGATTCGTCATTCATCTCGTACAGAAACACTGAAGACACATCTCACCAACATTGTTAACCCACCAAAAGCTTGTTGTGATCATGTAAATGCAACTATGTATACCAACAAAAGACAATATCGGGAAAATAGCTTTGTGAGAGAATTTTCTCGATACGTAGTTTGTTGCCATTAGTAGCTGCAACTAAGTTTTTTTTAGATTTGATATCAAGTTTCCAGCCACAACACGATGTTGCAATTGTTAGGGCTGGGTGGTGGCTCCTTTGCCCTCAGCCTTCACGATGAAGGCGTACAAAGAAGTTACCTGCAACCTCGAACAAAAGATTAAGACTGATCCCGGTGCTTAAAAAAGACCACTCATACCCTGATATTGCGATTTATTGTAGATATTGAACCGAAACACGGAAGACACATATCGCGAATATTATTAACTGACCAAAATAATGTAGTCACCGTATAAATGCAATTACTTATACCAACAGATCGCAATATCAGGGAAATAAATTTCAAAAATTAGTAGCAACAGTTGTATATTCTCTTTGAATCTGATACAGATTTTTCTAAAGCGATAGCAAATGCCTTATATAGTCAAACATTTGCGCCCTCCAAAACGCGAAATTTTTGGTCACATTTTTAATGGACCTCGCGTTATGCATAACGCGATGTCTTCGGAGATTTCTGACGTGGCAGGAGAAGTACAGATTGTCATGTTAATGGACCTCGCTATATATAGAGAGAGTGAGGTCTAGTTTTTTTATTTTTTTTGAAATCTTAAATTCCACCGTCTATAAATAAATTGTATGAGAGAATCAGCGAATTGTTTGAGTGAATTCTTATTGATTGGTGTAACCGTGTAAAATTAATTGGTATTGGAATATAGGAATTAAACTCCGTAACCGTGTAAAAAATCACGTTTAAAATGTTTCGAAAACACTTCAAACTATAACCTTAATGAAGAAATATTATTACTTAGGAAAATATTAGTACAATAAGAAAGTACAATTAATTAATACGTGGGCCTAAACGATTAGGATATTTGTTCTTCTGGTGTCTGAGATTTTCACATCTACTGCATAGTTTTGTTTGTCCAGTTTTTTCTCGATGTTCGACCAAATCTTTATCGCAATAAATCCTTGTCGATCATTGATGACCCTCTTTTTTGCGTCATAGTATAAAATCTGGCCATATGTTAGGTTCACCATCAACTGCAGTCAGATTAATTTTATTTTCAATTGGAGGAAACTCGTATACATAAACCTTGGATACGGTTTCAAGTAAGTATACTGGTCAACCATTGTCATGTAGTGAACTCGTACAGACAAACAAGCAGTAATGGCATATGGACACGAATACTTGAATATTTGGAATACATCGCAATCGTAGGTTTTTTGTTCCAGATTAACCACGTATGAGTTGTGTTGTATGCTTTCTAATATCCCCGAATATTTTGATACACGAAACGAATGTTCTTGGAGCGAGAAGCAAGTAGCAGTCATCGCATTTGAATACTGCATATAGTTTGAAATTTATCGCGAAGGTGTGGGTGGACTGTGTGGCCGCCTTCTATATAGTCTTATGCTTGCTTTCTTAAGGTTGTAAATAGGGTAGCCAACTGATAATATGTAGCCTTTACAACGGAGGTGATAGGCAAATGCCGCACTCCCTTCAGTGACGAATTCACTGTCTTAACCAAGTTCGTCGTCATGTGCTCATATCGTTTACCACCATCATACGATCTAAGACATTTCCCCTCGAGATTGAAGCAAGGTATTAATAATCATATTTGTTCATGAGTAGAAGTTCTTCAAACAACTCGTCAACCTCTTGCACGTAATGCGAGTTGCCTATAAAAATGATAAAGTTGTTAACGATTAATAATAAATATAAAGGTATCTTAAACGAAAAGTAGTGGAGGAGAACTTACCCATTCGAAGCACAATTTGGTGTTTATCTTTATTTTTTGTACCTTTGTAAGTAGTTTGCAGCAATGTGGCGTAAACAATACTGGTGATGAATATGTGAAGATTGCCAGGACGGGCCCATACGCTCGATCGCCCATAGGAGCGTCGTGCCCCTGTAAAAAATAACACATAACCCATCTTCTTTTTCACGCATAACATGAGATAGCACATATCTTCGCAAGTTCGTAAGGAAGAATAACCATGAGTCAAGATCTTCCTTTTCGACTATTGTGAAGATGATGAGAACAGTCTTTCTCTTGTCAGTAATAAAGTTTGTATATTTTTTTGTATAACTAAGTGTCGTCGATCTGAACCATCGGCTTGCAATATTTAAATGCATTAATGCACTGCAGGAATGTCTAAAATAGTCGGTAAAATTAACACACTCCTCATACGACACAATCATTTTGGTATACCGGTACAGTTTCCAGTTTCACAACTGTTCTCGGTATATGTTTCTGCATCAGGTTTAGCCACGATCGCAAGTCTTTGTATGATTCCTCCCACTGGCCATACAATTTATGTATGGCCCTCCACTTTGTGTACCAGGCTTTGTGGTACTTAACTATGTAGCCGTACTGAGATTTGGCTACAGTAATACACATGGCAACTGTTACACACAGATTTGCCTTGACTAATGGAATGAAGGTGTCGCAGAGCACGCGCACATCCAAGTTAGGATGATCTTGACTTAGTCTATTTACGGTGCAAATATGAGGTCTCTCGAGTCTTGTGATCTACCATAGCTAGTTTTGATTCTTCAAGCACGATACATGAACCCTCCAATTATACCTCTGCCTCTTGTTGGAATATTCTGCAATGTAGTAATCTGATTGAGTCTTCTTCACAGTCGTCGTAACAGAATTATATATGTTGTAGTTCTTGATAGCGGTCACGGCGAGTTCTTTCGTCAAAAAGGTCATCTCAATATTGAGTTCACCATCAGCACGCCGATTATACTGCGCAAGTTCTAGTAATTGCAAAAATTTTAGAATGTTGAAGACTTCAATATCAATCGTCGTGAAGTGTGATGGTGGCTGGTAAACATAAATCGGGATGGAAAGATGTTGAACGTTGGTAATATATGGAATGTTAGCAGGTCGGGCATATTCTTTGTTGCCTTCGACTAAATCATCTAATCTTTCGTATTCCTCTACTTCGTAGGGCATTTTAAGGTCTTTTGGTTCATCGTAAAAAATGGCCTTACTTGTCACCATCGGGCCTCGACTCCCTTATCGGTTCTTTCTCACAGTTTTTTAAATCTGAAAATCAAAATAGGTCTGGATCGTCGAATGTTACGAAAATAAATGTACCAATTGCTCATCGATCGTGAGAATGCTTACGAGCCCGCTCACAAAATGTATTACCAAGATAAAGATCAAGGTTACTAAAACCAGCAAAAGAATGTCTCTCCATAGGTTGTTCAACGTACTCTGCACTAGGGATATACGTTGAATATCGTCTAGATGTAAAATCGTCGAACGGATAAAATGTTTTATGGTCTTACGATATCATGTAGTTTTGTGATGATGATGCACCAAAGTCAAAATTCGGTGGCAGGTTCAAGTCAAAGTCAAAACGCGCTACGCAAGAATGTCTTGGCGTAGCAGACGATAATTCAAGAAAGTCGTTGCGTAGAGCATACGATGATTCACCAAAGTCGTTGCGTGGACTCTGAGTGGTTAATAAGTTGAAATCTTTACGCAAATAGGCTATCGGGCTTTGAACGTTGGTATTAGGATCAAAATCAAAATTCGTCTGCTGCCAATTTGAGAGTATGGCATCGTCATCGGCATCAGAAAATATTGTAAATAGCTCTAGGGGACCTCTAACTGAATATTGTAAGTGGGCATCCAACACCAACTCCACATCACCGTTGTCCGATACATGGTATATTGTGTACGTTAATAGTTCATACGACATCGGTAGTCTATACTTTAACGGCTCCATTTTTTTACACGAGCATGTAGAACATTATTCCTCACTTCTTTCATGAACTTATTATACATTAGTTTCCTCGGCAACTACAGGGTTATAGTATTTGAAGACTGAAAAACGACGCCGAGAGATACGTTAGTGACCATTCACCATCATAGTATACCAATGCAGTAATATTTCTTCGTCGCGACATATTTTGACAATAAACTCTAGATCACCCGGAGTAAAGGCTGATGTTTTATATATTTATCAGAGGATCTCGCGTCATGCATAACATGAGGTCCTGACTGAGATTCCTAAAATTTCTCGCTTTCTATAAAATGTGAGGTCTTAAGGTCCCCGCTCTCTATAAAACGTGAGGTCCTATGGTTCCTCGCTCTATGTAAAACGGGAGGTCTACGATGATTCCATCTATAAATTCGTCACATTATTTGAGCTCTACTCATTTCTTTATAATCAAACATGTCAAAAAGATGGTAAGATTTTTTGCAACCTTATTTCATTCTGAAACCTAGTTTTACACTTCCTTCAACAGTAAGATCAACAAATAAGAGTTATACACCTTCACGAAGAAACCACAAAGCAAATGTCTTGTTTGTTGGCGAAGTACCCGTTGATGAGTCCGGCACTAAGGCGCATTACATGCTCCCCTTTCAAATGATAGGGACCTTCGAAAGATGTTTAGAAGCTACACTCGTGCCGGGGGTCAGAACATCGAGTTGAATGTAAAATTTTATGAAGATGGTTCTTAATCAGAAAACGAAGGAACAACTAAACATAACTTTGGTTGCTAAGTTGTTGTTAAGTATTTATAATGAAAAATGAGAAATTGTAATTATAAACTAAACCTATAATGTTATCAAGTAATGTTATCAAGTTACTTTGGTTGCTAAGTTGTTGTTAAGTATTTATAATGAAAAATAAGAAATTGTAATTATAAACTTATTTATAACATAGTTTTTATCGATTAAACGATAATGCGGTCATTTTATATAAATCAGAAGAAATAACATAATCATCATAATAGCGTCTATGTCTACCCGTACGACATTGCGGTGGACGACGAACCCTAGCCAGATTCTTTCGAACAAGACCACCACTATCATCATCATCATCATTATCGTTATCATCATCGCCACCCTCAAATACATTTAGAGTCCCACCACTCGTACTGGGACCGGTGTAGAATAGGCTATACTGCGATGTCTGATCAACAATACCAGCTTCGAACTGTGAGGCCAATGGTGGAAACTGATAAACTAGAGGAACAGGTATAGAAGGCCATGTCGGATAGTAGACTGGGGGAACCATCATAAGCAGGCGAAACACGTCTGTGAAAAAAACCTTTCGACAGACTCCCTATTTGATGGAACGACGGACTACTACCCGTGGGCTGAAATGACGAGAAAGTCGAGTGCTGGAATGTAGGTTCTAGCACTGATGTCTCTAGTCGGTAGGCTGACTAGGAAGGTGCATGTGCTATTCTCGATGTTGATGCCCCGGGAGCTTATGTTCTTTTTATCTGGCCACCTCCCCCTGTACGGGTACCACGTTGCATCGGGAGACGTTGCGTCGGTAGATAATTTAGGGGAGACATTTCTATTTCTCGCTCTCGCTCCTTCGGGGATAGTAGATGTGGCTTTCTATTTTGATGGTACCACGACATATAGTCAAAAGTAACGCTATAGTCCTGAATGCGTTCCAAAATACGGGGTCATCTATCAAAACGGGTCAACCACTGCTGCATCCACACCATGTGATGATGGCCCCAATGGACTTCTGTCTTGCTTAGTCGCGTTAACCTGTGCAATGCGTCCAAATTGGGTGGCTCATCTGAAATCCCTTGGATATAGTTGAATTGACATAACACGCAGTCCGTAGAATACCGCTCGACTATCTCGTAGTGTATGAGCGGGACCATCAAAATCCAAATGTGCTCACTCTGCATTATTTCAGGCGGAATGCGTCCTTGAATATCAGGATCCTCGTACGGCGTCCACAGAAACTACAAAAAATATGTAAAATTAGTTACATAAACTCGATTACAAAATTTTATTTTTATATTCAAAAATGTAATCGATTTAAAAAATGTACCCCATCTATCTTATCAATCAACAGTCGATAATCTCGTTGGGTGGTCGGTAGTCCCACGTGTGTTAATTGACTCAACCACCTATAATTCAAAAAAAAACATTTCTAAGTATTCTAATATTAAAAAAATAAAGTAAATATTTATTAGTACCTCTGAACAAGTGGAAATTGGAATGGGGTTGGGTTTCTAGGCGTCGGGCTTAAAAATGGCATTCGATACCATGCCCAAGACTGCAATAACCAAAGACACCCCCCAATGGCACGTCTGTCCGGGTCAACGGTTCTACATAACTCCCGAAAAAGAAATGCCAAGACTGCCCCTCCCCAACACTTGTTTTTAGACTCTACAAGATTGTCCAGACGAGGCAACCACATCAAATGGACCTTGTTTCAGGATTTGTCTGGCATCAACACCCCCAATAATTCGTAAAATATGAGCATGAGCAAACCACTGCAAAAACAATTTTTATTATTATTAAATTATTTTGAATTAAATAAAATTTTATAATAAATAAATACTAATAAATAATAAAAATAATATTATACCATCGTTACTTCATCAGCGTCTAGGGGTAGGTTCATCAAATTGTTGTCCAAGAAGGTTATTTTCAGTTTCCCACCATCTAAATCCTCCATCGCCAGCCTCAGCCCAAGCAAATTTTCAGACACGTCCGACCAGTCTACCTCCGCAATACCGGTGATATTCTCGTCGTCAACGGTCAAACTGAGATGAAATGTAACATCTTGTAATGTAATAGTTGCCTCACCGCAGTGAAGATGAAATGTGTGTGTCTCGGGCCTCCACCTCACTAGCAACGCATTTATCATCGGTCGGTTCAACTTTGGATCGTCAAATAGGTAGGAAACATGGCCAAAACCGAACTGATGCAAATACCCGACAATATCCGTATGTGGTGGTCCAATACAGTTGATATAACAAACCAACGCACGTTCATACCCCTTCAAAGTAAATTAAAATACGTTCACACCCACTTATATTAATAATTTAAAAAAATAATTAACTAATTAAAATAATAATTAAGTAATGAATAAATAAATAAAATATTAACAATTTAAAAATAATTAACTAATTAAAAAAATTATCGCGGGGTTTGAGCGCCTGAAATCGAACACATGTCTGTTGTCCAGCCTCAATAATATTGTCATATTACCAAAAATTCGAAGACTTTAAGAACAAGAGAAGAGAATATGATATGATAAAAGTTGAAATACTGGGCCCTATTTATAGGATTCCTCGTGCCCCATGCGAAGCGGTTTTCATGGACCTCGCTATCTAGAAAATGCGAGGTCCGTTGAAAAGACGCAACTTTTCAGTCCGAACGGATTCCAACAGTTGACTAGAACTCGCTTTCTGCATATAGCGAGTTCTAGGGTTTTTAATTTTTTAATACTTATTGGTGATTCGAATAATATCTTCTAAATACCATATTTTCTTTTAAATTTATTAAATACTAATAAAATTTAAATACCGTATTTTGTTTTAAATTTATTAAATACTAATAAAATTTAAATACCATATTTTATTTTAAATAATATTTTTTAAGATTATATCTTAATCCTAATAAATATGAAATCCATTTAAATTAGGACTTTTTGATTTCAAATATCCTACAATAATTAGAATATTTAATTTAAGAAAATAAATATGTTTATAATTAGGATCTTTCGAAATAATTAAGATTTTCCATCTACATAAATCATGTTTCAAAAAATTAGGATCTTACAAATATTTAGTTCAAATTACTTTTTTATATACGGTCAAACATCATCTTTCGAATGCTTAGAATTTTTCAAAAAACTATAATTACATCAAGTAAATAGGCTAAATTATATATTCGAATAAATATAAAATGCTAATTACACATTATAAAATTAAGTCAATTAAGTTTGATTTTAATTAAGTTATAATTATAACATTTTAAATACATTTATTAGGGTTTAGGGTTTCAAACGGTCAATTGGAACTCGCTATTTGCAAAGCGCGAGTTCCCTACAGTAATTACCACACGATACATTAATGTGCCCCTTCAATTTCTCGGGGACCTTGCGTTTTCTAAAACGTGACTTATTATCCACTAATTTTAAATTGCGTTAACTAAAAAGTCTGCCCACGTCGGACGTAACTTGCTATTTGTACAACGCGAGGTCATATTTCGCGTTATCCAAAACGCGGGATGCCTTACGTAGACGATTTGGGGGTCATTTTTCTAGATAACATTGTGAGAGGGTCATTTAAGTAAAAAAAACTATTAAAAAGGGTTTTTATATAAAATAGCCCATAATAAGTCTCAATAGCATTTGATCCAGATTAATCAGTCAATCAGTTGGATACTGGTGATTATACAAAAGATTCTAAAGATTTCAAAATAAAAATTCCTTTATCATATGCTTTTTTACTTGTGAAATGATCATTTCAATTGGCCATGTGACGAATAACTTGCGTTGCTTATATTCTTATTGACACCCGACATATCATGACATTAGATTGCCAACAATGGATAAATCCAACCTCCTACACACACATCAAATTGTTTAGTCCCCTTCATGTGAAAAATGTTTGTCCCATAACTTTATCCTTTAGGGAGAGAGCGTTCATGTTCCCCCTTTGCCTTTGTTTCACTTTCATGGATAGTTATACTTTACCCATTACAACGGGGTGTTCATAACTAGGTCATAGGGTACCAAGATGTCCAATAAGTTCATAATGCAAATTAATAAAGTAGAAGCAAGGATGAAACAAAGTAATACTATAGTAATGTTATTGAATTTATTAAGCATCTGGGTACCTTATGACCCAGTTATGAACACCCCTAATTACAACAATTAGCTCTCTCACCCCTTCAATGGGCTTCTTAGTCTCGCTTTTTTTAAATCAACATATGTGTAAAATAATAGGGGGTTGCTGGTAGAACAGGGTCCTTTATCCACTCACTGTTCACCCACTCTTGTCGGTCAAGTGACCCAAAAATTAGGGGCACTGTTCATAAAGCTACACATATGGTAGAAGAAACTAGGCATTAATAGTGTTGTTGTATGAAGCACCAGTAACCAGCAAAAATGAGTTGCTACCCCCAAATTATTGTGTCACACTGCCCTTAAAGCTCACTTTTTGAGGCAAAAGATGAGTTTAGGATTGTAACTATGGTCAGTTTCAACTTGTTTAAGTACATATCAAACTTACAATCAATCAAAGGTTTAGCCCTTTAGGGTTTAGAAAGTTGAAACTTTCACAAATATCCAATTAAATAAATGATGAAAAGCTTTCATGCATGCATCGTTATGGAATCTTTTTAGATAAGCTTTGATGCAAGCCAGGAAAAACAGTGGTAATATTTTACTCACTGTAAGTAATGATTCTGTCTGCAAAAGAACACAGTTCTACAGATGTTTACTCAACAATTTGTAGGTTAAAAAATCAAATACAACAGTAGCATAGGGAAATCTAGCAGACTACATGTTCATGCAATATGTTGGAAGGCATAGGGTTTAATATAAATATATCAGTATTATCAGATTGAAACGCTGAAATGAAATCTTTTTTTTGAATGGAAAGTAAACAGAATCTAAGAGCAACTTGGACTGCTGGAGAGGTAGCCCGTAGACATTTGTTCAAAGGCTTTTCAGTATTATGATTACTCTAAAGAATCATTGTTTAATTCAAGGGTTATAGGGTGGTAATCTTATTTGTGGAGAATACTAGAGAAAATGAAAATAAATAAATTGGTGTATTTAATTGAATTTGTTGATGGCCTGCAAAGAACAAATACCTCTCTATAAGGAATACTTCCTTAATAGGAAAATAAGAAAAATCATCATAATGGTTTGACAAATTTATTAAACTAATTCTTCTAGAGAAATAAAAGGTTTTATTTATTTATAGGTTATTAAGTCGAAGAAAGGAAATGGGTGACTTAGGGTTTGTGGCCATATATAAATCACATGGTAGTTCTATCTAATGAGTTTGTCGGCTTACATTATAGGGCTTGGATTGGATTCAAAGACTTAAAAGATAAAGCGATTATTCTTGTCACGTGTTATTGGTATAGTTTTGTCACTCTGTTTATCCCAGTTATTAAGCGTATTCGGCCTACATTTCTTGTGACAAGCCTATTATTATATTTTTTAAAAGATATGTTTGATAAGATATATATGACCACCGTTTTTATACCCATAACCTCTCTTCTTTTTTCCGTTGCGAGGTTAATTGTACTCGATTAACTCGGAATATTTTTGACTTAGGTGTGATATAGGCGATAGATGGAAGAATTTGCTTAGGTAAAACCTTTGAGCTCATCGTTTATTGTCTCCGATGCAAATGGGGTCACCTCATTGAGCGAACACCCGCTTCACCACAAGTACACAAAGACCAAAGACCAAAAATAAAGATAAAGTAAACAAAAAAAAAAAAGTATGATTCTGTATTGGATGATGATTAAAATAAAGCCATTTGCAGTAGAGACCATACTAAAAGCTTCATCACCCTATGCTTATTTTAACTTGGTCCATTCTTTTCAATTGTTTTACTTTTTTTTTTTTGGAGGGGGGGGACAAAAAAGATAGGGTTTTTAGATTTTAGAGAGAGATGGTAACTAAGGGGGGACTTTGGAGACCAGTTAAGGTGGGGAACATATTCATATGCAAAGTTGACAACATATTTTATATTACATATATATTAAGCACATAGGCAGATAGGCTACATGACTGTGTTCCTCACTTGTTTGGGTATCAACAAGTTTTCGTTTGCATTATAATTTTGGGGTTTCCTTTTTTTGTTTTGCCAATAGACATTGTTTTAAGAGGGGGTTTGTGGACCAAGCATGTTTAGGAAGTAATGTTGGTTTTTCTAGTTAGTGCTTTAGGGAAATGAAGATATAAGCATGCTGGGTTTTTTTCATTGGTTTTAATATATATATATATATATATATATATTATATATATTGAATTCTTTTTTGACTTGTGGTTTGTGTGTTTTTAAGATGGGTGGGTGAACAAACAATCAATTGGTCTAGCAGAATGATGCGCTAAGTCTCTTAAGCAATGTTAGATGTTCGAATCTTGATGTGTGAATGGATAAAATTAGGTTGGGAGGATCACTTCTATAATGAACCTCTGCAAAACCTGATTCAGATTAGCCAACCAAGGGGTCGGATACTGGTAGTTAAAGCAAAAAAACGGTAGGGGGCTTGGAAGGTTTTGATTGGATTCATATTGCAAATGCATCTAAAACGGGAAGTGGTGTGTTGTCACCCCCTTGGGCTCCCTTTGCAATTGATCTCCATGAAGGATTTGGAAAGGGAGTTGAATAATTGTGTCTTTTGTTGAAGTATCCTTTTTGGGGGTTTTTTGGCCCCCCATTTCCTCTCTTCCCTCATTCTCCCCTTTTGTTTTTCTTGTGCAAAGGGATGAGGTGGTTGAACACATAGCAAAGCAGAAAGCAGCTTTGAGTATGCCCCCCCATCCATCCAAGTCTTAAATGAATTATACTACCTGTTCTATGATGGTAGGTATGGGTTAGGAGTACCTAGACGCTACCACATTATGCATCAATTTTCCACAACTTCCATGCATTGATGTTGGCTGCTTTTTTTCTCTCCTTTTTTAACCTGCAAAAGAATAAGAAAATAACTTGAAAGAATGGAATTGAGCTGTACCACACATCCTATGTTTATGGCCAAAATCAATTCCTATGTTCATGAAGTCGTTCTCTTTTGAGTTGTTACCAAACTGGTTTAGTTTTGATAAGAACTTAGTTGAATTGAATCCCAAACCTTCCAATTATTATACCTTAATAATGTCTTAGACCTTAATGACAAATAAGAAATGTTTTTTTGATTGAAACAAATAAGAAATTATTTGATACACCTTTGTATTCACAACTGTGTTTTTGCTTGTCCTGGGATCAAGGATAAATAAGTTCTCACTCAAACACTGAAACATCTCCATTCCAACTGCATGAAGCAATTACATTAGACAAGATGGGATGGAAAGCAACATCTACACAGGCTTCCTCGTACGCCTTGATTTTCTTGATAAGAACCGTCGACCGGGAGTTGTAGAAGTATATAGAACCATCTGAGGAACCAGAGACAAGCTTCTCCCCATCCAAGCTGAAATTGCACTTAATTGGAAATCCAGACACTCCATGGCTTTCATACCTTTTATACTTGTCTAGCTTGAAGGGAGGGTTTGAAGAGAAAATGGCAATATAATTTCCATTTGATTGTGCCACAAAATAGGGATCAAATGGGTGGTACCTTACACAAGGGCAAGTGTAGGCTTCTGCATAAACCTGAAACAATTAGCAAAGAAGATTAGACCATAACAATAAGCAAAGTTGTCACCTTATATGTATTGATTATATACTCTTATCTACAACTCTACCAAGTACCATTATTCTAGAAGTTTACCACTATTACCATTTTCACCAAGACAAAGACAATAGCATCGTAGGTGTCTAAGAACATTTGTGTGTTAAAACTGTCCAAACAGATGATTGGGACATATCCCTAGCAAACGGATAAAGAAAGACGTTTAGTAGGGCAATAGAAATGACGAGTGATTGAAGGACTTGACTTTAGTCCAATGGAACATCAGTCTTACACGGGTATAGTACTTTGAAATGGCTGATTGATTATGCATCTTTTCTATTCCATGCAAAAAGCATTACTTTAGTGTAAGCATGTGTATTTTAGAGACAAGATTCGTATCAAACTTCAAAGTCATGCAAATTGGACCCAACTTAAAGTTAATACAACTTGAGAGGCAGTACTGAAACGACTCTTTTCAAGAACTGTCAACATGAACAGCTAAGAAAGGTGCCAAGCCTACAAAAAAACAGTGTGGTTCATTTATAAAGCTGTGTTATAGAGGCACTAAGTTACAGTTTGTGCATAGGTTTCCTATGCAGATAACAAATGAATTCTTTCTTTCTGTTCGATTTAGATGGTGTACCAACCCCCAAATTATAGCCAAGACTTTCGTGATTCATGAGGCTTTTGTGATTACTGCTGAGAAATTATTAACACAGAATGTCCAAATTAAAGCATTTATGACCTATAAAGCTAAGCTACGTTACAAGGGCTATTAGCTAGCCTCCCTTGAATGAGTCGATAAGTGCATTTACTGTTCTCCTTGAAACATTGGTCAATAATAGAGACAATGTAGTTTGAGGCATGAAAGAAAGGACAAGGGATCCAGGTATGATATAATGCAAATATATGCTCAAATGATAAATACTAAAATAATATGATACAACAGCTTGACCACACAGTACCAGATGAAGATGTATATCCGCTTGCTGGTAATACTTCAAAGTTAGTTGCTAATTTTGTACTTAGAGCTTAGTGCTTATAGTTACATATTGGTAGAAACTTATGTCATGACTCATATGTACTGCATACAGTTTTGATTCGACGAAAGTAAAAATCCATTGTGAGAAGAAACAAAGGTCTAATAAGAAGGAATTGTGTTTAATTTCCTTGCAAATAAAACTGATTAATCTAGTTAACTATCTAGTCCTTTGATTTGTGATTTTTTAACCACCGTGATAGGAGGCGATGCTAAAGATGCAGTATAGCAAAAGGTGATATATTTAGGTTTGTAGGTAGTCATCGGCTACCATTCTTCTAGAACAATAGAGCCGTAAATGAAACTAAGAGGAGGCAATATGAGGTGGAAATAGCTCTACCATAAAAAATCTCAGTGATGTAGTCTAAATGGTGTAGAAAGGTGTCTCTAACCTGATTAGACAATGGAACCTGTCTAGAGATGTCCCAAACAATAATAGAATTTTCACTGATGTTACCCCCAGAAACATCACTGGAAGATACAAATTGCTTCCCGTCAATGGAGAATTCAACATCAAGAATTGGACCCAGACCTCGAATGTATTCATGGACCACCTTGCCAGTTCTAACATCCCACAATCTGAGTCTCCCCTTTGATCCCCCAGAAAGGAATAGGTTTGAATTATCTGGATGGAATTTTATAACTCCAACAGCCTGATCATCTCTAAACATCTGTGATTCAAGTCCCTTTTCAACATCAATCAATCTTGATGAACAGTCATATCCACAAGAAAGTACAAACAATCCCTGCTGTGACCATTTAACATCTTTCACAGCTGCATTGTGAAAGTTAAGCACACGAGCTTTCTTCTGATCTCTGCTCCATACATTCCATATGCTGATTGTATGATCCATCCCAGCAGAAGCAAGTAAATGAGCTGTAAACTAGAGAGTAAACAGTTAAAATGGCACTCAGAAGACCGGACCAATAAAAATAATGCACTAAACCAAAATCCATACATCTGAAGAGATAAAAGCAACATATTCCATGATTTAAAAAAAATAGACAAGAGCATACCATGAGTTGGTGACCAATGAACCGCATTAACAGCTTTCGCGTGCCCATGCAGAGCTATGGTACGCTTTTCAGGAATTTGACTTAGTTGTGTACAGCTCTTTGGTTTATGCCGTATTGATGAGAGAACATCGTGTGGTAGATCCGATTTTGAAATGCTTCCTAGAACTGAGAACAATAGTTTATCTAATAAGCTGGTGAAATGAGACAAGTTTCTATTATTCTAGTAAAAGTTAATCTCGACACAAGTGAACAACTTATGAGTATGACAACTTAGCATAAGTCATTGATACTGAGTATTGACACTATTATAAAACGATAATACATAATAAGGAACAAACATGGTGAATAGTTTTATGAACTGGTGAAATTTCATTCTATGAATAAACCAAGAACACTCAAAGATAAAGATTCGACTAGCACAGCATCCCATCACAAGAACAAACCATGTTAAAATTTTCTATCATTTGAGGGCTCATATCAGTTTGCATTTCGCTTCCAGACCTGTTCGAAGTTCCAACTTTTAATTGTGTGCATAGAGAAAAAAGCAAGCAATTCTAAATCAAACTATAGAACAAATGAGTAAGATACTATCATATTAATGCCAAAAAAAAAAAACTTCAATAGACAATGTATCAAAAGGGCAATGAGATCACGGACATAGGCAACAGTAAAAGGTGACACTAATCTTTGAATTAGAGAAGATTTATCCAATAATATAAGGAAAAGAAAATAGAGTGCAAGGCTATTGAGCCTCAGCCTCGTCCTTCCCAAAAAGGTAGTATCAAAAACAACAAAAATTTAAATGAACATTTTTTTTCCTACAGAGATGTTCTTTAAGATTTTGCTCCAATGGACCATCGCCAACTCAATACAAAATTTCTCTACTCAATTGAAAACACAAATTAAATTGAGCTCCTAATTTTGAACACTGATTGTTTCATCAAGTAGAAGACTACCCATTTCCTATTTTTACTTGGTTCTCAAATAAATAATCATCAAAAGTGCAACTTTAAACCCCAAAAAAACTGCTGAACTAAATGGAGAAAACCAACTAAAAATTTGGGAAAAGAAAAAGCTAAAAAGCAACAAGTACCTGATTGAGTAGTTATATGAGGATCCCGGGTATTCGGGTTCGGTTCATCAGCCTGGGGAACCGTACCGGAAAGTGCTCGTTCCCTTTTCGATATGTATCTGCCGGGAAGCGGAGGTTCTTCTCGCTTTGGAAGATCCAATGTGGGAAATGGATATTCGGGTTTGGGTCGTTTCGAAGGACGGAAAGGAAGGTGCTGATGGTACACAAGTTTACGTTCGGGTTCGGGTTCGGGTTCATCGTCTGAAGTGTTGGAGTAGGCTTTGCAAAGAAGATCCATGACTGAACTGAAAAGCTATTTTCCTTTCCGGCTGCCCTTTTCCAGTTTCTCTGCTTTGGTTCCAAAATGACAAAATTGGATATTGCAACATGGGCATTTAATTGCATAACCAAGCCCATTGTATTGAAAATTGGGGCTTTTTATCATTTCACCATTATAGGCCTATGAACCTAAAATTTGGACCCCAAGTCTACAACTTTGAACATAAAAATGCACATAAGGTTACTTATTACTCAATATATATGTCGCGTAGTTTTTAGATTAAACAAATTTTATGTTTTTATGGATTACTAACTTAGTTTAGAAATATAGTTTGAATAATTTAAAATTTAGAGTTTCTGGTTTAAGATTTAAGATTTAGAGTTAGAACTTAATTTGACATAATTAATTGCTATTATTTTGGTCAGGAAAATTTTTAAAGAAAAACTAAAAATAATCAGATTAAAGTATAAGACTAAATCCACAATTTTTGCACAGTACAATGGTAAATAATGTGAGCATTAAACCATTATAAGCCAATGACCCAATAAAAGATGGAGCAAAAACTGCTTATTCCAAATCCTATAAGATTCATGAATGGGCCTGTGGCTGATTACCAAAAAATGGACTAGATTATAGCATTATTGCTAAATGACCCTATAATTGTATATTTATAGGCCAATCTTGAATGTAAATATGATTGTGCTTGGCATTAGCAACGACCACTAAATATATTTTGGCTATTATACACATACACCTTATATACATGTTCATTTTTAGTAAAATTTACACGCGCCTTACAGATAAAGTCACTCGAACTCGAATTTTTCGAAAAGAATAACATTTTCCTTTTTCATTCCTTAAGTTCGAAATTTTATTTTTTATTCAAAATAAGCCATGCTTTGTTATTATTATTCTTCTATTCTTTTAAATCAAATAACAATAATAAAAATCAAATGGTATTTTGAAATTTTAAAATCGGTTTATAATGTTACAAAACATTTCAAAAAATAAAAAGAAATAATAGGTTAGTACTCCCCTAATAAAATATGGATCTGAACATAAAAACAGGTGATGGGCCCTAAAAACACAATAATGATGATAAGAGAATAATGGGAATGTAGGTAGTAGGTCCATCCCATAACTTAAATCATATGTTTATTTTTCACATTTATAATATATTTTTTAAAAAAGGAGCAATTATATGGAAACCCTTTTCTTTTATTTATATAAAGAATAAAACTTTAGGTATAGTTTTCTCTTATTGATGCAAAAATGAGGTCATGCTGTGAAGGCCTTGGCCTAATAAACTGACCCATGTGCCCTAACCCCCACACACCAAATCTTCTTCTTACCAATTTTGCAGCAATGACTGCCAAATTATAGTACTTCATGGGAGTTTTGATAAGATATCCCATTCATTGTCTTCAAAATGGAAAAAAATAATAATAAAGGGTATAAATATAGTGTTTGGAAGAGACAAACCCTAATTATTGAGTCTATGTTCATTCAATTATATTTTAACATCACGTAAATATAGAGTAATCTTTTTCATATAAATGTTATGTTAAAAAATTACATCAGTCTACATGTTTACTTGAAAAATTAAAATATATATTCGTAACCTTAAAGTCTAAAATCTAAATCCTAAACTCTATAAATTAGATCTCTAAACTCAAAATTAAATCCATAACCCTAAAACAAAAATGGTTGTGTAGTTTAAAGACTACACAGTACACAGTGGGAAAACTCAACCTCATTGGGGGAATTTGAAAATCTGAATTTATTGGGATCATTTAAAGAACTTAAACTTATGAGGGGTTAAATATAATTAATATTTTTTAGGAGGGGAGCTGCGGGCCTCGGCCCTTTCCTAATATCACCATTGACTACACAACAGGTGTATTGAATAATTTTCTCATAAGTATAAGAGTTATTTTTTATACATAAGTTGGGTAAAAAAATTTACACAACTCTTGTTATTTAAGCTCTAAAACTTAAACTTTTAACCTAAAACTCTAAATACTAAACTATAAGTCATAGACCTTAAAATATAAGTCTAAAATCTAAATTCCTAAAATATAAACCATGAACTAAACATCAAACCCAAAAATAAATAGATTTGTGTAAACTAAACAAAATGTGTTTCGAATAATTTTTTATATATAATATATTATCTTTTATTGCTTAAAACCCATTATTGAACTAGTTTCACGAATTATTCAAATACCAATTCAACTAAAAATAACAAAATTTATTATGAAAATGGTTTTATTTTTATACATAGTAAAGATCAAAGTAGGAGTTGTGAGCAAAACCAACAATCTTATAGGCTGATTCGCAAAACAAATTTGATTGTATCGATAAACGAACTATAAAAACATCAAACTACTTTTTTATATTATTTAAATAAACTATTCTTCAAAATATTTATAACTTCAAAGAAATTAACCAAAAGAACGACAAATATAATAGATAGCCGACCAAAGAAAGTTTGTGTTTCTCCTCTCTTTTTTTCAACGGGTGAAAACAAAAGCATAAGAGGACAAGCAATGAAACAGCATTCAACTCAAGTATTAGAGATATTGTAAGATTATTACAATGTTTATGTGATTAGTGGGGATCAATACAATTTGACTAAAACAAAATTCAATTTCACCAAAAAGAAAAGAAAATAGAAAAAGAAGTGAAAGGGGTAAAGGAATGTTTCATGAGAGAGGGTCAAGATCCATGTCAACCCCACCAAGTGGGATGACTAATTAGGTGACAAGGACACATGCCCACTATGTGTCATTTTTGTTTATTTTCACACATCATCTTTGTATTGAAAACATCTTGGACCTTCAATTTTAAATATATATATATATATATATTTATGGTGGAAATTCAAAGTACAATTTCAAACCCCATGAGAGTTTCTAACAAAGTCAATGAAAAGAGAGATGGTCTTTTAAGGCACTACTCTCTTAAATCTTACATTAGATTTCAAACTAGTCTTGTTTTTAGTTTTAAGGTAAACTCCTAATATAGTCTATGATGCTTTCAACTTTTGTTTGATTTTAATTTCTTCCTTGGGTATTCCTATTAAAAGCATAATCCTTCACAAAATTAAGTGATTTTTTTCTTTATACAGAAGAATATTCGACTAGTTACAATAGAGATATTTACATATAGATTAAGTCAAGTTTATGTATAATTTAATATAACTTGTGTTTATCTAAGTTTTGAATAGTTTGAAATAGTAGTTTTTAATATTGATAAAAATGAAGAGCATTAATAATTTTTAAGGTACAATTATAAGAACAAAAATCATCTGTGACTTTTCAGTGTTCTTATTAAAAGAACAATGCTTCACAAATTCAAGTGGTTTTTTTCCTTTATACATAAGAATATTTGAGTAGTTACAATAAAGATATTTACATATGGATCAAGTCGAGTCTGTGTATGGTTTAATATAACTTATGTTTATCTAAGTTTTGTTTAGTTCGAAATAGTAGTTTTCAACCGAAATAAGAATGAAGAGCGTTAATTTTTGCGTGTGTTTAAGGTACATATTATAATGCTCGAACACTTATAATTTTCAACTTTTAAATATAATTATATTTAAGCACGCTCAAATTTATAATCTCCTAAATATTACAACAGCAACAATGAAAATTGAATTGAGGTTCGTTCGACAACTTATATATTTTTAATTTAATTGTAGTTATCGGAAATTTATATTATTTAAAATTTAAAATAATTGTGCCTAAAAACCCTAATAATGAGACCATAGCTTTAGGGAGTCGGTAAGGATGATTAGAATTTGGACAAGTTACAAAGGTGGGATTCATCAACACAAATGGTTGATTAAATAATGTGTGGACTTCTTCTGACTTTATATTAAAAAATATCTTTTATTATATAATAGATTATGTTTCCACTAAGTAAAAATAAAATAATAAATGTTTCTAGAATGAGAAATTAATATCCATAACCTAGTTATTAAATAATAATATTCTATTTATTAAAAAATATTTATATCCATAACCTCTTGTCTTGTTGGGGCAGTCTACAACTTTTCATTGGATTATTGGCGCAGTCCAGTCCCGATGTTCATCAAAGTGGAAATCTTAGTTGTTGTTTTTAGGAGATATTAATCATGATGATAAGTGAGTTGTAACGGCGATATTTTTTGGTTTAATCATCAATATCTAACTTATTGACTGATTAATCCAGATCGAGTTTTGCAGATGTTTAATATTAGGACAATTCTCCTAATTCAATTTTCTCTATTCATTACGTCAAGATTCAAACATCTAACTTTACTTAAGGGATCTAACGCCTCACCTCACTAGACCAGGTGATTATTGGTGTGACGGTGATATTTTATTAATATTTCAAAACGAAATAACACGTTTGCAAACAAATTCGTAGGAATAATGAGTGTGCGTATGTGTACATATAATTACATTTGACTTAGGGGTACATTATTGATACAACGAAGGATGATGTCCTCCGAGAAAAGATTAAAAAAAAACTATAACTATAGGTGTTACAATTTTTCAGTCGTGTTCGGATCAAATGTGATATTTAAATAAAAGGGTTTAAATTTGATACACATGATGTGTAAAATACACAAGCTTGTCTATTTCTATTATAAATCAAAATTAAACTTAAACCCTAAAAACTAAACCTCAAACCCTAAACTAAACCCATAACCCCTAAAACTAAAAGGTCTATGTAAAAAATTAAACCCTAAATTCTAAACACTAACCTTAAATTCTAAACCCTACAACCCAAATCCCTAAACTTCAAACCCTAAACTAAACCCCTAACCCCTAAAACTAAAAGGTCTGTGTATTGAAGTTTTTCTCTTAAATAAAATCCTTTCAATAACATTGATTTCGGAATACGAACTTAATACGTAATTGTCGATTAAAGATATGATTTAGTTTGCGCGAGTTTTTTTTCATGAAGATTAATTAAAATGAAGTTGAAAATTGAAATGAATTTGAAGCAATTAAAGCCTACCATAAGTAGGGGTGAGCATTCGGTCAAGCCGAGTTGAGTAAAAAAATTCGAGTTTATCGACTTGACGAGTTTTATTTTATAACTCAAATTTTATTTAAATTTTTTAATTTGTGTCAAGTTTATGAAATTCGAGTCAAGTCGAATTGTTTGAGTTTCTGTTCAAATTTAATTATAAAAATTTATCATGTTTGGTACTAGGTTTCAATGTAAACGACTTTCTATAACCATATACGATATATATATATATAAATATATCTTCATATACATACATATACATATACATATACATATACATTTCGTCATGTGTGATATACATATATCTGGCAGAGTTGTGAGATTCGATTCGAACTTGAAAATTGATCAACTAATTATTAAAAAATTTAAATTATTCGAAGTTTTATTTTATAACTCAAACTTTATTTAAAAAAATTTTGAATCGAGTTTATAAAATTACAATTTGAGTCAAATCAAATTAAATTTTTTTGTCAATTTTTTTTTAATTTTTTTAAGTCGAATTTTACTTACCATTATTCGTAAGGCTAAGAATCTAAACCGTTAAATATGCTAATGCTGGATTTTCATCCTTTACATAAGAAGTCAATCACTAGAATTATATCAGTTGACTAGTGTTTGATGGTTTTGGAATTTATTGACCTATGACTTTGCAAGCAGATATATAGTCTCCCTGGCATGAACCAATCACATCAAACTATTTATTTAATCATATATATAGTGTTGTAGTGTTAGTGTTAGCTTTGACATTCTCCATTTCTATTAAAAACTAATTTAAGTTTTTTCATAAGAAAAAATATCCTGGAAACCTTATGCCCATCTTTTATTGTATTTATTTTAAGTTTGATCTTATATTTAAATGAAAGAATATTAAACGTTTAAGCTTATTTGGTTTTAAGTTTTTATGTTATATTAATTAGGAGTGTTCATTTTCGGATATTAGATTGGATTCATATGAAAAATTGGATATACGAAATTTCGGATCGGTAAAATAGCGATCCATATATGATCCGAAAAAATTCGGATATTCGGATATCCGATTATCCGAATGTATAATTTGATTTAAGTATTTTTCAAATTTGACGGTTGTATTTATGAAAATTTCGAAATTTCGAATATAAAAGGAAACAAATTGCTGAATATAACAAGATTCACATCTATGAAAATTTTGGTTTTTCGAATATAACAAGCATCAAGTTACTAAATATAACAAGATTCATATTAATGAAATTTTAAATTTTCGGATTTTACGTTAATCCAAAACTTGGAATATTGTGATCTATATCCGATCCGAAAATAAAAATTACATCAGATATCCGAATATTCAGATCGGATCAACGGATAATCGGATTAGATATTTTTACACACCCCTAAATTATTAATAATGATATAGTCAGAATTTGTGAATGTCTATTCCAATAATATTAGTTCCAAGGCTCAAACCTAAAATTATATGCATAAATATAAATATATGAAAAAGACTTTAATACAAAAGCGTGTGTAGTTTACTTAACCTTGTAAACTTTGGGATTTAGGGTTTATATGTCTATGTTATAGTGTTTAGAATTTAAAATTTAGGGTTAAAATTTAAGGTTTAGGGTTAGAGATATACGGTTTAGATTGTATAGTTCAAATAAGAAGGGTTGTGTAATTTTTTTTTACATAACTTGTGTATTAAAATATAACCTTAAACATACCAACGTGGTTAGTTCAAGTGGTAAGCAGTTTGATACATTTAAGCATGTCTCGAATTTGAGGCCTTGTGTATGCAAAAAATCACCGTTGAGAGACTCACCACCGAAGCTAAGTGTGCGATACGAATCGATCCGGATTTATTAGGACATAGCCTTAGAACACCGGAAGTGCAACCAAAAAGTAACCCTAAATATATTAGGGAAAAAATCACACCCATATTGTTACTCGAACTTCATATTTTTAATAAAAAAAATGTTAGACAAAATCTCAATCCAAAAATATTGGGTTTATTGCTCAAGAGATGACATAATTTCAATGTAAAATGCCATCTTTACGCAATGTAACAATCATGCTCATAACATTATTGTCAAATGTTGTAAAGTGTTATCGAATTCACAATCATAATAATCATAATGTATCACAACATTTATAATTACTATTGCATTTATTTATGGGTTAAAATATTAAGTAACGGATCTAAAAATTTAAGAATTGAGTCTAAAATGATTTTTTTCTTAAATGAACATGTAAAATTTACCTTTATACATGAATTTTTTAAAAAAAGAAGAAAGAAACTAATACTAATTTAAACATAATTTCTAAATATGGGAATGCATGTGCTCCCCTACAAGGTCACATGCATCCGCCTCTGGAAATATCCATTTAATTTAACTCATATTTAATAAAATTATTTTATTTACGAATCTATTTGGTTTGAATTTAAATTAAACATTGATTTTTTAAATTCAAATATTATTTTATATAAATATAAGAATAATTTTAATATTCATAATATAAATATATAACCAATAAAAAAAAATCAGCACAACTAAAATAAAATAAGGAAGATGGAGAGTCGCACTCGCTTGGGTCCTTTGGTTCACACGTGTGGCTTGTCCTTCACTCTTTTTGCTTACTTAATTTTATTGTTTTTTTGTTGATAAAGGAAAGTGTCACTAATACTGTGTCAAATAATTTCATAGGCGAAAGTCTGTCAATTTGTACACCCTAAGCTGACACCAACCTGACATCATTTTATATACATATTACATTATTATAAATTTATAATATGAACATGTTCAATATATATATATATAATCATACACATTTACATTATTATAATATGAATTATTATTCAATATCGTACGCATTAATTATTATAGTAAGAATTATTATTAATATCGTACGCATTACATTTAGAGGTGGTAAACGAGTCATTCGGATCAGGTTCGGTTTGAATTATTTTGGGTCTGACTTCGTTCGGTTTATATCTGGTTCAGATCGAGTTTGGTCTGGTTCAGTTTTAGTTCGGCTATATGATAATTTTGGTAGGATATTGAGTCGGGTCGATATCGGGTCAATAGGTATTCAGTCGTTTTATTCTGGTCAACCTTTGGATCTTCAGATTGAGTTAAGTATAAGTCCAATCAAAATATATATAGAATATTGGTGTATTCTTATACATATCCGACAACAAACCAATAAAAATTTGTTTCATCCAATCGGGTTTAGGTAAAATAAATTCGGGTTGCTTTCGGTTCGAGTGAAATCGGTTGGGTCGCCTTCAATTCGGTTAAAAATCAGTTTCATTTATTTTGTGTTTCAAATTAAGTTCGGATCATAATGTTCTGGTCAAAATTAGGCCTGGGATCAGGTGAATCAGTTCGAGTCTCAAATCAAGTTTATCGGGTCTAGTTACATTACTATAATATGAATTATTATTTAGTATATTGAACGTGAGAATTGAGATTTCTAATTTTGTAAGTAAAATTAAGAAACTGTTAGTATATGATTCGTGTAACACCTCATTCCCGGTCTGGTAGGAATCCGGGTCAGAAAGAATTATCAGTAAATAAGCGGTGATCGGGTCGAAGACTATGATAATTTATGCAATAAATTGTGTCCCAATAATTTATAATGCAATATAATATCCATTTCCAGTCAATAAAGTTTACCCAATTTATAATTTGAGACCAATTGGCAACTTTTCAAGTTTAGGGACTAAATCATAAAAGTGGTAAAATATAGGGTCTTGTCTAAAATTAAGGTTATCCTTATGAAATTCAATGCTTGAATATCTTACATACAAATTTCTATCATAATTAGAGTATTTGTGTCCTCAATTAAGTCTTATAAGATTCGGTGACCAAATTACAACATTTTGAAACCTTTTTAAACCTCTTTTAACCAACTTACCTACCTCGGTACCGATACTCGAATAGGTCGTATCGGTATGCCTTTGTTATGGTCATTAAAAATGATTACAGACATTAAGGGTCGTACCGATACGGGTACATCTGTATCGTTACGCCATGCTGGTCCTATTTAAACTTAGATTCCAGAACCAACCAACCGTACCGAAACGCCTAGGGTCGTATCGGTACGCCTACCTTGACCTTTAAAATAGTTACTTTCTTTAAGCTCGTATCGATACTGGGTATCGGTACGCGTGGTCAAAGCAAAATAGTCAACCTTAGGGTTCAATACGGTGAGACAAAATCATTCCAGTGTTTAAGACCAGTACCGATACACCTAGATGTGTATCGATACCCAGCTACGCAGAAATTCCAGTGACTAAACCCCGTACTGATACATCAATGTCTATATCTACGCCCTATTATCTAGTTCCCAAAATGAATACTCGTACCGATATGCCATCACCCGTACCGGTATGGACAGACTTGTAATGACAGATTTAGTCTTTTTTTTGTCAATTTAGGGATCTTAACCTTGTCCAATGCTCACTGAATTTTACCAGTAAGCTTAGAAGCATCAAATCTAAATGCATGTCAAATTTCATGCCATTCCGAATCCATTTACCACGTTTTTATTTATTAGTACATTTTAGGCCATTTTACCAAATTTGCCAAAACATTAACATGTCATATTTCATATTTTAACCCATTCAACATGGTGAACCATATGTTCATACAAAATGGGGCTAAACTAACTTGTCTAGACCCTATGCCACCATACTAGGAGTTTAAGGATAAAGTTTACATTACATATAACTTGGTGACTTGCTTCAAAAACGTCCTTGCTCCGATCCTTGATCCGACTAACTTTCAACCTGAAAATGCATGAAAATGAGATGCATTAGGCTTATATAGCCTAGTGAGCTAGTAAACAATAATGACAATAATAACAATGACATCAATAACATGTGTATCATCATAAATGCATCTAAAATCATATTTTAGTAATACTTGCAATAACTTATTTCATTGGATCGATATGTAAATGTGGATACGCGAATTCCCAACCAACATCGCCAATAATAAATGGTCAATATCCTCCAACATCGCCAATAAGACCAAAATCAACACATCCCGCCAACACCGCCAAATAGAGCCTTAGCTCAAGGACCATAGTCCACTCCGTACCAATGAGCTCATGAATTCTATGGTATGCCAATTGTATCCCATATCCATTCGTATCCAAGGATTCAATACTTAGGCCAATAACAATAACGGTAGCGATGATAATAACAATGTATCAATAACAATATACAATAATCAATATGGCCTTTCTCAATATTTCAATGGCATCGATGACAATATAATGATTCAGTAAGCCACATATCAATGCAATAAGCTTACCAATGGTACCTCCTACGAGGTTTCGATGTAACCATACCTTGAAATCATGGATGGAAATGCAAAAGACAATATCAATGAAATCGAGAAAGGCACCTAGCCAATCCCTAGACTCCGACTACTCACCGATACTCCTGAAGCTTTAAGGCTTTCGTGTGACAATTCTCTTATTCTTTAACTTATTGGTATTTGAAAGATTTGGTGATTCTTCACCTTGATTCACTTGAGCTACAAAAAAATAGAAATCACAAGGATTTCATCATCAATAACAAATTCCATAGTAATTATTAGCTATGAAAAACAATAAAGATTGAACTTTGATATCTCTAAGAAATTCTAGGGTTCTTGAATTCATGAACTTGGATTTTGATATAATTTTGGTCATGAAATCAATGAACCAATAAAGGGTTATTGCTTACCCGATCACTAGGATTGAATTAGAATCAAGAAATCAAAGGAAATACAAGCTTTCCCTAATTAACAATGGAGGTGCTTGCTTGAGGTGTGTGGTTGGAGGAAGAAGATGATAATAGCTAAGGTGTAAACTTGTGGGAACTCAACCGGTAAACTTCTATCTCATTTTTCCTTTCTCTTAACTTTTAATTACAAGTCTTTCCTTGCACTGAAGAAAGTTAACCTTGAAGTCCCACGTATGTGGTGATTAAGCTTGAAGAGGGGCTAATCGCAAGGTTAGTTCCTCATCTCCTCATTCCTTATACTTTTGTCTTTAACTTTTATTTTTTTTATTTAGCCACTAAGGTAAGTTTCAATGTTTACAATGGGATCCTTAAACAATATCAATACTTAATTAGGGTTCAATAATTCAATAATTGACTATTTGGTCTATGGTCAACTTTGTAATTTGACTTTCTGATGTAAAATTTTCGGTTATCGAAATCGAATTCTGAGTAGGCTCAGTTTTGGGGTGTTACAATTCGTTTATTTCATATTTTTTTAACATAAATTAAGGAGGCGTGGTTTTTTTTAATCCTACTCGCATAACTAAAACTCTTCATTGTCCATGTACAAACTAATTATCATTGTAAATTTGTAATACACCAAACTCTATATAATTTCACCTTACGTTATTCTATAGTTTTTAAAGAAAAATACAACAAATAATAACTCAAATAATTATAATAGAATCAATCATTATAATTCACATTTCATACCAATCTAACTATAATATATATTGTAAGATTTTATTATTTATTAAATAAATATTATATATATATATAAAAATTGGTGGTCCTTAATTTTACAACATAATATATAGTTTTATAAATTAACGGTAATTACTATTAAGTGGTATTTTTGACCTAGGTACCATATTTAGTATGGTTGGAGAGAGTTCAATGGCAGCCGCTCTTCCTTATATTATTTTATTACTCTCTAGAAAATTGTACCTTAAATCTTAGTGAGGTACCGAAGATCAGTTGGTCTAGCGAGATAAAGTGTTAAGTCTTTTAAACAAGGTTAGGAGTTTGAATTATGGTGGTGTGAGTGGATAAAAGTGGGTTGAGAGGATCGCTCTCATATTAGATCTTGGTGAGGATTTTCAAAGGTCTTCAATAAACACAATGAATCAACCAATTTGAAACATCCTCAATTAGCTTTTCATTGTGCAATAGTAAGATACACGACACTTTCAATGAAAGATGTATTCTGAAAAACTTTGTAGGAACGAATAATCTTGAACTCTAAAAATTTGTATTTTAAAAAACTTTTTAGGAACAAATAATTTCGAACTCTAAAGATCAATCGTAAAAAAACATAGAAGATAAAGGAAATTCTTTGAGAATTGATTTGATAAAAGAGTTTTCTTTCCCTAGAATCAATCAATTCTGTATTTCATCTCCACCGGCTTTTTATGTAAATATAATAAACTTGGAGTGTCAATACCGAATATCTTAAATTCATCTTTCAAGTTCAAAAAAGCATTAATATTTTCAACCTCTGTGGATTAAATTAATTGTAACTAATTATATTTAAAAAAATATTTGGTGTGAAAATATTAATTTCACAAATATTTTCAAGATGTTGATAAGCATTTTACTCATTTAATATTAGAATTTATAATATATTTTAAGTACATTTATAATAATCTTAAAAATATTTGTGAAATTATTTTTCACCGTCTATACGCTTTCTCATTTGATGAAATTAATCTAATATTCGCTATCCATTTTTTCAATTTAGAAATATAATTTGACATCAATAAATTCCGTTAATATTCTCAAACATTCTTGTTTTAGGTAAGAATTTAGGAAAATGGAAATGTGAAAGCTTGGACCAAACCAAGATTGAGGTATGAAATTTGTGTCGCACTGAAAACGTCGTAGGATTTAATGGGTAACATAAATCCAGTATTTGAAAACGACAGACATATGCTGCCTCCAAAATACACTAGGCGCAATTTGCGCTTAATTTTTGTCTCAAAACCTGCATGTTAGTGTAATAATTACATTTTCCAGTAGATATTGAAAATAGGGCAAAATACCCCCTGGTCCGTCGTATATATGTATATTCATCTTTACATATATAATGTTGGTTTACATTCATGTGTTACGGTCATTATTTAATATTTTTGTTTTACTAAAATTATAAATGTTGATATTTTTTTGACAAATCTTTTTAATATTGATTATATATATTTTAAATATTTTAATTAATTAAATTTTATTAAATATATATTTAAAAACTATTTGATTGAAGGTTTTTAAAATATATGTTATCATATTTTTATCCATAATAAATTTTAAATAATAAGGACTCATATTTTTAAAAAGTTGACTAAAAAATTGTCAGCATTTGACAGTTTTAGTGGGACAGAGGGAGTACAATTTACAAGTGTATCATATTATAATCCTTCTTATATATTAAAAAACGGTTTCGATTAATAAGTGTTGGATGCAGTGATAAAGTGTTATAATTTTTTCAAAAATCAAAATTTAAATCCTAAAGATAACATTATTTAAGAAATTTATCATGAACACTAAATATAAACAATAAAACCTAACCTAAAAGATAATAAAGAATAGTTTTTATTTGTAATATTAAGGTTGGCATGATTAATCATTAGCTATTGAGTTATTTCAATAATCGTTATGTAATCATAAAGATTACTTTGAATCTCTGAGAATCTGAAAAATTATATCATAGGCTCAGTTCGTCACGTCATTTATAGTCTCAACCAATAAATATTTGTTTCACTAATTTTTTTCATATTATTTTTTATCAAGTGAATTTTTACTCATATTTACTATAAATTAAATTTAAAACACTTTTTAGCATGTGAAGATTCACATGGTAAGATGACATGAAAAAATTTATTAAAATGAATGGTTTTTATTGACTGTGACTATGGATAACGTGGCGACCAGATTTATGATATAATTTCTCCTGAGAAGCTAATGAGATTTTTTTATGTATAGGACTCTTTAAACTACATTTTTTTTACAAATACACAAAGTGTTATAATTTCTCATTGACATTAATATTTTCCTTGAACCAACAATTCTACCAATTAATACTATATGTGTAGCTTGTACTTTGCTTCACAAAAAAAATTAAAAATGGTCAAGATTAATCTATTTAATATTTTTTATTAAGCAAACTATAGGTCAATCGATACATCCAAAGTTTTTAAGGAGGTGAATGCTTCCATGACTCGGTTCAATCTCTAACACTTAAAATATTTGTAGCTTATGATTTGTCAATGATTTGTAGTATCTAATTCTAATCTTATGGATTATTAAGGTGAGCAAGTAGTAAATTAAACCGAACTGATATAATTTTCGTTTAGTTAATTGCATATATATGTTTAATTTACTAATGATATGTTTTTTATAAATAAATATTGAAAAGCAAAAGTAATATCAAGTTAAAGTTTTCGATTTGGTTAAGAAGAAATTCATTTTGATCTTGTCATTTTTTCATTTGGTTAAAAAGAAATTTGTTTGTCTAGTGGGACAGGACGTTGGGTCTCAAGGTCAGATGTTCAAATTTTAATGTTGTGAATGGAGAAATTTGGGTTGAGAGAATAATCTCCAATATACCCTACCTCTAATTCTATAAACACTAGCTCTAAACCATGACCTTAAATCTTAATCCTAAACCTAATTTTTTAGTGTGGGGCATACATAGGGGTAGATGGTTTCTATTCATAATAGACTTATGCAAAATCCAATATGGATTAGTCGAACAATAGGTTGAATACAAGTGGTTCAACCAAAAAATAATCTATTCAATTTGGGTAATGAATTTATGGGAAATTATACCATGTACTGACGGTGGAAACAAAAAATTTCTACAAACGTCTTAGTTTTTATGGTTTAGGGTTAAATGTTTATGGGTTTAGGAGTTTATAATTTAAGGGTTGTGGTTAGAATTTAGAGTTTATTGTTAGAATTTAGGATTTACAGGTTACAACATAAATCCCTAACCATATTACCCTAAACCTAAACCATAACATCTAAACCCTAAATTCTAATACTAAACCTTGAATTCTAACCACATACCCTAAATTCTAAACACATGAACCTAAACCCTAAACTAGATAAATAAACCCTTAAACTAAGGCGCTTGTAAAAACTTTTTGTTTCCATCGCATGTGCATAGAATATTTTTCCCAAATTTTATAGGCTCCTTTTTGATATTAAAATTTGTTTAGGAAGTTAGTTTAATTAATTCTTTCATAAATATTATAGTTTTTGTGAATTATCTAATGGAAAAATGAAAAAAAAATTATTATGGAACAACTAAAATAATATTTGTTATTAAGATCTATTAATTAATCGAGTTATTAAAAATTTTTATATTATTTTATTTTATATAAATTTAAATTTTAATATTTATTTTAAAAATATATTTATTTCTCTACTTAATTAAACACAATATTTGTTTGTGAATAAGAGGGTGGAAAATAGAAAATTAATAGAATTGACGGGTACGTGAGATGTACACAAGACAAGGGGCGAATGATTAGGGAGGAGAAGGGGAGAATAGAAATGGTCATTTTCGGGGCTCTGACTCTGAGAGAGAGGGAGTGGGGTCCGTGTGTCCTTGCACGCGCGCACGCCGCGTGGACCCCACTCGTTGACTTAAGTATTTCAAAGGTCATATGAAGGGAAAGAAGATGCACGTTTTCTGTAAATTAATAGTATTATTAATATTAATAATATGTTTAAGAGACTAACTGCAAGTCTTCTTTTGTCTTTCGTTTCCACTGCCGCCTCTCAACCACCGCTTTCCTTCTCATCCTTTTACTTTACTTTTTCCCCTTTTCTCTTAATATTTTTTTATCAATAATATTTAGTGTCTAGAGATGATAATGGAGCGGGACAAAGAATTTGTTATCTAATTGTTTCAAATTGATTTTTAAATTTTTAAATATTTTAATTTTAATTTTAAACTGTGTTTATTCTAAATTGATTTTTAAATTTTTAACATTTTTATTTCACTTTCAAATTATAATTAATTTTAAATTGGTCCCCGAACTTTTGGATATTATATTAATATAATGCCAAAAAAAATCTCCTAAAGTTTGACTAGATAGTCACTTTGGCTTATATTCTTTTTTAAGCACTTTAACCCTTAAAGTTTCTTTCTAGGCCAAAATGTCTCATCCGTGGATGAAAATTGTTAGTCGACTAACGGTAAATGACTTATAATGACAAGGCAAACTACATGTTAGTGCAACTTGTCATAGCAGTGTCATATAGACAAAGTGTTAACTTGACATAATGGCACATCTATCCAAATAATTGTACAAAATTATATAAAATATGAAATTATTTTTCTGATGATGTGTCATTCTATTAAGTCATTTTAAGTTGTTTATCGTCAGTTGGCTAATAGTTTTCATCCACGGAGGAGACCCAAAATGAAACACTGAACGTTAAAGTGCTTCAAAAAAGAGTAGACGACAAAGTGACTATCCAGTCAACACATTAGGGACATTTTTTTAACATTATGCCTATTATATTTTTTTCTCCAAATTATCAATAAATGCTAACCATATCTCATGTTAATAAAATTGTTATAAAAAAGTGTTAATGATCATGTATACACTGTTATGTATTATGTAATAATATGATGTGATATAAATAATAATTTGAGGATGAAACTGAAATATTTAAAAGTTTAGAGACCATTTTAAAATGATGGTCATAATTTGAGGATAAAACTGAAATATTCAAAAAGTTAGGATCAATTTAGAATAGGAGCTATAACTTGAAGATGAAAAAATCTAAAAATTTAGAAATCAATTTAAAATGAATGCCATAATTTATAAATATGTAATGTAATTAACTCTTATAAAACTATCCATATCCGCCTCCCAAAAAATGCCCGTGTGCTTCCATTATTTTTTTAAAAAAAAAAAACTCCATTTATAATGAATTGATTCGAAATTTATTGTACGGTTTAAGTTTTGTCATCCATATATGTTGCCAAATATTTACTTTTATATATAGAAAAGCTAAAATTCAAGAAATTATATTTTTCTTTTATAAAAAGAAAAGTGTTATGAATACAATTACAATCAACATTAATTAAAATATTTACATAAGGTAAGACTATGAAAAAATGTGAGAAAATAGGAAATTTGCTCCTAATGAGTTTTGAACTCACAACTTAGAGGAGATGAAAGAATTCATAATCTCTTGTTTTATTGATTGTTGACACAAAATTATGAAATTTTAAACGTTTTTAATCTCAGATATCCACTAATTAGTCTTAGAGACAAAGAGATATGGGGCCCGAGAGGGGCCATGCCCTCCAACTCTAATTTTTGTACCTTTATAATGTAATTTTTTTTAAAAAATAGAGCAATTATACATTTGCTCCCCTCACTTTTTAAATATTTAAGTTCTCCTATCCCTATTCCTAGCCTTATCCCTGATTGATTTGCGGCTAAAAATGCTCATATTGTCTCATTTTATATGAATTCAAATCTCAATATAAAAATATAATACATTTTATTTAATCAAAAACAATTCCAAACCCCAACCCACATTTGAACTAAAACCTCATTAACGGTATTCAACATCAATATGAATCGTTTTGAATTAAGCATGGATTATTTGGTTCAAAATATCTTCATTGACATGTACCAACAAAAGTCTTAATCGTTGGATAAGAAAACAAACCACATGGAAAACACTGAATTTGTTTGTAAGAACATTTTGGAAATGACACAAAGATAATATGGCAATGGAGTTCCAAAATTTCTTCTTGACTATTATAAAGAAAAGAAAATTTAAACTGGAATTGACTGAAATTGGGATAAACCATTCACTCACGACAAAAATTAAGAAATGACTGCAAATTAAAATAGATAAGTTAAGGTAAGAATTTTTAACATTTACTGCATTCTTAAATTGGAAATGGGTTCATTTGATAATTACCAAATCTTTCTACTTAAATGGTCTATAAAATAATTACTATGATCATTTTACATTTTCAAGTTCAATTTTGATTTGCTTTAAACAATCAGCTTGCGTGTCCCAACAACAATTTCTTTCATCAATCCTCAAATTAATCCAAAAAAAAGTTGTATATGGGTTGTTTTGAATTCTCAATCGGATTAGGTGAATAATGGATCAAATACTGATATTTATATAAAAAATATTTAATAATTTATTTCTTGAATTCATGTAATATATCGTTTTTTCCACACTGCTGCATGCAGGGATTTATTCTTCTTTGCATGAACAAAAAATAACAGCTCCATCGTTTAGATTTCGAAAGAATCAGGACGAAGTTAAAAAATTTAAATTATAATATTAAAAATTTAAAAATTTAAATTTAAGTCAAGACGAAACAATGGTGTCATCTTCCTTTAAGGGTTGTCAATCATTTTTAAAGTGATGCCAATTTTTATAATATTTTATTATAAAATTTATTAAAAAAATTTAAAAACATTTTTGAGTCAACTTACACCCCAAGTTACTAGCTCTGTTAGTGGTTTAAATCAAGAACATATTCAGGACTGAATTTTGGGAGGGGTCGAAATATTGAATTTAAAAAATATAATGAATTATTAAGTATTTAAATTCAAAATTTAGGGGACAAAGTCTAATTCTCAAATATTTAAACTTATAAATATCTAAACTATTGTTAGACAAAAAAATTTGAGAGCACAAACGCATCCTTCTTTAGTTTATCTCTTACTCAATAAATGTTTATATTTTTAATTTAAATATTTATTTCTTATCGGGGTCAAAATACTATTAAACTAAAATTATTAAGTATTTAAAATTTTCAACGTCGAACTGGGCCCACGTAGCTCCACCTCTTATTCAAACAATTGCAAAATACGAGAAATTATATCATAGGCCGGGCTTGCCACGTTATCCATGGTCCCAACCAATAAAAAACATCCATTTTATTAAATTTTTTCATGTCATCTTTTTACCAAGTGAATCTTCACTCAGATTTACTGTAAATTAAATTAAAAATCACTTTTTACCAATTGTAGATTCACTTGGTAAAAAGATGATATGGAAAAATTTAATGAAATGAATGTTTTTTATTAGTTGGGACCATGGATGACATGGCGAGTCGGGCCTATAATATAATTTTTCGTAAAATACGGTACAAAAGCAGTATTTTTATATTCATGACCTCGATATTACAAGAGATGCATAGAGGAAATTCTAGAGTTTACATAGAATTATAGAGACAAATATAAGGTGATATAATAACAAAAGAAAATTCAGGACGTGTTTGAATACTATAATGTAATTGCACGAAAAATATAATTACTAATATAGTAATTACATTGACGTGCAATTAGAATAAAATTTAATATTATAGTTATGTTTAACTAACAGAGTGTAATAATATTAGGACAATTATTCTATATACGTGTAGTGTAAAGTTTTTTTACATAAGCATGTATAATCCTTATCCAATGCTAAAATCCAAAATTGAAATCCCTAACCCTAAGTCTCTAAATACTAAACCCAAACCATAAATTTCAACCATAAACTTTAAATTTTATATCCAACTATCTAAACTCCTAACCTCTAAACCCCTAAACTAACCTGTTTGTGGAAAGTAAAGTTTCAACTCCGGTGTATGAAATAATAATCCACAATATTATAATTCTCTGACATACTTAGTAGTACAAATTATAATCATACAATGCTTAAATGAAAAATCAATCCTTAAACTATGTTTTTTGTTTGCTTTGAGCCCTTAAACTATTTTTTGGTTAAAATAAGTACCTAATCTATTTCATTTTTTCTTTTAGTCCCTAAACTATCTATTGGTCAGAATTTTTTGTGATGTGTCAACATCTTATTGGTCGAAATAATTTTTTTGACTTAGATAACTACTGGACTTAAAGTGACGAAAAATGATAGTTTAGGGATTTTTTTGACTAAAAAATAGTTTAAGGGCTAAAAGTAAACAAAAGGTATATTTTAGAGATTGATTTTTCATTTAAGCCATCGTACAATTATATAAGTTTGATAAAATTTATTGCACTTGTTGGAATTGATTCTACAATCTCAATGATCGATTTGGGATAAGGATAATAACCAGGGGTCTAATTTCCACTTGTTTGAATTATAAATAAGACAAATTTATTAAATCTAAAAGTTCAACAATAATGGGTTTTAGACAAGGATAGTGAAAATACATACTATATTTACTGATTTGGTTGGTCTGTTTGTGCATATGTTGTTGTAATGTAGCCAATATCTTACTTTGTCTTTGGTTTTGAGAATTTGAATTTAATATTTTTCTTTCTTTTTGGTAGTATGACCATTAGTTCGAATGTTAGCTATAAACATAATAATGCCAACTTTGATGAAATTGAAATAAATATCAGGGCATCAAATTAGGTCTTAGCCCAATTAAATTTGAATCATGACTTATGATAATTTTTTTATTTAATTATCGGTATATGATTTATTAGCTGACTAATTTGAATTGAGTTATGCAGAGACCTAATATGGGGAGAGACCTTTCTAATTCAGTTTTCTCTATTCACAATGTTAGAATTCGAATCCTTGATTTTACTTAAGGACCTAACGCCTCATATACTAGACCCTTGATATTACTAAATTAATTATAATTTTTTTCTATTAGTTATAATTCTATATTGTATATAGATCCTAAAAAGTGTTGTTTGATAAATTAAAAAATTAAGTATTGAATGTAAGGTGTTGTTCCATAAATTAAAAATTAAATATTAAATTTTTTTGGAACAATTCTTACCTAGAGGGAGGGGAATGAGAAATTTGCTCCTAATGGGTCTAAAACCCACAACTTAGGTGAAGAGGAATGTGTCAACTCAGAGCTTTTAACCACTTGCTCTAAAAGTTATTGACAAATATTAAAAACAATTAAATGCATTCTAAACAAAAAGTAACATTTAAACTTTTATTATATCAGTAAAATAATATAATATTTTTTAGGGAGAAAATTTTAATTTAGGAGAATCACAAATATTTCTTTCTCTCATTCAATACGATTAGTATATTTTTTATGTTTTTTTTTAATTTTGACTTATTATTGTTTAAATTTATTATTACTAAAGATGTGAAGAAAAAATGTTTTAGAAACCTTCAATCAAGTAGTCTAAAAATATATATTTTATAAAATTTATTTAATTAAAATATTTAAAATAATCATGATTAAAGTTAAAAAATTGACTTTTAAAAAGTCAACATTTGACATATTGAGTGGGACAGAGGGAATGATAAATTGATATAAATTTTAGATAGAATGTTAAAGTTATTGATTTGTTTCAAATTTGGACCAAATTGATAGAATGTATAAGATTTAATACCAATTTGAGATAAGGTGTATAGTTCAAGTATCAACTTGGGAGCACTAATTTTTTGAGTACCGACTTAGAAAAAATTACGTAGTTCAAATATCATATTTGGAGTAAAAATTATATAGGTACCAACTTGAGATAACGTGTATCTAAATCGGTATATTTAAGCCCGTGAAAAATAATTTCAACTTTAATAGAAAGCTAAAAAAAGCATCTAAAGGATTAAAATCCAAAACAGAAAAAAAATTGATAAAATTCAATTTCAAAATGACCTTTCCCCTTGTTTATCACCCCCAGAAAATGTCAACCACAATACCTTGCTTACCTGTTTCTCTGTAGCACTGCCAATTAACCTGTTCTTAATCCTTAGGCTGCTTCGTGTTTATCTATATCTATATATAACCTGAGATGCAGCAAATCGTTTTCTATCATTTTATTCAACCATAAACCACCCATCTCCACAGCCCAAACACAATTACAACCACCACAGCAACTATCAGGCAGCTGCAGGAGCTGAGTTTTTTAGCCATGGCAGATGAGTTCAACACAGGAACAAACTGGTGGGATTCATCCAGAACTGCTGGTTCTTCTTCTTCATCTTCTGGTCTTAATAATAGCTTGGGAGGCTTTGGTTGGGCAACTGAAATGGCTGATATCAAAACAGCAGCTGCCGCCAGGTCTTCCATGGATTCGGTCTCATCTGTTTCGGGTAGCTCGGTTGTTTTCCAGGATAACCAGAAGCTTCAAACTATGGATTTACAAATGATGGAGTTGGGACTTTCTTCTCAAGCCATGGATTGGAACCAAGCTTTGCTGTAAGAACTTGAAAAATATTTAATTCTTTGGTAACTTTGAAATTGTCGGTTTTAACTTTTAAAGGTTTAATCTTTGTTGAAACAGCCGTGGGGACAAGAGTGAGACAAGTTTCAGGTCTATGCTTCAAGACCATAACTTGAGTTCATCCAATGCAAACTATCATCAGCAGCAGCAGCAAATGAATAGAGGGTTTTCACTGGATCAATCTCAGTTCAGTCCCCATGGAAGTTCAAGTGATAGCACCGTGACATGTCAGGGTTTGCCTTCGAGTTTTCCGATAGATTCAACCGCCGCGGCTTTATACGGGAGCCATTCGACGATCCTGCAAGGACTATTGGGGTCAGAGAATCAACCACAACATCAACAACAACAACAATCTTGCTACGGGAGTCGTTCGATCAGTTATCAAGATGGAATGAATATGACATCTAATGATCAATTGTTGCCTAATTCTTGGTCCAAAGTCCCACAATTCTTGAGAACTTTACCACCAAAACATCATCATCATCAACAACAACAGCTCCATGGACAGTTACATTTCTCAAACAATGCTCCTTTTTGGAACCCATCTGCAGCTCCCATTGGTGATCATGTTAGGCCTGGATTTTCCCCTTCATTGCAAACCCAGTTTCCAGCAGGAAATTTCGATGAAAAAACAAAGGTAAAAAAGACGAAAAAAGAATCTTTTACTATCAGATTTTTCTATATTAGGGTTTGGAATATTTATGTATTTTAAGATTTTTTTTTTCACATGTCAGCAGAATATATCCGAAGTTCGGGACTCAAGCACTGTGGTGAAGAAAAGTGGAAACGAACCCACTTCCAAAAGGCCCCGAAATGAAACCCCATCAACTATGCCAGCTTTTAAGGTACCATCAGTTTGATAAAACTTTTCACAACAGGATTTGATTTCCCTTGTGGAATTTGTTTTCAAATTCAACAGCTTTGATTGGAAATCACAGGTGAGAAAAGAGAAGATGGGGGACAAAATCACTGCACTCCAACAATTGGTTTCACCTTTCGGAAAAGTGAGTTTTCTGGTCATCTTTTTCTATAATATTCTGGCTTTACTTTCTTGAACAAACACTGTTCATCAGAATTGATACAAATAATTTTGATTACTTTTATATGTAGACTGATACAGCCTCAGTGCTCTCTGAAGCCATTGAATACATAAAATTCCTACATGAACAAGTCGGTGTAAGTTCCCATTAACACCCACTAATTCCTTACAAAACATAAAATATCAACAGTTTTCTGACAAGGGTTTTGTTTTGTTTTATATCAGGTTTTAAGTACCCCATACATGAAAAACAATGAAGCTTCCATACAACACCAGCAGGTACTAATAAAGCATTATATTTTTCATGCTACATATATATGGTTTTATACTTGATTAAGCATTTCCTATTGCATTAATGGCAGAATCCTGAGAAATCCAAGGACCCTGAAGGGCCTAAACAAGATCTAAGAAGTCGAGGACTATGCTTGGTGCCGGTCTCCAGCACGTTTCCGTTGACACACGACTCGCCGGTTGATTTCTGGACACCTACATTCGGAGGAACTTTCAGGTAGAAAGTGAAGAGAATAAAAATGGGGTCTGATAGATAGATACATATATATATGTAAATGGAACAGATTCTGTGCAACTGTTGGTGTATATTCTTATCAGGAAATCCAAACCCTAGACAAGTTGTTTGTGGGGAAGAATGAATGTCCACATTGAAAGGTGAAGTCCCAGAAGGGAAAAATGAAGGAAAACAAAAGGACTCTTTAAAGAAGAGGGGGCCAACAACAGGCAAAATGATATATATATTTGTTTTTGTAATAATTGAAGAATAATTATTATGAGATCAGAGGTTGTTTTATTGGATCAGGAATATTAATTCAGAATTAATATAGGGAAAATAGTTTCTAGATTAATTAAGAAAGGGTTTTGTTTTTGTGTTACCTAACACATTCTGAATAGAGGTGCCACTCCTACTACCTTTAATTTAAGAAGAATAGGGATGAAATTGAGAAGAATAATGAAATTGTTGAATTGAGAAAGTGAATTGTGGGGTATGTCATTTGATTGGAAATCTCACTTTTGATTTTCTTATTTGTTTGGAATATGTTAGTGGAAGTCAGAAGGTGGCCTACTCCAGCTCCTCCTTTCAGCCTTAATTTTATAAACACAGCAATAGTATCCGTATATACGTACTAACAACCAGTTGATTTAGTAAAATAAGACTCTAAACAATTTAAGTAAAGTTAACGGTTCAAATTCTTACATTATAAATATAACAAATTAGGTTGGGAGGGTCATCATCACAAAATAAACCTCTGTATATCCGATCTGAATTGGTCAGTCAATGAATTAGAAATATATATACATATATATATATATATATATATATCCGATCTGAATTGGTCAGTTAATGAATCGGAATATATATATATATATATATATATATATAGGGAGAGAATTGGAGGAATGTATGCACAAGTACTATCAGTCATGCTTTTGTGCTTTTTGAGTGGTCAAATTGAAGAGCTTCTATTAGAAGGTAAAGAAATGAAACTTCATTTTGTATAATGAAATTATATGTTATTCTTTTTATCCATATTTTTCTTTTAATACTTTCAATGGAGACCTTTGGAAAAAATATCCTACATAATAATCAGTATGTGTGGCCTTCGTAGGTCTTCTTCATTAAAACTACTTTTATAAAGATTATGACATTGAAAATCATATTATTATGTATATTTACTATTAAAATAAGAATATGCTTAATCTGTCAACAATCTCTAAATTAGGTGGTTAAAAGCTCTCGTTAACATCATTCTCTCTCTCCTACATTGTGGGTTCATTACCCATAGGAGCAAAATTCTCCTCCATTTTTTCTAGGTAGGAACTATTAAAAATAGAATAAATTTGATCCAATGCTTTATTATTGTTATTTTTGACAAATAAGTCTTGATATTGGATAGAAAAATGGGTTACAAAAGCTGGGATTTAAAGAATTAATGGTGGGATAATTTAACTAAACTATAGGTTTAATTTAAATTCTTATTTTAGAAATAATATATAATGATTATCAATTAAGTTATATTCCATCAATTATTGTAAAAGATTGATTTCATTAAAGGAGAATATGATATAATTTTTTTAAATAAAATATTTGTGTGTTACTTTTTGTTTTACTTGGACTAATTTATGAAAATGAGGGTGGCTTTAACATTAAAAATAGGCATAAATGGATTTAAATTAAAGAAAAAATTGATACACAGGCCGTGTAAATTTTAGTTTACACGTGCCTTTTAGTTTTAGGGGTTGTGGTTTTAGTTTACGAACGTAAATGAACGAACGAGCTCTTTGTTTGTGTTCGTTCATTTAATTAAACGAACATAAATTTTTGTTCATGTTTGTTCGCTTAATAAATAAACAAACATAAACGAATTTCTCACCGAATGGTTCACGAACAGTTCGCTAAACGTTTGGTTCATTTACAACCCTACTAGGTCATGAACCCACTACCTAAGGGAAGGAGAATGTGTCAATTCAGAGTTTTTAACCACATACTTTAGAGATTGTTGACCCCATTTTTAAACTCACAATATCGTTCCTAAACTATTTTGGAACAAGGTAAAGTTGATTGACACCTTTGTAAATATGGTTAGAAATTGGTAATTACAAATTTGGTGGGTGTTTTTTTCAAGAAATTCTATAGCTTGGGGAAAAGCTTTGGGTTACCTCATGATTAACAAAGCTAATTAAAAATTTGCAAGAAAACTCTATGATTTACAAAGCTTGACATATATAACAAACTAATCATGAATAACTTTATGAGATTCTACAATCTAATAATCTTCTTTTGTACTCTTTCTTTTTCTTCAAAGTAAAGAATAAAATGCACTAACAAAGGGGAAATATATATATATATATTTTTTTTAATCTTTACTCCTACTCTAGTTGGCCTCAACTTTTGCACCAATTGGCTACAAAAAGAGGTTTGTAAACATATCTTCCACAGTGCCTTGGGATCAGTACTCTTGGATGATCAAAACTCACTTTATAAAGTTGAAAAAACAAATTTCTCTCAACTAACATGCACTTTAGTGAATAACAACAACAATATTATAGTATGAAATATGTACGAAAATGAAAGCATCTAGCCTTTGATCATTGTTGTTCTCATATTTCTCTTTTTATGTGATACTCGAGATTCCGTAGTCTTACTTTTATTAGTCTATATTTACCAGGTTATATAAATCAACTGAATTAAATTATCGATTAATTTTATAATATTTTTATGATTATTCCATTTCACTCTTTGAAATAGAATCATTTGGACATTTCACAGATAAGCCCCACCATTAAAATTTAATTCCAAGCATTTTGCATTTGAGCTGTCCAAATTATGTCTTATGTATCCCTCTCCACAACAATAATTAAGCTATATTTACAAAGGTGGAGCCATCATTTTGGATCATATTTCAAATATATTTCATTTGGATCATAAAGAAGTAGTAACTTGTCTTCAAAGCTCCCTTAAATATACTTTTATCTGTCATCCATTGCTGAAGCATAATGATAATATCACATTTTCTAACACTTTTGTATTATCGGAGTTTTTTTTTTTTTTTAGAAAAAAAAAGAGTATCGGATATTTAAATTATAGGGTAAAGTTCACAAATGGTCACTAAATTTTATTAAAAAAATGGTAACCAAACTTTCAAATGTTACAAAATGACAATTAAACTTTATATTTTGTAACAAAATGGTAACTCGACTGTTAAAGGCTGTTAAGTAGAGTAACGTTGCAATTACAAAATTTGAATAATAACACATTCAGTCGTATATATTTATAAATTCAATCAATCTAGTCCTATTTCAAATAAAAAACACATAATCCACATACTTCTCACTCTCCTCCACCTGAACTTGCTTGAGCACTTCGAAACTTGTTACTATATATTTATAAATTCAATCAATTTAGTCCTATTAAGAGAATGAGCCCTTATAATACAAGTGATTCGAGAAATAGATAAATTAATACTCGATAATAATTGATGTCCAGTTGATTTGGAACAAACCTTTTAAATGTGGAATCAGGATGCCCGGGTTCTCATTTGTATAACAATTGCTTTTTAATGTACTTTGTTTTGGACTGCGTTCGGGGATCTGTAAGTTGGATTTCTAACATTGCTAGATGCTCTTGTTATCTCTATTCCATGGTTCTTGAAATGAAAAAAAGGAACAGGAGTGCCATTGAAATCAAGTGAGAAATGGAAATAGCAGAGGAGTATCTTAGAACTTGTGCCTGATATACGTATTATAGAATATTAACTTTCAAATTATAGCAACGAGGGAAAATTTAAATATTTAATATTAATTTCAATTCTAAATAGACCAAATGGAAAGAATGTGTACATAATAAGGGCTAAATTTATTGATTTTTTTTTTGATTTAGGATTAAATTGATTGAATGTGTAAATATGGAGGACTAAATGTGCTATTATACAAAGTTTCATACAGTCACTTTAAGTATTTAACGGCCTTTAACGGCTGAGTTACCATTTTGTTACAAAACATAAAGTTTAACTGTCATTTTGTAACATTTGAAAGTTTGATTAGCGTTTTATTTTTTTAACAAAGTTCAGTGAACATTTGTGAACTTTACCCTAAATTATATCTTATATTCGTGTCAAATCGAATAAAAATATGTTATTCTAATATATATATATATATATGTTTGCAGGGACGGAACCATGTAAGGTATGGTAGGTAGGGGCAACAAATTTTTGGTATAATTGTATTTTCAGTCTCTTTTAGCTTAAATATTAATTAAATAAAGCTTTTGCACTCTCAATATTGAATCCTAGTTCCGTCCCTGTATATATGTATACGTAAAATTCGAAATCATTTTTACTTTCTTTTTTTAAGCCTCGGTGAATTTCTCCCCTAAAAAAGTTATCTGCAATAGGGTATATTTTGAAAGAGTCACTTTCGAATATATTCCAAATTAACTCAGAAAACTATAAATTACTATAGTATTTACTGAGCCTCCTTGCTTTAAGTTAATGGGCCTTTTAAAACGCTCTAAGAATTAACCCAGTCTTGATGGGTTAATTAAGTCCAATTTAATTATATAGACAATTTGGACTATTAAGTAGGGCAAGTAATACTCAACTTGATTAAAAAATTTAATTTTTAGCTTAATTTAAATCTTAATTTTATAATTTCGACTCAAAAAAAATTTAAATAAAATTTGAATTATAATATGACTCGAATAATTTGAAATTTTTAGTAATTAGTGGACCAATTTTCAAGTTCAAGTCGAATTTCTCAATTATGTATGATATATGTATATTACATATAAAAATATGAATATATATATATATATTGCATATGGTTATAAAAAGCGTTTAAATTGAAACTAATTAGTACCATAACATTATAAATATTTATAATTAAATTTGAACAAAAACTCGAACAATAAATTTAAATAAAGTTTGAATTATAAAATAAGACTAGTCAACTCTACTAACTCAAAATTTTTTGACTCGATTGAATACTCACGCGCATCATTGTCCCGAATTATTGTCTGCTGGCTATGAAATTCTATATGCATTTGTTTCTACTGACGCCTTTCGTTGCGTATTCGGAATGAAACTGATGTACATTATCTGGAAATTGCCAAAATGTCTCCACTTCTTCCTAACTAATCTCATTGTCGGGTCGTCCCTTCCATTGGACAAATTACCTCCGCCTAGAATTCTTATGTCATTTAATCGGACATGCCACAACACACTGTATATATCTCGATTATAGGAGGAATAGAAACTATCTGCTCCTTCTGGTGCCCCAATTTATACCCGCACTAAAAATTTAGGTTTAGAGTTAAAGTTTAAGATTATAGTTTATGATAAGAGTTTAAGGAATTTGGGGTAAGGTGTAATTTTTAGGATTTAGAATTTAAAAATTAAGGTTAGGACTTAAAATTTGATTTTGTTTAGTGTTAAGACATAAAAAGAAACATGATTTTTGTCCCTAATACGAGGCCATCACTCTTGTAGATACTTGTTGTAGCTTGTCTAGATTTGGATCCTCCTTATTCTTGTGAAATACACTTGCATTAAATACTAGGTAAAATCTGAGGTTTGTTGAATATTTGAGAGACCATTGAACCCAAAAACAAACATGAAAAGTGTTAGGAATTTGTTATGCGGCAAAATAATCAAAATGATAACGACATAGACCAAAACATGCATAGGAAACAACATTTAACGTGGTTCAGCATAGCCTACCTCCACGAACGAGAGAAACGAACAATCCACTAATAACATAGAGAACCCGAAGAGTATAAATACATGATAACCCATGTAACCCCAAAACCCGGTGTACAAATCCCATGACCCGGTAGAACCAAAACACTCTTCCCAACATCCCTACAATACCCATCTCTACAACGTAGGTACAATAATTGTAGAGAACCTAAAAGTGGTTACATCTCTCCAGAGAATAATTCTCTCTAACTCTCATTCTCTTGTTCTCTCATAATTCAAAAGGTTAAACCTAGTCTATATTTATAGACACAAATACTTGGTCACCAAGAAACCTTATTTAATAAGATCTCTACCTAAAATAGATATTTACACATTAAAGTAAATCTTAATTACTAAGTAATCTTCAACTACTAGAATTACAATAAAACCCAACTTAATTACTAATTAGAATTCGAGTCAAAATATAACAAATCTCCCCCTTGACACAAATTCTATTCGAGCATTGGTCTTCAAGTCTTCAACAACTTCAATTTTTACGTAAGCCAAATATCCGTTGAAGCACAACCGCCAAGTCTTCAACAACTCCAATTCTTACGTAGTATCCGTTGAAGCACCGTTGAATTTTGAGAATTACTCTCCCTGCAACTGAAAGCTCGTTGCAGCAATACTCCTCTTGCATGTCTCCAACATCGCATCGCAAAATCCGCAGCAAAAATTCCTCCACAATCGCCCAGCTCGAACCATAGCTCATGCTACCATTTGTTAGGAATTTGGTATGCGGCAAAATAACCAAAACAATAACGGCATAGACCAAGACATGCACAGGAGACAAGATTTAACGTGGTTCAGCATAGCCTACCTCCACGGACGAAAAAAACGAATAATCCACTAATAACGTAGAGAACCCGAAGAGTACAAATACATGATAACCCATGTAATCCCAAAACTCGGTGTACAAATCCCATGACCCGGTGGAATCAAAACACTCTTCCCAACATCCCTACAATACCCATCTCTACAACGAGGCACAATAATTGTAGAGAACTTAAAAGTGGTTACATCTCTCCAGAGAATAATTCTCTCATTCTCTTGTTCTCTCATAATTCAAAGGGTTACACCTAGTCTATATTTATAGACCAAATACTTGGTCACCAAGAAACCTTATTCAATAAGATCTCTACCTAAAATAGATATTTACACATTAAAGTAAATCCTAATTACCAAATAATATTCAACCACTATAATTACCATAAAATCCAACTTAATTACCAATTAGAATTTGAGTCAAAATATAACAAAAGGAAAAATACCCACATTTTAAACCAGGTCAAATCTAGATAGGTAAAAGTCTTAGTAGTTAATATCAGATGCAAAATGAATCCGACTTCGACCATCACAAAATATGCAATATATATCTTGGCATATACATAAATATTAGGTTCCTATCAGTCATCAACTTCAAACTTTAATAATTCTCCTGCAGAAAAGATTGTTAGGTCGATATAAGTTTCGAGCACAACAATCGGTAGACATCTCTATCGATTTGTTCTTGCAAAAGCTTCCCAGAAATTCAGATAAGGGTCCCAAAAGAGGCAACCACTTCTAATACCTCAGAAAGTGGGGAATATAATAGAACATTGCAGTTTCCAATTGGATGCCCAAAACAAAACAAACCCATAGATGCCGACAGTTTAGGCATTTGAAAAACCAACAAACTTACCATAAATTGAAACCAATATAAGGTGTAACACACGTACAAGCATATACCAAGACATTGAGAAATATTGTTTTCTGCATATTTGTAAAATATAGGAAACTGAAATTCTAGAGAAAATAAAAAAATATGGAAAGGACAAAATATGGGGTTGTCGAAAACTGAAATCAGGTAGCTGTCTTGAGTTTCTTTGTGATTCCGGCAATGTACTTCCCTTGGTGGAAAGCTTGTGCCAACTCGAGCTCGGATGGCATTCTTGATCCATCACCGGCGTAGGTTCCTGCACCGTAAGGGCTTCCTCCTTTCACTTGCTCCATTTCGAACATGCCAGCACCAAAGCTGTATCCAATGGGAACAAATATCATCCCGTGGTGAACAAGCTGAGTGATTGCTGTCAACCTGTGATTAATTCGAAAAAGATTTAGGTGCAAGTTAGGTTTTCACCATCGTACCATTTAAGTTTTGGTTGTCGTAAGTCTACTATATTATATTGATATAAAAACTTACGCTGTAGTCTCTTGTCCGCCACCCTGAGATCCGGTGCTACAGAATAACCCAGCAGGTTTTCCTGCAAGTTGCTGAGTTCTCCATAGACCTCCAGTTGCATCCATAAATGCTTTGAATTGGGCAGACATCATTCCGAATCTTGTTGGGAAGCCAAAAATAAACCCATCAGCCTCGGGAAGATCATGGGGTGTAATAATTGGTACATCACTTTTCGGTGGTGCACTCATCTTTCCAAGAATCTCTTCTGATAGAGTCTCGGGAACCTGTACCGAAAATATACCACTATTACTTCGTTTACATTTTCAATTCTATAAATGGTGTTTAACAAATATATCCCGGGAAGCCTATCTATATGAATTTGAAACAGCAGGACTTTAGAAAACTTGGTTCAACAAATGAAAGGCAATGAATCAAATCAAGGAGGTTCCTTGCAAAAACAAAGCATATTTATAATGATTTCATAGGTAAAAAATAGCTCGATGGAGAAAAATATAAGCATTAGAAAAGGATGGGAAATATATATACATTGCAACAGAGTATGAAACAGCTGAGACCAAGTGTAGTTAATGACTTGTGACAAGGAATATAGTCAATTTACCAACCTCGAAATTTACACAGAGAATAGGACCATTCAAATGCATTTTAAAATCTCCTTAACGTTTCCATATCCATAAATAAATTAGTCTAGACTACTATAAATAAAGCAGGTTTTTCAACCACAGCATAATGGTGCACATCATTACCTGCCATAGTGTGGCTTCAACACCTTCAACAGATGCAGCACCTTTCTTTATTTCCTCCGCAAGTTTTTCCACATGTCCATACATGGAATAGTATCTGTAACATAAGTGAGAAGATTTTATCAAAATTTGTCCCAAAAAGAAGGTTTGATAAAAAGAGTTCATTATATTAGCAAAAGAACTAAGCATAACCGAGGCTAACAGAAAACAAAAGGATCCTAAAGAAAATAATAACAAAAAAAGAACTTGATCGAACCGAGAAGTATAATAGCTGAATCAAATGTAAGTTTCTAGTTAATAAAAAGGAAGGTAACAGTTTTCACGAATTATATTACACATTATGGTCATGAAATTTTGGCTGGTAACAAAGTCATTTGGGTATCATCATGAAACGGTATGGTCTAAAAGTTTAAAGCGGATTTAGGACACCACCAGGTCACTCAGTTCAACGCATGAAAAATGCACATGTTACAGATTGTGAAATCATGATGAACAAGTAACAATCAACCAACAATAAGCAAGTGTTGAAGTCTGAAATGCCAACGTAATGATCAAACCAGAAATCCATTATAGTTTGAAACTTAGGGTGACGGCGACCAGCCCATAAACCAACACTTCAATAACTATTTTCAGTAGAAATGGAGATACACTAGACCACCAATCACAGGCAAATATATAACTCAAAGAGTGGGGGAGCTTGAAGATCAATTCCTGGATAAATTTGTGGCAGAGGAAAAATATGGAAAAGGGATCTATATAAGGGGTCAAATAAACAGCAAAACTATGTATCGATTACCTTACATCATCATTCATCTACAATAACACAGGGCACAGGGCTATAAGGTTAATGCTGTCATAAACTAGGATATCAGAATAGAATCAAACTATTGAACCAACCAATATTAAACTAGCAGATTTAGTGCATAATAATAATTACATAGTATAGAACTAATCACTCCTAAAAAGAATATGCTATGCCTTACATGATACCTAGTATAGAAAAACAGATGAGCAATAGTAAGTGTACAACTACAACGAAAGCACTCAGACAGGGTGCAAACAATCTACAGTAACATAGTAATTCTATAACATGCCAAATGTAAGTCTAACATATGATACTTACTAAAACATGGCAAATAGTACAAAATTTTGTAGTTCAAAACAATGATGAGGAATTTAATGTCCTTAGTCCCACCATGCAGATAGGTTTAATTTCTTAAGAACTTGCTCTGGCCTCAAAGGAATAATTTACCGGCTCCACTTGAGCCCTGTTTAACCTTGTTACGGGAGGATTCACACATATGGAGCAATTAAGACACGACAAACAAGTACAGAAGATAATAGCAGAAACTGCAGCATGGGATAATGACTCAAGTACAAATATAGGGAATAATTGTGAGTACATGCTTGATTCATGTAAAACTCAAAATCCTGTAGGAAAATAAAAGAAATAGATCCCTCCCCCTAAAACCAATAACCTGCCTCAATATTATTGTTCAACAAATTCAAGTTCCTTACATGGGTTATATGTCTTAGTTACCCAGTCATCTCAGAGAGTAGTACACAAATCCCTTGATTACTTGGATAGCATAATAATTATAAAAGCTAAACTCAAACAAAAGAACATAGCCTTTCTCAACCCAAATCTATATGCAACATGTAAAATTTCCAACAAATAACAATCACTTTAATCATAGTTTAATAAAAATTAGATGAAAGAGAATCTGAAACTACTGACGTCCGTAACTTCTAAGGTTATTTTTAAACTGACTGAACAATAAAATCAACGGCCAGACAAAAGGCACAAATTGATACTGCATTTCTCTGGTATCCAACTCCAAATTAATTTCGAACTCAAACAATTAAAAGTCTCATTTTTCCAGCTCCGGAAAGAAACTAATTTCCCACTCTAACTATTGGAAGATTAACTGAAATTCCAAACTTTCTGCTAAATTATATACAGAGAAAAACGGAGTTCAGCAGATTCAAATCAAAGCAGATGAACTAATTTCAAAAATTAAATCAAATAAAAGCTAAAAAAAGGGGAAAATAATCACGAATATCAAACTCAGTAAAAATTCAGCCAAACATCACAATCAACAGCATTTCACACCAAAATTAAATAAAAAATAAAAAAGAGGGAAAATGGAATTATAATACATACACAATATACACTTTGGTTGCCATTGAAGAATTCCTCAGAAAATCACGAGAAACAATGGTTTGACGAATGCGGGAAACCAAGGGAGCCGAAAGCTGTATTTATAGTTGCACGGATTAGTTTGATTTAATTAGTTGCTAATTTTATGATTAGCAAAAACGCTGCCGTACGCAAGAGGATTTTAAAGAATCAGGGTTGGTGATTCTATATTAAAAATAAATAAATACTCGTATGAATTTAATGATGAGATGTTGTTGTCACGCTCATCATCATGTGGTCGTTACACATATAATTAATAATGCCACATACTTTACTACTTATCTAGAAACATTTATTATTATTAAACTTTTATTTATTTTATTAAAATTATTGGGTTAACTTTAATTTCATTCATTTATAAAACTCTACTCATTTATATAATTTAAAATTTTAAATAATATTTAATCGGTTAAAATGGTAATAATATTTTTCAAGATAAAGTCAAAATATTTTCAAACTCAAAATTAAATGAGAAAAATTTTAATACACAGGCCTTTTAGGTTTAAGGTTAGGGGTTTAGAGTTTAGGAGTTTGGGTTGTAGGATATAGAAATTAATGTTAGTGTTTAGAATTTAGGGTTTAGTTTTTTAGGATTTAGGTTTAATTTTGATTTGTATTATAAATGAGAAGGCTTGTGTAAAATTTATTTCACATTATGTGTATCAAATTTAAACCCAAATTAAATTATACTAAATTTTTAAAAAGTTAGAATATAATTTCGTTCAATTTATCATTTTAGCGTCAAAATATGAGAATGGAAATTTGCTCCTAATAGATTTCATACCCACAACTTAGAGGAGAGGGAAGGGTGTCAACTGAGAATTTTAACTACTTGCTCTACAGTTTGTTCAAAACTTTAAGAGATAAAATTTTAAACTTTATTTACCAACAACCAGTTAGTCCGGTGAGATGAGATATTAGATCATTTAAACAATGTTAGAAGTTTAAATTTTTGACATTCTGATTAGAGTAAATTATGTTGGGAGGGTCACTCCTACAACGAGTCTTCCCAGTACCTGATTTTGCCTGGATCTTCATTATCATTAAATCTAAACTTAATTGACAAGGTTAATCATCCCTCACAAATTAGTCAAGTTTTACTTAATGAAGGAAGATTCAAAAGATTTTGGTATAAATAATTAGAAACAAAACAAAGCATTACTGTTAAGTATATTGGGGGGGGGGGGGGACAAGAAGATAAGTGTTTTAATTGCATATGGTGAAAATGGTGGACGCCAAAAGTTGGAAAGGTAAAATCAGGGCCGTTGGATTTGGATTTGGATTATGAATTATTTTCCATTTAATTTTTGTTTTTTGGGAGGGTTAATGGAATTTGGGGTCCAATTAAAAAAAAGAGTAAGATTGAAAATAAATGATAATTAGTGGCAATGGCATTGTCTGTTATATTGCCAAAATAGAACTAATGCCTGCCAGACAAACATGCTGATCCAATTAAATTGCATGTCCCATTTTTGTGGATAACTTTAAACACCTAAAAAAATTAAAACAGTCAATTAAGTATAATTTGATTAATATTTTCGTTAATACAATATACAGAAGGACATTGAATTAAACAAGTTTAAGCGTTTAATATCATTCTATTTATGGATGAAAAGAGGTTTACCCAATATAAATATTGTACATTGAATGTTAAACAAATTACGAATTGAAAACAAAATTTTTTTATTTACTTTTAAACTCAATCATTCTTAAATCAGAAACGGATGATCGTACTAATTCGACCATCGACTCGATTTTTATAACATTATTGGGAGAGTCTTTGGCAAATATACCTGGCTGCTAAGAAAAGTTTTGGTAGCCACCTTTGTTGATAGATTGGATTAAACACTATAAAATAATGAAAAGGCTTTGAAGCATATTTGTATGAATAAAACTTAATTTTATTTGAAGGGCTCAAAGAACATTGCAAAAGTTTTGGTTTGATTCAAACTTCATAATTTAATAGTAATAAAAAATTTCACCTCATAAATTGCACTACAAACCATTGAGAAGTCAATTCAATCCCTTCTTAATAGAGAACTCTGTAATATCTAATCTATGTTAAGATTAAAAATTTAAATTCTCATGTTGTAAATAAAGTAATATGAATTATGATGATTATTTTTTAATAGACTTATGCAATATATGATTTAGATTAATCGACCAATAAATTGTAAATAAAAAATTATATAAAATTCATTCATATATTTTCTCAGAAAAAGATAAGACTCCCCACCAAGAATGGAAAATTGACTTTTGTTTCATGATCCCTCAGGCTGCCATCAGCCCATCACCCTTTCCATAATGTACCAATCTGTTTTTTTTTTTTTGCTTGTTTATGAAGATATAAATTTGACCAGCTGTCTCCATTTTCTTACATATAATCTGATGATATTACCTGTATAAGTGGTCCTGGATTAGCATAAAGCTACATATCCTGGAGCCTTAAGGAAGTTCAACCGCGGCCAACCACTTTACTGTTAACCTAAGCCTCTTTCTTGGACCATCTTTTGTTTTTCCAGAAATTAATGATATCTACAGAATGGGGAGGCTTCAACAAATCCTGGGAATTGAATTACAGGATGAAAATTGATGAAAGCTGCTGCCTACCCTTTTCTGAGGGGAAAAATATGAATGTCGGGTATAAAAACAGAGATGAAAACGATAATTACCTAATATATCCCTGATACAAGAACCTATAAAATACGTGATACGCAGCTCCAAAACTGATTGAAATTTAGCTTCTGTAACATTGAACCATGGAACATCGACAGTTTATTGATTGAATAATTGATAAGTCGTATATTTGCATGATTTTTATCAGGCTCTTACTCTTCATCCTCGTCGGAAGAATAATCTAAAACAAGAGATGAAAGGACATCCTTAGCATTGGGATCATCGAATTCCACTAGTTTCCACCAGTTTCTTGGATGAACATAGCCATACTCGAGAGAAAGAGGAGATGGTTGCCCAGTTTCAAGCAGGGGTATGGAAAAAGGGATCTTCATCAGCTTTGAACAATTTATTATCGAAAGATATCGCAGAGAGTCGCCAGGGATTCTAAGTTCACCACTGCAAATGCTTTTCAATTCTGGTAATTTGATCAAGTGCAATGTATTTAGTTTGGGAAAAGCAAATGTTATTTCAGTACCCCAATTTTCTACTTTCTGGTTTTCTCCCTCTTCTTCTGCTATTATTTTCTCCAGCTTTTTACAATGCTTAACTTCGACATACTCCAAGTTCTGAAAGCCCTGCAGTAGATGAACTGCAAACAATTCCTTTATGCTTGAACAACTAACCAAATGGATTTTTTTAAGAGACGAGAAGATGGCAGGTGGTGTTGGAGTGTGAGATGTAGATGCAACTGCTGTTACTCCTCTTACAAGTTCATGCAAGTTCTGCAAACTTCTAAGACGTAGAACCTCAACATTCCGTAACGAGTTGCACGATGATAATGACAAATCAACCACGCACTCGATGTCTTCGCACCAGCTAATAGTACATGTCTTCAACTCATTTGCTTGACAGAACAAAGAAAAATTGCTCAAACTTTTGATATTTTGACAGCTCTCAACAGTCAGAGTCTTGATGTCTTTTGGGAGCAGCACAAAATCTTCATTTCCCATCTTGCAATTAATAAAACATACCTCCTTATCAACTTCAACATTCTCAAGATTATTAAACCAAGGATGGTTCTCAAAGTAGCTTGACTTAGTTGATCCAACTCCAAGCCAGTATTTGGTTGGCCCTTGACCCAATATAGACTTTACATATCCTTCAAACTCCTGCACATCACAAAAAGCTCCTAAAAGAATCTCCAGCTTTCTCAGTTTGGCCACTTCCTCTCCTTTTATGTTCAACCAAGCTTTCATGACTTGGAGATTCAAAAACCTCGATATCATTCCAGTTGGTAGATCCTTTAGACCATGTGCATATAAGTTAAGATATGTGAGGTTTTCTAACATTTCCATACCATGAGGGACTTCCTCAATGTTTGTATGAAAAAGATCCAACTTTCTCAATGCTGTCAGCTTTGCTAGTGAAGGCATATATCTTAACTGGCGGCACCATCTAAGGACAAGTGCAGTAAGATTCTTCAAGTTCGAAACAGAATTGGGCAGATAAAAAATGCCAGTATGAGAAAGATTTAGAACCTTTAGCCCATGCATGTTCTCAAAGAAAGATTCTAAAATATTTTCAAGGTTAAGATTTTTCTGCAATAACAAGGTTGACAAATTATGGCATTTTGGCGATATTAGAGGAACTTCGGATATTGAATTATTCATC